>CM071922.1:30779937-30933055 GCA_036785865.1 Coffea canephora
CCACGTCCCCGACCACTTCGCGTTCCTTCCATAAGATATACTTGGTCTAGGCAAGTTACTAAACCAAAGCAGTAACAAAGCATATAAGTAGCAATAAACTTTCACTTAGCACATAACGATGCATTTCAAACAAGATCAAAAGCACACATATATACAAGCCAAACATATATACAAGCAGTCAGTCAGGTACGGCCAAAGCACGTACGTACACAAAAGATCCACCTGAGGATAGGCCTATCAAAAGAGATTTACACATAGCTAACTCTACATCCAAAACGGTTAGCTAAGGCACTATCCCTATCCCTATATACACACAAGAGCCACCACTAGCCAAAAGAAGCCTCTAAGATCAAGGCCTAATCAGTCGCCGGGGTCTGAGACCCAGGCGATGGGGTAGACTCCTCCCCAGCCTCGGCCCCAGCATACGAGGCCTCGTCACTAGACTCCTCGAGTCCGTCGTCGCATAGGTTAAGGATCGCCTCAGCACGACCCCTGACCTTACGAGCTCGCTTAGTCTCGCGCTCGCGTGCATCTCTCAACTGATCACATAGATCATCAACTCTTTCCTCGACCTCTTGCACGTCATATTCTAGCTCTTTAATACGCGAGGCTTGCTTCTCATTGGTCGCCTTAGCCTGAGTCACCTCAGCTTCCAACGCAGCAACCACAGCTTCAGCTTAGTATTTTCCTTAGCAAACTCCTCGCGTTCCTTTGCCACCGACAAAACTAGTGTATTTGGGTAGGCAAAGTTGCTACGACACCCACACTGTCGAACGCGGCTGGCCGGGCTCCAACGGACCACGGCCCCCTTCTGCCTAAGTTGATACTTAATCGGCGGCAACGTGCTATGAGGACGATCTCCTGCCGGACGGTCACTCGGGTCACCACTGGCATCCATCCTATAGCAAAGGAATAAACAACATGAATAACCTTAAAAACCATAATCAATAAAACCCTCAAGTCGAGCACTTCTATTACACCCAGGCAATTCAAACCTAGGCTCTGATACCACCTGTGACAGCCCCACCTTCCCCTAAGGCGAACCAAAGGGTTAGCGGACTGCCTGCCCAGCTCTCGCCAGGACTAACGGTACGGTTTACGTCAATCTAAAACGTTCCGGAACATACATTGCGCGCAAACAAGCAAAACACAAAATAAAAAAAAAACGAAAAGAAACGAAGCCAAATTTATCTAAACCATAGCCAAGCATATATATACAACGGAAATCAACATTTACAACCATAATGGCATGCCAAAACTATTCATTAAGGAGTACACATTCGATTTGCCTATCAAAAGGAAATGAACCCGTTATACATTAGGGTTTCACTTCAAGAGCTATACAAAGACATTTACAAGCTCAGTATGCAATTGACTATCCAGTCCATTTTCAAAAGCAATTATATCCCTGTAAGGAAAACAAATAACACGGAATGAGCCCAAAACCCAGTGGTATACCACCCAATAAGCAATCAAAGTCATATAAGAATGAACCTTCATTTAAAGTGCACAAATAAGCAATGAAGCAAAACGGTAAAGGATACGGTCGGCTCTCAAGAGCCCATTTCCACGCTTGCAATCTTGAACCAACCTCATTGACTCTCCGTCAATGTTAAAATACCAAACCGTAGACAACTTCTTTACTTCCATTCCTTCCACCCAACATACCCCAACCGGGCCCGCACTCCATTCAGTAATATTTTTGGTAATACTCGAGTTTCCGGAACCAAGGGTCTCATTACCACAAGTTCCCCAGTACAGTCCCGTGGCGATTCAATCTTCACGACCAAGCCCTCGCCGGCTCGATCCAATTGACTACAAACGGGGTTGAGCTCAGTAATGCAGTAAGGCCGTTGGACATCGTCCAAACGACATCAATTCAGTTTCCATGAAATGGAATTCATCAACCAATATATCAAGTTCAGTAATGCAATAAACGGTAGCTATTCAGTGACAATAACAAAAGAGGTGAGGGCGGTCAAGTACACCCTCACCTTAATAAATTCCAATATCCAAGCAAGCCATCAAGGCATCACATAACATTTAACAAAGCCACATAGTAGCAATTAAGTGAGTGGTATACTCACCAAGCAAGTAAGTGGTATTTCATGTACCACGATCACCAAGCCGTCGTGCACTACCTTCAAGCCCTAGAACATATAACACATACAATGAGACTCGATAACGAGTCATATAGCAACGCTAAACACAACCCCAATAGGGTTTCATATGCATAAATGAGCATAATAGCAAACCAGAAATTAGAAAATGGCCTTAGTCTTGGCCCCAAGTAGAAAACTGCTTTACACTCATAATGCGGTAATGGCGTCAATTCTCTACGGTTATCGGATGGGGGTGTAAGACCCACCGTTTCGAAGCTATGGAACAGGGCTACAATAATGTAGAAGACCACTCAATCCAGTTCCTAGCTTAACTAGGTCGAAAATGCCAAATACTAACCCAGAATTCCTAAAACAGGTTTGCAAAACACAAAAAACTGTAATCAGTATATCTCAGTCCTTACAAGTCCAAATGCCGAAATTCCAAAGGCATATGTTAGCTAAGACACTCAGCTACATTTCATCAGAAGACACCAACTCCAAAATCCAAACCAATTCCAGTCAAAATAGCCAATTACTATCGCAGTTTTCGCATTCTGTCCAAAGCAGAACAGCTACAGTAAAAACGGCATAACTCACTCTACACTCATCCAAATGACCTGAAATTTTACAGGCACATCAACCCCATCAATACCTACAACTTTCATGTTTTGAGCAAAGTCAAATTCGGCCTCTAACCCAGTGATCTAAAACCGGACCTGAATTGGGGTTCAAGAACCCTAACTTCCAAATTTCACACCAAATCCAAAATTGATTGCATTTAACCACAATTCACACTCACAAGAGTCATTATCAACCAATACCATTCATCATACAAGGCCACAACATATAATTCATATTAAACCAGAAAAATTCCCAATAAAATAAAAACTTCACCAAAACAAGCCAAACCAAGAGATAAACCACATTTTCAACCACTTAAGCCACTTCTAAGCATCATGTAACCATTATTGAAGGTAGTAGGGTGTTCAAGCAACACTTACCAAGAGATCAAGAGAGAGAGAGATGTAGGACACCTTTGCTCTTCAAACAAAGTTCACCAAACAACTTGCTAGCACTAGAAGGAAGAAATTTATGGAGTAAAAACTAAGTTAAGCAAGTGGTTTAGTTGATTTGAGCTTGGAGTTGGCTAGAATATTGAAGAGTTTTGTCTTTCTTCTTGCTTAGGGAGGGCCGGCCATGGAGGAAGAAAATGAGAGAATTTTTGGAGAATTTTTTTTGAAGATATTTACTTATTTGGGTCAAAAGTCAAAAAATGTCAAAAGGTGAATAGTAACTCTTAAAGTAAGACTAATGACATGGTGACAAGTGGCACTACATTAAATGCAATCTTATCATTTCTTTTCTCTCTCACATCAATCACTTCACACACACTACTTATCTCTTAACACCCGATAAATTTTAAACAGTATCCGAAACTTAACCTTATTGGCCGAATTTTTCCGAACTTTTCGCACTAGTGGGTCCCACGTCCACTATTTACTCTTAATTTTCTAAAAATTCTCCAATGCTAGAAAAATCATCTTAAAACTATAATTGCTCATAAAATCCACTAAGAAAATATTTCTAAGCCAGATAATGCCGAAAACATGCAATTAAAGGGGAAATAACCCTAGGAAAAATATTAGGGTTTTTACGGGCTCTCACACTCTCCCCCCTTAAAAGAATTTCGTCCTCGAAATTTCTCACCTTAATTCCCGAAAAGGTTTGGGTATTTCTTTCGCATCTCCTCTTCTATCTCCCAGGTAGCTTCCTCCACTCCGTGGTTTCTCCATAGCACTTTCACTAACGGAATCTTCTTGTTTCTGAGCTCCTTGACTTTTCGATCAAGTACTTGGACCGGTTTTTCTTCATAGGCAAGCGATTCATCTACTTCGATCTCCTCCGGTTGCAATACATGGGATGGGTCAGGATGGTACTTCTTTAGCATCGAGACGTGGAATACATCATGGATTCGAGATAGACTGGATGGCAGTTCCAATCGATACGCGACCGCTCCAACCCTCTGAAGGATTTTGTAGGGTCCGACGTACCGTGATTGAAGTTTCTTTCCTTTACCCGTTGTAAGACTTCGTAAGGGTGTGATCTTAAGAAATACTTGATCTCCAACTTCAAATTCTAAATCCTTCCTTCGGTTATCCGCGTAGCTCTTCTGGCGACTCTGGGCGGTTTGAAGCCGTTGCCTTATCAACTTGACCTTCTCGTGAGCCTCTTCCATCCATGGAATAGTTGTCGGGTCCAGTGCCTTCTTTTCACCAACTTCGTCCCAGTAAATCGGTGAGCGACACTTGCGTCCGTAAAGAGCTTCGTATGAGCCATTTGAATCGACGAATGAAAGCTATTGTTGTACGCGAACTCCACCAAGGTCATGTGCTGACCCCAACTGCCTCCAAAATCCAAGATGCACGTTCGCAGCATGTCCTCGAGAGTTTGAATTGTCCGTTCTGACTGGCCATCCGTCTGAGGATGATAAGTAGTGCTCAAGTTGAGTTTCGTCCCCAGGGTTTCTTGGAACTTCTGCCAAAACCGAGATACGAACCGTGGATCCCGATCAGAGACAATGCTCACAGGAACACCGTGTAGTCTTACAACTTCATCCATGTACAGTCGGGTCAATTTGTCCATTGAGTACTTCATGTTCACCGGCAAGAAATGGGCCGATTTGGTTAATCGATCAACGATCACCCAAACGGCATCGTGTCCCCTTTGCGTCCTTGGTAAACCTGAAACGAAGTCCATAGTGATGTTTTCCCACTTCCACTCGGGTATCTCCAAGGGTTGTAACAAACCCGATGGTTTTTGATGCTCCGCCTTCACTTGCTGGCAAATGAGACATTTCTGCACGTACTGCGCGATTTCCCTCTTCATATTATCCCACCAGTAAGTTCCCTTCAGGTCTTGATACATCTTGCTGCTACCCGGATGGATTGTATACTTAGACCTATGAGCTTCCTCCAGAATTTCTGCTTTCAATGACTCGTCCTTTGGTACTACAATTCGGTTCCGATACTTCAGAAGACCCTCAGGACTCAAATTGAAGTCCGTTGTTTCTCCCTTTTCCACTTTCTCTCTCCACTTCCGTACCATCAAATCCTCGCCTTGCGCCTCTTTTATACGTTCCAGTAGAGTGGAGGTCACCCTTACATTGCTAAATATCACCTTATGACTCCCAAGACAGGGTTTCCACTCACACACGGATTCTAGTAAATCCCACTCCTTAATCATTAGCCCTGCCACTTGCACTTTACGACTCAAGGCATCTGCTACCACATTTGCCTTTCCCGGATGGTAATTGATCGTACAGTCGTAATCTTCCAGGAATTCCATCCATCGCCGTTGTCTCATATTCAGTTCCTTCTGGGAGAAGAGATATCTCAGACTCTTGTGATCCGAATACACTTCGAAGGTCACCCCATATAGGTAATGCCTCCACTTTTTCAAAGCAAACACAACTGCAGCTAATTCTAGGTCATGAGTCGGATAGTTCTGCTCGTGAAGCTTCAATTTCCTAGAGGCAAAAGCAATCACATTCCGGTTCTGCATCAAAACACATCCCAATCCCTCTCGCGACGCGTCCGCATATACTGCAAACCCGTCCACTCCATTTGGCAAGACCAATACTGGAGCCATGGTCAATCTTTTCTTTAATTCCTGAAAATTCGTTTCGCATCGGCCGTTCCAGATAAACTGGCCATGCTTCTTCGTTAGGTCAGTTAGAGGTCCTGCCAGTTTGGAAAAATCCTTAATGAACCTTCGGTAGTACCCAGCTAGCCCTAGAAAGCTACGAATTTCCGTGGGGGTTTCTGGCCTCTTCCAATTTGTCACGGCCTCAACCTTCGCCGGGTCCACCGAAATACCTTCATGAGAGATCACGTGCCCTAGAAACGCCACTTTCTCCAACCAAAACTCGCATTTGCTGAACTTGGCGTATAGCTGATGTTCCCTCAATGTCTGCAACACCACTCTCAAATGCTCCTCGTGCTCCTCGCATGACTTAGAGTAGACCAAAATGTCGTCAATAAACACCACGACAAATCGGTCCAGGTAGGGTTTAAAAACCCTATGCATTAAGTCCATGAAGGCGGCGGGAGCATTAGTCAATCCAAAGGGCATAACGGCGAACTCATAATGCCCGTATCTCGAGTTGAAGGCAGTTTTCGGAATGTCCTCCTTCTTTATCAATAACTGATAGTATCCCTGTCGGAGGTCCAACTTCGAGAAGACCACTGCTCCTTGCAGCTGGTCAAACAACTCGTCAATGTGGGGCAGTGGATACTTGTTCTTGATGGTCACGTTGTTCAGCCCCCGATAATCAATGCACATCCTCAACGTTCCATCCTTTTTTTTCACAAATAGGACCGGAGCTCCCCAAGGAGACCCACTCTCATGAATGAATCCCCGCTCCAAAAGGTCTTGCAATTGCAACTTAAGCTCTTTAAGTTCTGCGGGTGCCATTCGGTAAGGGGTTTTGGAGATAGGTGCAGTTCCAGGTAAAAGATCTATTCAAAATTCTATCTCTCTTTCCGGAGGTAAGGCTACTAACTCGTCAGGAAAAACATCCGAAAAGTCCCTCACTATGGCCACGTCTTCCACTTTTAACTTATCCGCTGGGGTATTAATTAGAAAGGCCAAATAGCCTTGCGCCCCTCTACTTATCAGTTTCCTAGCTCGAATGCCCGAAATGAGAGCAGATGGGGCTAACCTACCCCTTATATCTAACCTTAAGGTTGCCTCGCCAGGAATGCGAAATTCAACTATTTTCGTTTTACAATCCAGTTGGGCGTTATATTTGGCTAACCAGTCCATACCCAGAATCACGTCGTACCCCTTAATGGATAAGCTAATCAAGTCCCCTAAAAATCTCCTTTCACCTATCCATACGTCGCAATCCCTATAAACCATACTAGTCACCAAACGTTGGTTCCCCGTAGGTGTACTAACCTCTAAGTCATATGGTAAACTAGCAGGTTTTATATCGATGCCACACATGAAATCAGGGTTAACAAACGAATGAGTGGCACCAGGATCAATTAAAACTTTGGCAAAGCGGTGGAAAATAGGGATCGTACCTTCCATCACCTCGGAAGACTCTGGGATCTGGTGAGGCTCTAAGGAATACACCCTAGCCGGAACTTTTGGTTTGGATCCGTCTCCCTTAGCCGATCCAGTATTGGTTCTCGACGGTAGTTGGCTCCCCTTTTCGTCTTGTTTCAGGACCGGACATGTAGCTAGCTGATGGTCCGCACTTCCACACCGCAGACATTTCCCCAGTTTCCTCCAGCAATTGTCCTCGGTGTGGTTTGTCTTTCTGCAGTGCCCACAGGGACCACGAGGTGCAGAAGCCGAGCCACCCTGAACATTTCCCCTCGGTCCTCGCCCAGCTTGACCACCCCTAAACGGAGTCCCTCTGCCTGATCCAGAATGGCGACCACCTCCAGTTCCACGTCCAAACTTGGAGGAAGTGCTCTTCTCACCTTGAACAGACGTACTCCCAGGAAATCCACGCTTCTTAGCCTGGAAGTTTCGGACCTGAAGCCGTGCACTCTCAACTCGTTGGGCTTTTTCCATAGCCTCGCTAAACGTGGTAATTTGAGCCGCCGCGAGGTCCTTTTGGATCTCGACGTTCAAGCCCTGAATAAAGCGCCTCACCCGTCGTTGCTCGGTCATGATTTGTTCAGGCGCGAATTTGGACAGGCGGGTAAACTGGCTCTCGTACTCCGCCACCGTCTGAGCCCCTTGCCGGAGCCGGATAAACTCGTCTTCCTTCCTCTCCTGGACTAGAGGAGGGAAAAACTTGGCATTAAATTCCCGGATGAAGTTCACACATGTCCTCGGTATCTGCTCTCGCTCCCATTTCTGCCTAATTACGTTCCACCAGGAACGGGCAGCTCCTTCCAGTTGAAACACGGCAAAAGTGACCTGCCGTTCGTCCGGGTAGTGTAAAGCCGCGAATATATCAACCATCTTCTCCAGCCATTTCTCGGCGACGTCAGGGTCGGGTCCCCCAATAAACTTTGGTGGGGAAAACTTTTGAAAACGCTCAAGAGCTCTATCCTCGCTCTCAACGTGGTTACCAGGATTTCCGGGGTTAGGGTTTGGGTTTTGGCCCTGTTGTTGCACTACTTGTGCAAGTAGGTTGGTCATTTGCTGCATAGCAGCAGCTATTTGCACATTAGGGTCTATTTGGGGTTCAGGATTCGGTCCAGTAGAAGCTTCCCCCGTTTCCCTAACTGGTGTGGGTTGCCTAATACCGCGCCCACGTCCCCGACCACTTCGCGTTCCTTCCATAAGATATACTTGGTCTAGGCAAGATTACTAAACCAAAGCAGTAACAAAGCATATAAGTAGCAATTAAACTTTCACTTAGCACATAACGATGCATTTCAAACAAGATCAAAAGCACACATATATACAAGCCAAACATATATACAAGCAGTCAGTCAGGTACGGCCAAAGCACGTACGTACACAAAAGATCCACCTGAGGATAGGCCTATCAAAAGAGATTTACACATAGCTAACTCTACATCCAAAACGGTTAGCTAAGGCACTATCCCTATCCCTATATACACACAAGAGCCACCACTAGCCAAAAGAAGCCTCTAAGATCAAGGCCTAATCAGTCGCCGGGGTCTGAGACCCAGGCGATGGGGTAGACTCCTCCCCAGCCTCGGCCCCAGCATATGAGGCCTCGTCACTAGACTCCTCGAGTCCGTCGTCGCATAGGTTAAGGATCGCCTCAGCACGACCCCTGACCTTACGAGCTCGCTTAGTCTCGCGCTCGCGTGCATCTCTCAACTGATCACATAGATCATCAACTCTTTCCTCGACCTCTTGCACGTCATATTCTAGCTCTTTAATACGCGAGGCTTGCTTCTCATTGGTCGCCTTAGCCTGAGTCACCTCAGCTTCCAACGCAGCAACCACAGCTTCCAGCTTAGTATTTTCCTTAACAAACTCCTCGCGTTCCTTTGCCACCGACAAAACTAGTGTATTTGGGTAGGCAAAGTTGCTACGACACCCACACTGTCGAACGCGGCTGGCCGGGCTCCAACGGACCACGGCCCCCTTCTGCCTAAGTTGATACTTAATCGGCGGCAACGTGCTATGAGGACGATCTCCTGCCGGACGGTCACTCGGGTCACCACTGGCATCCATCCTATAGCAAAGGAATAAACAACATGAATAACCTTAAAAACCATAATCAATAAAACCCTCAAGTCGAGCACTTCTATTACACCCAGGCCAATTCAAACCTAGGCTCTGATACCACCTGTGACAGCCCCACCTTCCCCTAAGGCGAACCAAAGGGGTTAGCGGACTGCCTGCCCAGCTCTCGCCAGGACTAACGGTACGGTTTACGTCAATCTAAAACGTTCCGGAACATACCATTGCGCGCAAACAAGCCAAAACACAAAATAAAAAAAAAACGAAAAGAAACGAAGCCAAAATTTATCTAAACCATAGCCAAGCATATATATACAACGGAAATCAACATTTACAACCATAATGGCATGCCAAAACTATTCATTAAGGAGTACACATTCGATTTGCCTATCAAAAGGAAATGAACCCGTTATACATTAGGGTTTCACTTCAAGAGCTATACAAAAGACATTTACAAGCTCAGTATGGCAATTGACTATCCAGTCCATTTTCAAAAGCAATTATATCCCTGTAAGGAAAACAAATAACACGGAATGAGCCAAAGCCCAGTGGTATACCACCCAATAAGCAATCAAAGTCATATAAGAATGAACCTTCATTTAAAGTGCACAAATAAGCAATGAAGCAAAACGGTAAAAGGATACGGTCGGCTCTCAAGAGCCCATTTCCACGCTTGCAATCTTGAACCAACCTCATTGACTCTCCGTCAATGTTAAAATACCAAACCGTAGACAACTCTTTACTTCCATTCCTTCCACCCAACATACCCCAACCGGGCCCGCACTCCATTCAGTAATATTTTTGGTAATACTCGAGTTTACCGGAACCAAGGGTCTCATTACCACAAGGTTCCCCAGTACAGTCCCCGTGGCGATTCAATCTTCACGACCAAGCCCTCGCCGGCTCGATCCAATTGACTACCAAACGGGGTTGAGCTCAGTAATGCAGTAAGGCCGTTGGACATCGTCCAAACGACATCAATTCAGTTTCCATGAAATGGAATTCATCAACCAATATATCAAGTTCAGTAATGCAATAAAACGGTAGCTATTCAGTGACAATAACAAAAGAGGTGAGGGCGGTCAAGTACACCCTCACCTTAATCAATTCCAATATCCAAGCAAGCCATCAAGGCATCACATAACATTTAACAAAGCCACATAGTAGCAATTAAGTGAGTGGTATACTCACCAAGCAAGTAAGTGGTATTTCATGTACCACGATCACCAAGCCGTCGTGCACTACCTTCAAGCCCTAGAACATATAACACATACAATGAGACTCGATAACGAGTCATATAGCAACGCTAAACACAACCCCAATAGGGTTTCATATGCATAAATGAGCATAATAGCAAACCAGAAATTAGAAAATGGCCTTAGTCTTGGCCCCAAATAGAAAACTGTTTTACACTCATAATGCGGTAATGGCGTCAAATTCTCTACGGTTATCGGATGGGGGTGTAAGACCCACCGTTTCGAAGCTATGGAACAGGGCTACAATAATGTAGAAGACCACTCAATCCAGTTCCTAGCTTAACTAGGTCGAAAATGCCAAATACTAACCCAGAATTCCTAAAACAGGTTTGCAAAACACAAAAAACTGTAATCAGTATATCTCAGTCCTTACAAGTCCAAATGCCGAAATTCCAAAGGCATATGTTAGCTAAGACACTCAGCTACATTTCATCAGAAGACACCAACTCCAAAATCCAAACCAATTCCAGTCAAAATAGCCAATTACTATCGCAGTTTTCGCATTCTGTCCAAAGCAGAACAGCTACAGTAAAAACGGCATAACTCACTCTACACTCATCCAAATGATCTGAAATTTTACAGGCACATCAACCCCATCAATACCTACAACTTTCATGTTTTGAGCAAAGTCAAATTCGGCCTCTAACCCAGTGATCTAAAACCGGACCTGAATTGGGGTTCAAGAACCCTAACTTTCCAAATTTCACACCAAATCCAAAATTGATTGCATTTAACCACAATTCACACTCACAAGAGTCATTATCAACCAATACCATTCATCATACAAGGCCACAACATATAATTCATATTAAACCAGAAAAATTCCCAATAAAATAAAAACTTCACCAAAACAAGCCAAACCAAGAGATAAACCACATTTTCAACCACTTAAGCCACTTCTATGCATCATGTAACCATTATTGAAGGTAGTAGGGTGTTCAAGCAACACTTACCAAGAGATCAAGAGAGAGAGAGATGTAGGACACCTTTGCTCTTCAAACAAAGTTCACCAAACAACTTGCTAGCACTAGAAGGAAGAAATTTATGGAGTAAAAACTAAGTTAAGCAAGTGGTTTAGTTGATTTGAGCTTGGAGTTGGCTAGAATATTGAAGAGTTTTGTCTTTCTTCTTGCTTAGGGAGGGCCGGCCATGGAGGAAGAAAATGAGAGAATTTTTGGAGAATTTTTTTGAAGATATTTACTTATTTGGGTCAAAAGTCAAAAAATGTCAAAAGGTGAATAGTAACTCTTAAAGTAAGACTAATGACATGGTGACAAGTGGCACTACATTAAATGCAATCTTATCATTTCTTTTCTCTCTCACATCAATCACTTCACACACACTACTTATCTCTTAACACCCGATAAATTTTAAACAGTATCCGAAACTTAACCTTATTGGCCGAATTTTTCCGAACTTTTCGCACTAGTGGGTCCCACGTCCACTATTTACTCTTAATTTTCTAAAAATTCTCCAATGCTAGAAAAATCATCTTAAAACTATAATTGCTCATAAAATCCACTAAGAAAATATTTCTAAGCCAGATAATGCCGAAAACATGCAATTAAAGGGGAAATAACCCTAGGAAAAATATTAGGGTTTTACGGGCTCTCACAAGATGAATTTTGTGTGAGATGTTGGGACTGATTTGAGGATAGAATGAAGCCTTAATGGCTGGAAAAGTAAGAGATTTAGGGGAAGTGCTGCCCGATTTTCTAGGCCGTTTGGTTCCTTTAAGTTGGGTTTGCCTTTTGGTAGAATGAAAGGCTTTTGGGTTGTTTGCGCCTAGGTCTTCATGCTACCTTTTCGTTTCCAAGAAAATCATGTTTTGCACCCTTGCATTAGTAATTATTTGGCGAGGTATACGACTAGTAGTCGAGCCTCACATGTGCATTCTGTTTACTCGATTCTGGAAGTAAAACCTTCAATTGGTTTATTTTGATTATTTTAGGGTTTCTTGGCGATTAAGGCCAATCTGAAGTGAAAACTTTTGAAGTTGAGCCGGTGA
The DNA here is from genome assembly GCA_036785865.1 of Coffea canephora. Taxonomy (NCBI): domain Eukaryota; kingdom Viridiplantae; phylum Streptophyta; class Magnoliopsida; order Gentianales; family Rubiaceae; genus Coffea; species Coffea canephora. The sequence continues at coordinate 30,792,488 of CM071922.1, forward strand.
GTATACCACTCCCTTCATTGTTGTTTAACTTGATTTTGCTCTGCAATCTGTTTATTTGTTCGAGACGAGGGTGTACTTTATCACACTCGTTCTCTAGTCTGATCATATGCCAATTTACTATGCAAAATTTGAATTTGTTATCTATGTCTGCATCTGTTCAGATTTCTATGACCTATGAGCTCAATCCTGTGGCTAAGTTATTCGAGTCGGGCCGGCAAGGGCCTGGACGATTAGATAACGAACCACGGTAGTCTGTTCGGGGATTTTGGGTATTGAGACCCTTGATTCCGGGTATACTCGAGTATTACCATTTCTGTTCGGTTACGGTGAGCGGGCCCGGTATAGGGGTGTTTGGTGGACGGACTTCGGTGTAAAGAGGGGTCTACGGACGCATTGGTTCTATATACGTTGACGGAGAGTCAACCGATTTGGATCAAGTACGGCGCTGGAAATTTGGCTCCTGAGAGCCACCCGTATCCTTCTGATTTGAATCCTTGGTTCCTTTGCTTTACATCTAACATGTGTATCTGATTTTGTAAAATGTGAAATGCCATGATTTTTCTGCTATATGTTTGGTACCTCATTGAGCGCAAGCTCACCCCTTTCTGTTCCTTTTGTTTTCCTTACAGGAAAATAAACCCCTTTTGGTCTGGATTTGACAAATGGCTGCCAAATTGAGCTAGTCGAACATATCTTTTGTATAGCTCATGTATTAAAACCCTAAGTGTACTTTTGGGGGCGTTTTCTCTTTTGATTTGGCAAACCATGTGTATATATTAACTTTTGAAAACTTTTGTATGTCATTTTGATTTGTAAACGCTAAAGTTCAGATGTGAATGTTTGTTAGCTATTTCGGTTGGGTTCTGACGGGTCGGTTACTATTCATGGCCGACTCCGGATTTCATTTTTTATTTTGGGTTATTTTACCATTTTGACTTGTTTACGCTCGTTTGTAAGTTCCGGATCGCTATAGATAGTTCTGGTCTGCATCGTTAGTCCTGGCGAGAGCTGGGCAGGCAGTCCGCTCACCCCTTTGGTTCGCCTTAGGGGAAAATGGGGCTGTCACAAGTGGTATCAGAGCCACGTCGCGTGGTCTCTGCGCGGAGTGAGACTGGGCCAAGTGGTGTTGTGGTCCTAATTTCATGAATATGTCTAAGTGCTCGTTTGAGCATAAGTTATGAACCGGGCATGTGATAAGTGTACGAATCATTACCATGGGACTCGAGGAAGCTAGGTATGTATGTCGGGTAGGAATCCTTAATAAAGATGGTTTACTCTTGGGACCGGCCGGCTCGAGTTGTGAATTATCTTAGATGGGATTCTTGTGCCCGGATACAAAAGATATGAGGGCCTAGGTTAGAAAGGATTTGGTGAACTAGAAAGGCTATTCCTCGGTGGATCGTCTATGTTTGTACCTGACTTAACTGGCTGTATGTATGTGTGTGGCTTAATTTTGACCGGCTTGTATATACATGTTTTGATCTTGTTTGGAATTTATAAATGTGTGTTATCATAAAAGTTTTGAGTGTTACTTACATGCATCGTGCTTATTTTGGTTTAGTATTATTGCCTAGACCAAGTAAAACTCATGGAAGGTACACGGAGTGGACGGGGCCGTGAGCGTGGAAATAGGCAACCTACGCCTGAAAGGGGTACTGGGGAAACCTCATCTGGACCAAACCCTGAACTTAGGGTTGACCCCAATGTCCAAATAGCTGCTGCCATGCAGCAAATGACGGCTTTGCTAGCCCAAGTGGTGCACCAACAAGGTCAAAACCCTAACCCTAACCCTGGGAATCCTGGTCATCACATGGAGGGCGAGGATAGAGCCCTTGAGAGATTTCAGAAGTTCTCCCCACCCAAATTTCTTGGAGGCCCTGATCCTGACATAGCTGAGAAGTGGCTGGAGAAGATGATCGATATTTTCGCTGCCTTACACTATACCGAGGAGAGACAGGTGACATTTGCTGTCTTTCAACTAGAGGGAGCCGCCCGTTCCTGGTGGAATGTCATTCGAATGAAATGGGAAAGAGAACAAACTCCGAGGACGTGGGCGAATTTTATGAGAGAATTTAATGCCAAGTTTTTCCCTCCTCTCATCCAAGAAAAGAAGGAAGATGAATTTATTCGGCTTCGCCAGGGAACACAAACCGTAGCCGAGTATGAGAGTCAATTTACTCGGTTGTCTAAGTTTGCGCCTGAACTGATCATAACCGAACAAAGACGGATAAGGCGTTTTATTCAGGGGCTAAATGTTGAGATTCAAAAGGATTTGGCTGTAGCTCAACTTAGTACCTTTAGTGACGCTGTGGAGAAAGCTCAACGGGTTGAAGATGCGAGGCTACAAGTTAGAAACTTCCAAACCAAGAAAAGGGGCTTTCCTGGGAGCAGCTCGGAACAGGAAGATAAGAGCACACCCCCTAAGAGTGGAAAAGGGAACGGTGGAGTACGACAATCGGGGGTGGCCAGTGGTGTCTCATCGGGAGGATCGGGCACTGCTACTCGAGGTCCCTGTGGATACTGCGGAGGGCCAAAGCACACGGAGGCAAATTGTTGGAAGAAAGAAGGAAAATGCCTGCGCTGTGGTAGCGCCGAACATCGAATTGCTAACTGTCCAGCACGACTGCGCGAAGGGAGAGGGACTCCGCCACCAACCAAGACTAACTCTCAGCAACCAGCTAAGACCAACCCTGGACAGTCGAAAGGAGAAGGGGCTGGAGCGAAAGTACCGGCTCGAGTATATTCCCTGGAGCATCATCAGGTCCCTGACTCGTCTGAGGACGTAGAAGGTACGATCCGTTGGGTACCTTAGATTTGATGGATTCCACTGATAAGGAATTTCGAGAACGAAATTCTTTTAAGGGGGAGAGAGTGTGAGAACCCGTTTTGCCCTAATATTTTTCCTAGGGTTTATTTCCCCCTTAATTGCATGTTTTCTGCATTTTCGGGCCTAGGAATATTTTTCTGGTAGATTTTATGAGTAATTATAGTTTTTAAATGATTTTTCTAGTATTGGTGAGTTTTTAGAAAATTAAGAATATACTTTGGACGTGGGACCCACTAGTGCGAAAAGTACTGAAAAATTCGGCCAATAAGGTTAAGTTTCTGATACTGGTGGAAATTTATCGGGTGTTAAGAGATAAGTAGAGGGTGACATGGCATTGATGTGAGAGGAACCAAGTGATAGGAAGGCATTAAATGAAGTGCCAAGTGGCACTATGTGATTGGTCCACTTGTTGGACATTTTTGACTTTTCTTATCATGGATTAAATATCTCAAAAATTGACTAAAAATTCATTCTTTCTTACCTCTTGTTGGCCGATTCTCTCTCTTGGACAAGGAAGAAAAACTTCTTCAATTTACAAGCTTCAAACTATCTCAATCTTCCATTCCAACCAATTAAACTTAGATTTGCTCCATAAAATTCTTCCTTCTAGTGCTAGTAAGTTGTTTGGTGAACTTTGTTTGAAGGACTAAGGTGCACAACATCTTCCTCTCTCTTGATTTCTTGGTAAGTGTTGCTTGAACACCCTACTACCTCTAATAATGGTTATATGATGCTTAGAAGTGGCTTGAGTGTTTGAAAATGTGATTTATCTCTTGATTTGGCTTGTTTTGGTGAAGTTTTTATTTTATTGGGAATTTTTCTGGTTTAATATGATCTTGATGTTGGGGGCTTGTATGATGAATTGTAGTGGTTGGAAATGACTCTAGTGGATGTGAAATGTGGATAAATGCAACTAATTTTGGATTTGGTGTGAAAATTGAAAAGCTAGGGTTCTTAAATCCCCAATTCTGTCCGGTTTTGGATCATAGGGTTAGAGGCCGAATTTGACTTTGCTCAAAACATTAAAGTTGTAGGTATTGATGTGATTGAGATGCCTGCAAAATTTCAGGTCATTTGGATTAATGTAGAATGAGTTATGACGAAATTACTGTAGCTGTTCTGCTTTGAACAGAATGCGAAAACTGCGATAGTAATTGGCCATTTGGACTGGTTTTGGTTTGGATTTTGAAGTTGGTGTCTTCTGATGAAATGTAGTTGGATGTCTTAGCTAACTTATACCTTTGGAATTTCGGCATTTGGACTTGTATGGACTGAGATATACCGATTACAGTTTTCTGTGTTTTGCAAACCTGTTTTGGTGATTCTGGTTTAGTGTTTGGCATTTTTGACCTAGTTGGGCTAGGAAATGGATTGAGCGACCTTCTACATTGTTGTAGCCCTGTTTCATAGCTTCGAAACGGTGGGTCTTGCACCCCCATCCGATAACCGTAGTGAAAGTGGTGTCATTACCGCATTATGAGGTCAAATACGTTTTTTTGTTAAGGCCTAAGTTAAAGCCATTTCTTAATTTCTTGTTACCTATGATGCTTATATATGCATATGAAACCTTATTGGGGTTGTGGTTGGCATTGGTTTATGACTCGTTATCGAGTCTCTTTTAGGGCTTGCTTTCATTTCGGTTGTTTCCTAGTTAACTTTTGTACTTGTACCACTTTGAGCCTAGTGAACGGCTTTTGGGAAATGAGATGAATTTTGTGTGAGATGTTGGGACTGATTTGAGGATAGAATGAAGCCTTAATGGCTGGAAAAGTAAGAGATTTAGGGGAAGTGCTGCCCGATTTTCTAGGCCGTTTGGTTCCTTTAAGTTGGGTTTGCCTTTTGGTAGAATGAAAGGCTTTTGGGTTGTTTGCGCCTAGGTCTTCATGCTACCTTTTCGTTTCCAAGAAAATCATGTTTTGCACCCTTGCATTAGTAATTATTTGGCGAGGTATATGACTAGTAGTCGAGCCTCACATGTGCATTCTGTTTACTCGATTCTGGAAGTAAAACCTTCAATTGGTTTATTTTGATTATTTTAGGGTTTCTTGGCGATTAAGGCCAATCTGAAGTGAAAACTTTTGAAGTTGAGCCGGTGAGTGTACCACTCCCCTTCATTGTTGTTTAACTTGATTTTGCTCTGCAATCTGTTTATTTGTTCGAGACGAGGGTGTACTTTATCACACTCGTTCTCTAGTCTGATCATATGCCAATTTACTATGCAAAATTTGAATCTGTTATCTATGTCTGCATCTGTTCGGATTTCTATGACCTATGAGCTCAATCCTGTGGCTAAGTTATTCGAGTCGGGCCGGCAAGGGCCTGGACGATTAGATAACGAACCACGGTAGTCTGTTCGGGGATTTTGGGTATTGAGACCCTTGATTCCGGGTATACTCGAGTATTACCATTTCTGTTCGGTTACGGTGAGCGGGCCCGGTATAGGGGTGTTTGGTGGACGGACTTCGGTGTAAAGAGGGGTCTACGGACGCATTGGTTCTATATACGTTGACGGAGAGTCAACCGATTTGGATCAAGTACGGCGCTGGAAATTTGGCTCCTGAGAGCCACCCGTATCCTTCTGATTTGAATCCTTGGTTCCTTTGCTTTACATCTAGCATGTGTATCTGATTTTGTAAAATGTGAAATGCCATGATTTTTCTGCTATATGTTTGGTACCTCATTGAGCGCAAGATCACCCCTTTCTGTTCCTTTTGTTTTCCTTACAGGAAAATAAACCCCTTTTGGTCTGGATTTGACAAATGGCTGCCAAATTGAGCTAGTCGAACATATCTTTTGTATAGCTCATGTATTAAAACCCTAAGTGTACTTTTGGGGGCGTTTTCTCTTTTGATTTGGCAAACCATGTGTATATATTAACTTTTGAAAACTTTTGTATGTCATTTTGATTTGTAAACGCTAAAGTTCAGATGTGAATGTTTGTTAGCTATTTCGGTTGGGTTCTGACGGGTCGGTTACTATTCATGGCCGACTCCGGATTTCATTTTTTTATTTTGGGTTATTTTACCATTTTGACTTGTTTACGCTCGTTTGTAAGTTCCGGATCGCTATAGATAGTTCTGGTCTGCATCGTTAGTCCTGGCGAGAGCTGGGCAGGCAGTCCGCTCACCCCTTTGGTTCGCCTTAGAGGAAAGTGGGGCTGTCACACGCAAGACATGTATGAGGCAATACTCCACGAGTATGCCAAGCAAGACCTCTCAATAGGTCGAGCTTATTTGTCTCATGGCACGCCTAGGTTCCCAACCAAGCCCATGCCGGCTCGAGTCCCAGGTCAGCCTATGAGTTTGGGCATCCCCCATTTACAATTGTGTGTCGAGGAGATTCACTCCAGCGACGGATGCAGCCATTGCATCCAATCTCATTCAATATCATTCAATATCACTCAATATCATTCAATATCATTTATTCAAATGAGAACGAGAGAGATAAAGTACACACTCGTCTCCATTCCTAAAATCAGTAATCATTCATAACAATTAAGCACGTATCAGGTACTCATACACTTGACACTCACCAAGTGTTAAGTGCAAGTAAGGTCAAGGAAAGTTCAAGCGTCCACCGTGGGATCCTCTTGAAGGTCCTCGTGTGCGCCTGAACAAATAATAGTGAATTATTATTCACACAACCCAATTATCGAGAAATAATTCGTGCACTATTATAATATAGGGAATTTTGTGAAAAGGAACCTTAATTACTTGTAAATCAAGGTTCAAGTGGCGTTTCATAAAGTACAGGAGCATTTGGATTTTTATCTTGGAAATCGAGGTTAAAACGTTTGCATAATGTCGAAAGAATAAAGAGTTATTGGAAATCTCTATTTCCTTGAAAGTTGGAAAATTTCAGTTTTGATACGGATTTTTGAAAAATCGTATCTCACTCGATACAAGTCTAAAATTGGAAAACTTTATACCGTTGGAAACCTCTTGGAAAGTACTAAAAGTTCTTATAAGACACTTTTCCATGAATTTATGTGGAAGGTATTCAAAAATGAGTTTAAAGTTACTGTTCCGGAACACTCAGGATTGAGCCGGGGTTGGTTTTTCGCTAAATTTGGAAATTCGGTAAAATTCACACGTTGTGAGCTAGCCTTTAAAATTTGTAACTCAATTAGAGTTGCAAGTAAGGTTTATAACAGAAAAAGTAGATCAAGGATCGGAGTTTCGAGCACCGAGATACGGTAGCTCAAAGTTGGGGAAAATTCAAGACTGTTGAACAATTTCCAGATTTGGGTTTCCAACTTCGGACCTTTAGTTAAGTATCGAAACGGATTTGGATTGGTACCAAAGTTTGTAGTATGGTACTCCTATATGAAGGGTATCTCTCTATCAAATTTTATGGAAAAATACCTCCGGAAAGGTGATTAACCAATCAACCAAAGTTTTGAATTTACTAAGGCAAAACTGCCTTTAGCTCCATTTCTCTCCGTTTCCAAACATTCGGCTAAGGAAAACCTCCAAACATGGTTCATTTGTGCAAGAAAAGTCTAAGGAACATACATGGTACATTTGGTAGGTGTTTAGTACCAAGAAATTCATTTAGTAAGACCACAACAAATCTTACATCAAATCTGTCCAAATCTAAGGTTTTTCAAGAACAGGGCAGTCACCGTATTTTGATCATAACTCACTCAATTTAACTTGGAATTGAGCATGGTTGATAGTGTTGGAAAATACATTCATAGGGCTATAATTTCACAGAAGAAATTATTTTGAATTTCGGCACACAACTAGTTCGAAATCGAGCTTCAAGTCACAGCTTCTGTATTTCATTCCAGCAGAACAGAGAAACAGAACAGCTGAATTCAGAAGCGTGGTGCAGTTCACACACATGGAACCAGAATGTGAATTTTATACCGTTGGAAAGATGGGAATGTCTAGTTTCAAATTCCACTGACGGCACTTGATTTAGACGTCGGAGCACGGAGTTATGGATGAAATACGAACACTGGTCTGGGCATGACGGGAACAGTTTCCAGATTACTAGCTTTGGGAAATAAATTCTTTTGATCAACCAAAACTCAACATTTTTCAATGAAAATTTGTACACAACTTCTACAACATGTAAACAACACAATCAAGCCATTAAATCCTCAAATTTCTGCATTAAAGTGGCCGAACAAAGCAGGGGCAAAATGGTCAGATTTGGCCTTTGCACCCAACGTGAGTTTCCAGCAATTTTCCTTCAACAAACCACTAACTTAAACACTAATCCGACATTATAAACATCATCAAGCACAAAATCAGCAACAACCCAAGAGTGGGAATTCATAGAGTCCATTTTCCAATTTCTCCAACATCAACCACAACCCATATGCAAATTCAAGCTTATAAGTGTAATTTAACTTCCATAGGACAAGTTTAAGGTATTGGATCATTACCTACTTTGATGGTTGGTCAAGTCAGAATTTTCGGCCCTTTGAAGCCTGAAGAAAACCGTGGAGAGCTCATTTCTTTTGCAGCTAGATGGACTTCCCAACTGTTGAGCTAAGTGTAGTTAAGTTTTGGTTGAATTTGGTGGAGGTTTGAGCAAGATTTGGAGGTGAAATTTGCAAAATTTGAAGGTGTTTTGCTTCAGCTGTTGCTCGGCCAGAATGAGAGGAAAAGAGGGATGTTTTGATCTGATTCCTTTGCGTACAAATGAAGTTTGACGTCTAATATTTTAAGGGCACAAAAATCAACCGCAAAAGGTGCGTATACGCGCGCGTTTTGTGCTCGATTCCTCTTAAGTTTGTTTCACTAGTGCACTAAACCTCTAGGGCACTTACATTCATATAAATATTATTCATTCTTAATTGTTCCAAAATAATGGTCCAAAGTCCATCAATTAAGCGCGCACGTGAAAACACGTATTTCCAATTTAGGCGCAATAAAATGAAACCTTCGAGAAATTCTTATAACGATCGTACCACTAACTATCACTTCAATACTTAAACCAAAATTTACCTATTTTAAAACCACTGTATATGTCTCCAATTTTCCGGGCTTAATGTACTCTCAATTTCCAAACACGTTTTCACTATTTTCACTAAACGAGCTTCCAAAAAATTAATTTTTGAAACAAGTCACTTTAAAAATATAATGAAACTATAATTCCATATATTTAGGTCTAATAAAGATAGAAAATAATATTCGGGGCAAAAACCAAATAGATAATTAATTGAGCCAAAATTAGGGGTTTAAAAATAATAATTTTACGAGTTCTCACGTGAATTGAGTATTAATTCCTCACTTAACCTTTCTTAATCTATTATTGATCGTTCTTAATTCTCTAATAGTAATACACTCCCGATTCAAGTATAGTCTAGAAAAATGTGCACCCGTCGTTCCGAACTAAACAAATTTTCAAAAAGCGAATTTTTCAACAAAACGCTTTAAAATATAAAGAGGCGTCGTTCCATATAAATGGATTTAAAATGGTCGAAATAAATAATTCTAAGAAAATGGGTGAATAATCATTTAAATATTCTATAAAAATAAGAAAATTTTCGGATCCTCACATCCTCCCCTCCTTGAAAGGAATTTCGTCCTCGAAATTCATATTTAGAACAATATCATTCCCTTCATGGTTAAGCCTATCAGATCAATCATTGACTTACATTTTCCAACTCACTCCAAATCATGAGTTGATTACTTTCTTCCGAAAAATTTTAACTTTCAGAAGGCATATACAATCACCTCATCATATATTATTAATATACATTCTAAACCATCCTTTGAACCATCTGTATAATCACAAAATCACCTCATCCGCTCGGTAAAGCCAACACAAGTGCACTGGTGAAACGATTTTCACCTTCAAATTCTTCCTCACACTTAGAATCTCAAATAACTAGCCAAGTCTCGTATCCTTAGAAGTCCCTGATCAAACCAAGGTAATATTCGACTACCTCTAAGAACTCCAAATTTCGGTAGGATTTTCTAGTCATTTCCTCTTAAACAGCTTCCACTTAAGCTGAGTTAACAACAATTTCTTCCTTAGATATTATATAACTTAGAAAGGCTATTTCTTCCCATCGAACTCACATTTATTGGACTTAACAAAAGTTAGCGTTCTCTCGGGGTTTGTAAAACTACCATCAGGTATTTTTTCACGATCTTCTCAAACTTTAGGGTATATCAATACATCATCAATAAACGCCATCACAGATTAATCCTATTACGATTTAAAACCTTGATGCATTAATGCAATAATTGTTGCTAATACATTAGTCAATCCAATTGGCATAACTGAAAATTCAAGCATCCTCATCTTGAATTGGAAGTGGTTAAGCACATCAGTTTCTAGGATTCCCGGTTGATAATAACTCTACTTTAAATCCCTTATTCGCTGCTCTTGACCCTTGATTATAATTCTCGTTTATGTGAGGCTATGGAGTATTTGTTCTTAATAGTCTCATCGTTCAAATCTCAATAATCTATGTATATATAGCCTCAAGCATCCATTCCAAATATAACATCCGATCCTTAATCGTTAGGCTCATTCAAGCCATCAAATATTTCCTTTCACTCACCCAAATCTCACAACTTTTAATATCTCAAGTTGGCGATCAAACATTGGATCCCATCTTCAACCCTAAGTTCTCGACCTTTTTTTTTTTTCTTCCCAGAATTCAACCAATTTAGTTTGGAATTCCAACTCCTTGTGAAGAACTTCTATTTCTATACGCATCTCTTCCAAACTTTTCATTCATCCATTTTCTTAATCCTGACTGTTAGCCTATCAACTGCTCAAGCATCTAAATAAGTAGTAAATTAGAATTTGAAACTCAACTATCCACAACCTGTAAATTCTCACGCATCTAAGTCATCCAGGTATATTTACTCTTCCCTCTCCTCGAATGATACTTAAGAAAATCCACACACACGACTAAAGTAATACCTCTTGATATAATGATATGTACTTCCATTCTAAGGTCTTACTCCCGTATGTAGTGAAACTATAAATTACACGCCATATGAAACAAGTTCCAAATCCTAACAAAAAAACTGTTACGCACTAGCAGGACCAAAATCCCTTTACAATCATCAATACATATTTAAAATCTCTCAAATAGATTTAAGAATATTAATCATGCAACTTAATGCATGATTTTTAAAACATATACATAATAATCATAACATATACATGGAGGGTGTTCCAACACTTTTCCTCAAAATTTCGAGTGAAATCTATGTTCTAGTAAGGCGTATATTTTAGAAAATACCTTTAAGAAAGATAGGTAAACATTTAGGTTCATATTCGCATAACTTGTGATCTAAACTTTTGCCACCCTTTTATCCAACCAAGAGTTAACTCTACTGGTACATAAAACCCGATCATTTCTAATCTCTGATTCATAACAAATAGGCATTCATGTTCCTAAGAAAGATTCGAACTTGAACTCTATCTGATTTCGAGTCTCAAACGAGTTCAAAATGTGTATACATATATATATATATATATAAATTTTGTGAAAAGTAAAACAAGTGAATCTGGGTATAGTATTAGTCAAGTAAAATTGAAAGCACTTTTGTTCAAGTAGTACAAATTGGTAATGAGTTCAAGTCATCTCACCAAACCCACGAAATACTTTTGGAGTTCAAACTTTCACAAAAGTTGAAATATGGCCACAGGACCAATCATAATATACGTATAAATCAGCTATTAAAATTTCACACAGGAAAATCTCACTAAGTTCCCAACTAGGTTAATCCATTATACACTGGTAGATCTAATCTTTTGATTTATTTTCGATTCATATTCGGTACTAGGATCTCATTAAATTATATAAGACTATCCATCAATTTTTCTCATGAGTACAGGGTTGTCTAAACCCTCGACCACGACCCCTTTTTCCTATTCCTGCTACCATACTTAATAGGAGTCTATAAGCGCAAGAAAAGGAATAATTAATCATAAAAGAACTTAATGCATATACAAGTTGCAAAAATATTTAGAATCAAGACATGATTCTTTACATGTATCGAAGGTTATAGTACGAGTTAAGAAGTCACAAAACAAGCCCAATATGTCAAATACTGTATATAGGCAATTAAGGGTCACAAAATGTAGAAGTATATGCAAGCGGGATACAAAAGGTCTCACGGCATGCACCACCCTTCCTAAGTCCTTAATTAAACCAGTGAGTCTGAATATCACTAATTCCAATCAGATCACATGCCTTTACGAAATTAGATCCAATCAAACCATAACACAAGCGGAAACCAAAGGTTATCCATTCGAAATTCAAAATCTTTAATAAGCAAGCCACCAACCAGAGCACCATCATCTTCAAGAATAACCAGTCTTAGGGTTTTATAGTTAAAGTCTCAAGCTCCAAGTTCAAACCCAAGAAATAAGTACAACTCGCTAACATACGTGTCAAATGGAAACCAAGTCAATTCACACTAACTGCGTGTTCTTGAATGCGGTTACTCTATATCTCAAAGTTCCCTCAATCCGTACACCTAAAGATAGGCTCACCCTTCTTGAAAACCAAGAATTTTAAAAGATAAGAAGAGTATTTAAAGTAACAAAAATCTTATCAAGTTCAAGATTTTCATTATAAAAACATAAGTTTGCCATTCTTCCGAAAATTCAAGATATTATTATTATTATTTTTTTTTGTAAAGCATAGATGAATTCAAGTGTGAGAATACACCAGTATACAATCAAGGGGGAAAATCTAGTTTAGAAAATTTTAACCTTGTATCAGCCCATCACATACAAAATTTCAACAAACTCATCAATTATTCATAAATTTTTAAATTGAAATTCAAGTAAAATTCACATATTTACCAAAATCGAAGAATTACACATACTTAAAACATATATATATTATTTCCAATCATCGTTTGAAAATAAAACTAGTACATCCTCATATTTCCTTTAGAATTTCAAAGCATAAATTCTCTAGGAGGTAAATGAGTAGGAAAATACATTTTATTCCTTTGAAACTCTTTTATCTGGGTTCACAATCACGATACATGGAGTTTGACCATCAAATCTCGGTCTCATATCCTCTTTAGCCAGCACTAATAATTGGCTCACTTCTTTCCACACTTACAAGTATAATAATAATTCAAATTCGTCCAATCTTTCACTACTAATTTCTCATCCCATATTTTCCTTCAATATAACATTAGCTAATTCCTCAATTTTTTTTTATACAAGTCCCAAGTAAAAAACTCTCAAGTAACCAATTTCTTTAACCCGTAGGATACAATAGATCCTCTAGTTCACATAATATTCAAATTAATCCCACAGTCAGGCATCCTAAATTTCAAACCTAGGATACACTATAAGATCTAAAGCCTATGCTCTGATACCAACTGTGACGCCCCCACTTCTCCCTAAGGCGAACCAAAGGGTATCCGCGGGACGCCAGCCTAGCTCTCGCCAGGACTCAAGTAATTCCATTCAAGCTTATTATCGATCTACACAACACACGTATATAACTTAAATACAGTAAATGCGGAAGCGTTCAAACTTAACAATAGTTATCCATTATTCACCCCGCACGTCGGGTGTTCAAAGTACATTATAATTCCCAAATATACATCACGCCCCAAAAGTTACATTTCAATTCCAAAAGTACAACGCAAAACCAAGGGCATAGCCAAAATATAATAGAAATCCTAAATAGAAGCACATCAGGAGGGTTTCTCCAGTACACCTCCGAGTTCAAACCTGTTAAGGAAAACAAATCTACAGGATGAGCAAAAACGCTCGTGAGGCCAAGAACACACATGCAGGCACATAGTTTAGGTAATAAGCCCAAGTAACGATTCAAGTAATAGCTTGCAAGTAATTAATAATGCCAACCAAAAATGTAACCAGAAACAATTCAAGGATATGGTAGCTCTCAGGAGCTAAGTTCCACTTGCTTTGCCAGTTCATTCGTATATCTTCCCGCGATGACTCTCCGTCAACCGGGTTGATATTTCCAAACCGTAGATCACCACTTACTTCTCATCCGTCCACCAAACACCCACTCGGGCCCGCAAGACATGTATGAGGCAATACTCCACAAGTATGCCAAGCAAGACCTCTCAATAGGTCGAGCTTATTTGTCTCATGGCACGCCTAGGTTCCCGACCAAGCCCATGCCGGCTCGAGTCCCAGGTCAGCCTATGAGTTTGGGCGTCCCCCATTTACAATTGTGTGTCGAGGAGATTCACTCCAGCGACGGATGCAGCCATTGCATCCAATCTCATTCAATATCATTCAATATCACTCAATATCATTTATTCAAATGAGAACAAGGGAGATAAAGTACACACTCGTCTCCATTCCTAAAATCAGTAATCATTCATAACAATTAAGCACGTATCAGGTACTCATACACTTGACACTCACCAAGTATTAAGTGCAAGTAAGGTCAAGGAAAGTTCAAGCGTCCACCGTGGGATCCTCTTGAAGGTCCTCGTGTGCGCCTGAGCAAATAATAGAGAATTATTATTCACACAACCCAATTATCGAGAAATAATTCGTGCACTATTATAATCTAGGGAATTTTGTGAAACGGAACCTTAATTACTTGTAAATCAAGGTTCGAGTGGCGTTTCATAAAGTACAGGAGCATTTGGGTTTTTATCTTGGAAATCGAGGTTAAAACGTTTGCATAATGTCGAAAGAATAAAGAGTTCTTGGAAATCTCTATTTCCTTGAAAGTTGGAAAATTTCAGTTTTGATACGGATCTTTGAAAAATCGTATCTCACTCGATACAAGTCTAAAATTGGAAAACTTTATACCGTTGGAAACCTCTTGGAAAGTACTAAAAGTTCTTATAAAACACTTTTCCATGAATCTAAGTGGAATGTATTAAAAAATGAGTTTAAAGTTGCTGTTCCAGAACACTCAGGATTGAGCCGGGGTTGGTTTTTCGCTAAATTTGGAAATTCGGCAAAACTCAACATTTTTCAATGAAAATTTGTACACAACTTCTACAACATGTAAAAAACACAATCAAGCCATTAAATCCTCAAATTTTTGCATTAAAGTGGCCGAACAATGCAGGGGTAAAATGGTCAGATTTGGCATTTGCACCCAACGTGAGTTTCTAGCAATTTTCCTTCAGCAAACCACTAACTTAAACACTAATCTGACATTATAAACATCATCAAGCACAAAATCAGCAACAACCCAAGAGTGGGAATTCCTAGAGTCCACTTTTCCAATTTCTCCAACATCAATCACAACCCATATGCAAATTCAAGCTTATAAGTGTAATTTAACTTCCATAGGACAAGTTTAAGGTATTGGATCATTACCTACTTTGATGGTTGGTCAAGTCAGAATTTTTGGCCCTTTGAAGCTTGAAGAAAACCGTGGAGAGCTCCTTTCTTTTGCAGCTAGATGGACTTCCCAAGTGTTGAGCTAAGTGTAGTTAAATTTTGGTTGAATCTGGTGGAGGTTTGAGCAAGATTTGGAGGTAAAATTTGCAAAATTTGAAGGTGTTTTGCTTCAGCTGTTGCTCGGCCAGAATGAGAGGAAAAGATGGATGTTTTGATCTGATTCCTTTGCGTACAAATGAAGTTTGACGTCTAATATTTTAAGGGCACAAAAATCAACCGAAAAAGGTGCGTATACGCGCGCGTTTTGTGCTCGATTCCTCTTAAGTTTGTTGCACTAGTGCACTAAACCTCTAGGGCACTTACATTCATATAAATATTATTCATTCTTAATTGTTCCAAAATAATGGTTCAAAGTCCATCAATTAAGCGCGCACGTGAAAACACGTATTTCCAATTTAGGCGCAATAAAATGAAACCTTCGAGAAATTCTTATAACAATCATACCACTAACTATCATTTCAGTATTTAAACCTAAATTTACCTATTTTAAGACCACTGTACATGTCTCCAATTTTCCGGGCTTAATGTACTCTCAATTTCCAAACACGTTTTTGCTATTTTCACTAAACGAGCTTCCAAAAAATTAATTTTTGAAACAAGTCACTTTAAAAATATAATGAAACTATAATTCCATATATTTAGGTCTAATAAGGATAGAAAATAATATTCGGGGCAAAAACCAAATAGATAATTAATTGAGCCAAAATTAGGGGTTTAAAAATAATAATTTTACGAGTCCTCACGTGAGTTGAGTATTAATTCCTCACTTAACCTTTCTTAATCTATTATTGATCGTTCTTAATTCTCCAATATTAATACACTCTCGATTCAAGTATAGTCTAGAAAAATGTGCACCCGTCATTCCGGACTAAACAAATTTTCGAAAAGCGAATTTTTCAACAAAACGCCTTAAAATATAAAGAGGCGTCGTTCCATATCAATGGATTTAAAATGGTTGAAATAAACAATTCTAAGAAAATGGGTGAATAATCATTTAAATATTCCAGTAATATTCTATAAAAATAAGAAAATTTTCGGATCCTCACAGAATCAGCCTTCAAACGCAAGGTACAAAGGAAAACAAGAATTCAACAAGAAACAGTTGGACAAATGCTACGAATGTGGACAGCCTGGACACTACGCAAACGAATGCTCCCTAAAGAAAAAGAAAGATGGAAAAGCTGATCGAAAGTCAAGGTTCAACAACTTGCAGATTACATGGAATGAATGTAACTCTGAAGGCGAAGTTGAAGAAGAAGAAGAATCAACTCAAATGGCCTTCATGGCTATCAGGGATAATGAGGTAACTTCCATTCACTCTCAATCTAAAAGTGAAGATGAAGATGATGATGATCTTGAATCCTTTGTTGAAAAATTGTATAATGCCTTGAAGGAATCTTATGATAAAAACAAGCAGTTAAAACAGAAAATTGTTTTTCTCATTCAAGAAAATGCAAGACTTTTTCACCAAAATAAACAACTAAAGGCTGACAATGAGTGCCTTGTAAGAGCCGGTTGTGATGTTCAAAATGAACTTGATAGAAAGACAAATGTTTGTGAAATGCTAAAGAAAAGACATTATGATTTGAATAAAAGGATGGACTATTTGGATGAGATTTTAAAAGCTAGAAAGCAAGATTATCTCAAAAAGAACATGTCATTCACCTTTCTTACTGCTCATAGAAGAATATTTGCTCACAACAAAAATGAACATGGTTTCACAACATATAGAAGGAGTGGATTGAGATTTATCAAACCATTACATGCTAAAGATTCTTCCATTTTGTGTAGTTTTTGTTGTCAAAGAGGGCATTTGAAAGGAGATTGTTATGTTAAAAGAAATCTGAACAAAGGAGGGAAATGCATGTGGGTAGTTAGGCACAATGCTAACTATTGAGGACCCAAAAGTTAAAGGGTACCAAACACTCTCTCTTTTCAGGGAAAAGGCTCAAACAAGTCAAAATGGTTCATTGACAGTGGCTGTTCAAGGCATATGACCGGTGATCCTTCGTTGTTCATAAAGCTAAAATCAAAATCAAGTGGAAAGGTGACATTTGGTGATGACGTGAAAGCTAAGACAATTGGAATAGGTGATGTTGGTAAGGATGGTGAAACTTTTGTTCATAATGTGCTCTTAGTTGATAACTTAGGTTATAACTTGCTTAGTGTTAGTCAATTATGTGATAAAGACTTGTATGTGTTGTTCAAAAAACATGAATGCATAATATAATGTTGTGTTCAAAGGTAAGAGGTTTAATGATATTTATATTGTTGTTCTTGATAAACTTGATTCGTCTAGCTTCAAATGTCTTAAAGTTTCAAATGAAGATCCTTGGTTGTGGCATAGGAGACTTTGTCATTTTAACATGGATTTACTAAAGAAAATTTCGAAAAAGGAGTTGGTTAGAGGCTTGCCAAAAATCAGTTTTGAAAAGGACAAAATTTGTGATGCATGTCAATTTGGGAAGCAAACAAAAATTTCCTTTAAACCAAAGAAGTGTGTATCAACTTCTAAACCTTTGGAACTCTTGCATCTTGATTTATTTGGTCCCACTCAAATCACTAGTTTGGGAGGTAAGAAATATTGTTTTGTAATTGTTGATGATTATTCTAGATATACTTGGGTGATATTCCTTACTCATAAAGATGATGCCTTCAAGAATTTTACTTCATTGTTTGCTAAAGTGCAAAATCTGCTTGGTTTAAAAATTGTTAGGATTAGAAGTGATAATGGGACGGAATTCAAGTTTTGTGATTTTCTAAAATTTTGTGATCATAATGGCATAACAATGAGTTTTCTATTGCAAGAACTCCACAACAAAATGGTGTTGTAGAAAGGAAAAACAGGACACTCCAAGAGGCTGCTAGAACTATGTTGAATGAATGTAATTTGCCAAAATATCTTTGGGTTGAAGCGGTAAACACCGCATGTTATGTGATGAATAGAATCCTCTTGAGACCTATTTTGAATAAAACATCTTATAAACTGATTTTTGATAAGAAACCTACGGTTGGATATTTCAAAGTTTTTGGTTGTAAATGTTTTATTTTGAATTTAAAGGAACATCTTGGTAAGTTTGATAAAAAATCTGATGAAGGAATATTTTTGGGGTATTGTGAGAACAAAAGAGGATATAGAGTCTTTAATAGAAGAACTCTTGTGATAGAAGAAGCTATTCACATAACATTTGATGAAACTAATGATGATAATTCCAAAAGTTCGGGTGAGGATGATGATGTAGGTGTTCGTGAAGGAATGGAAAAGCTAACAATTGGAGATGAAGGAAACTCTAAACCAGCAGCAAAGGAAATGGAGGATGGAGCTCATGATGATCAAGAAAATGAAGATGAAGACAAGAATGATGATTCATTCAAAGACCTTCCCAATGCTTGGAAATTTATCCAAAATCATCCAAGAGAGCTTATAATTGGTGATCCATCTGAGAAGGTAAAGACTCGTTCCTCATCTAAGAAATTGATAGATAATTTTGCTCTAGTCTCTCTTTTTGAACCCAAAAATATCAATGATGCTTTAAAGGATGAAAACTGGATTTTGGCAATGCAAGAGGAACTTAATCAATTTGAGGGAAATAAGGTTTGGACACTTGTTGATAGACCTCAAAATCAACCTATCATTGGCACGAAGTGGATATTTAGAAATAAGTTGAATGATAAAGGTGTAGTCGTAAGAAATAAAGCCAGATTAGTTGCTAAAGGATATACACAAGAAGAAGGAATTGATTTTGATGAAACATTTGCTCCCGTATCTAGATTAGAATCAATTAGAATGCTTCTTGCTTTTGCTTGTTTCAAAGGTTTCAAATTGTTTCAAATGGATGTTAAAAGTGCCTTCTTAAATGGTTTTATTGATCAAGAAGTATATGTGGATCAACCCCCCGGTTTTGAAAATACAAAATTTTCAAGTCATGTGTTTAAACTATCAAAAGCATTATATGGTTTAAAACAAGCTCCAAGAGCTTGGTATGACAGATTGAGTGGTTTCTTGATTGAAAATGGTTTCAAAAGAGGTATTGTGGACACCACTCTTTTTACTAAGCATGTGTTAAATGATCTTCTTATTGTGCAAATATATGTTGATGATATTATTTTTGGTGCTACTAATGAGTATCTATGCAAGGATTTTTCCACCATTATGCAAAGTGAATTTGAAATGAGTATGATGGGAGAATTAAATTTCTTCCTTGGACTTCAAATACATCAAGCCCTAAAGGGAATTTTTATAAATCAAGCAAAATACACCAAGGAGTTGCTGAAAAGATTTGGCATGGAGGACTCAAAGCAAGTTGGAACTCCAATGTGCACTTCTACAAAACTTGACAAAGATAAAGAAGGTAAACATGTGGATGAAAAGCACTATAGAGGTATGATTGGAAGCCTACTCTATTTAACCGCAAGTAGACCTGATATTATGTTTGCTGTTTGCTTGTGTGCTAGATTTCAATCTTATCCAAAAGAATCACATTTGAACACAGGTAAAAGGATTTTTTGGTATTTGAAAGGTACACTAGACTATGGTCTTTGGTATGCTAGATCTTGTGAATTTGCTCTATATGGATATTCGGATGCGGATTTTGGTGGTTGTCGTGTGGACAGAAAAAGTACTAGTGGAACTTGTCACTTTCTTGGCAATTGCTTAGTTTCTTGGTTTAGCAAAAAACAAAATGCAATCTCTTTGTCTACAACCGAAGCGGAATATATTGCCGCTAGTGCATGTTGTGCTCAACTTTTATGGATGAAGCATACCTTGAATGGTTTTGGATTGTTATATGACTGCATGCCTATATTCTGTGATAATACTAGTGCTATCAATTTGACCAAAAATCCAATTCAGCATTCTAGGATAAAACATATAGATATAAAGCACCACTTTATTCACGATCTTGTTCAAAAAGGTGAAGTTTGTGTGAATTATGTTTGCTCTAAAGATCAAATTGCTGATATTTTTACAAAAGCTTTGCCATTGGATCAATTCATTCATCTAAGATCAAAATTAGGGATAATCGAAAAATCATCTTAAAAATTTTTCTCTGTTCAAAGCTTTCGGACGTCCTAAAGCAGATGAACGGACGTCCAATAATGTTCTTCAGCTATTTTCCCAGAATGCACCTGTTCGGACGAAACTGTCGGACGCACGACTTCGTTCGGCCGTCCGACAGTGCAACGGTACTCTTTTTAAAGTAACTTCCCCCCTCATTTGCTTCAGACTCCTCTTCCTCTCTTTCCTCTCGGACGAAAAACTCTATCTCCTTGTGCTCTCAATTCATGCTATTCTGAAACACTCATTCCAAAATTGACTCAACCAAAATCTTTTCCTGATCATTGCGAGTTGATTCTCCTGATTTTTTCACCAAATCTCATCACATTTCGAGTGTTCCCAAATTTCCCTCAAAACCCTACTTTCTCATAACCGCTCCGCTCAATCATCTTCAAGGCTTCTTTAACCCAAAATTCTTGTGTGATTCACTCCCATACCACTGTGTGCATCATTCACATCCCACATCTCACACATTTAAGACAATGGTGAATCTAAGAGGAGGAAAAGTCCCTGCCGGACTCAAGCACACACTCAGGGATGAAGATGTGGATTCTCCTAGGGTCATAAGATCATCCAAATGCTTCAAAAGGGGAGCAGTAAAGACTCAAACTTCCCGGCCTTCCGCTCAACCTGAATCCGGACAAGGAACTCCATCTCAACAGCCTTCCCAATCAACCCCCGTTTCTCCATTCTTTGATGCTGCTGCCAAAGAAAAACATTCCTTGATAACCCAGAAAGGTTTCATTCCTCAACGAACCATCAATCTTTCTGAATTCCGCAAGATTAGTTTAGAGTCAATTCTTTACTCTTTGAATTCCAGAAATGGTCACATATCATTTCCATGCCTAATGTTTATTACCTTGAAATGCTGTATCAATTCTTTGCCAATCTTAGGAAAGGCACTGATCACACTGAAATTATGTCCAGGGTAAATGGGGTAGACTTAGTATTTGATCCTGAAACTGTGAATGCCATCTTAAATACTACTATTGAACGTGGATGCAAAAGTAAAATTGCCAATTTCTTCTCTTATGAAGAGCATCCTACTGCTGATAATCACTTTGATAATGCTAAAATGCTAACCTATTTTCGAAACAAATTTTCTACCCCTGCTGATGCGAAATTAAATGACCTTGCTCCTGTGAATTTTATTGCTTTCTCAATCATTTCAAATCTGCTTGTGCCTACTGACGGTCATAGAACAGATGCAAATAAAATGGAGCTATATCTGTTTTATTGTTTTCGAGAAAAAATTCGCATTGACTTTAGCTTTGTCATGTGCAAGTTTTTACTTCGCTATACCACTGATTCTCGTAGATAACAGTCCTATGGAAAATTCCTTCAAAAGCTTTTTGAATTTTACAAAGTATCTATCCTTGGTGTTTGTCCCAAAGATACATTTTCCTCTGCCTTCACTAAGGCTTATTTTGAGCGCAAAAATCTTGTCTTTAGGGATAATTTGTGGGCGTATAAGGGGGCCACTTCTAATGAACCTAGATCTAAGGCTGCACATGATTCACTTCACACTCCATCCTCTATTGCACCAACCTCTATTCATCCTAGGAAGACTGCCACTAAGGCATCTTCTTCTTCAAATTCTGAGGTGGTTGAGCTCCTTCGAGACCTTAAGCAACATGTTCTACTTCTTGAATATGGTCTCATGCTCACCATGTCATCCTAGCAGCAGGCTGACTTCCTAGATAAAAAGAGTCTTCTTTTTCGCCCACCTGTGGTTGAGGAAGTCCCTCCTGGCAAGGAGCCACCATCCAATGATCCAAGTTCATCAGCCCCTGTTCGTTCAATGAGTCCTGCTCCTATCGACCTCACCTCTGCTCCAGTGGCACCACATGATCCTTCCACATCTGATAAAGGCAAGAAACTAGTTGATGAAGTTGCTGAAGATGATGAAGACACTGAGGAGGAGGATCTTTTTCAGTATCAGCTTACTCGAAGAACGCCTGGATCCTCTTAGCTTATCATCTAAGATCACTAGCCCTAATAGGATCATTTGCATTCTATTTGACTGTTTTTATTTGCTGAATGTTAGATAGTTGCCTCGAACTCTTTTGAATTCTAGTGCTTGGTGTCATTTGGTGTTTTGTAATGTCCAAAACTAGACATATGTTTGTAATGTTTGTGAATGGTTGAATCTTTACATTTTGTTTGTGAATGGCTGTGAAAAACTGAATGGTTGGATATATTACATTTTGAATTTTGTAATGACAAAAAGGGGGAGAGATGGTGTAGATATGAATACGGATAATATGGATAATAAGTAGCCAAGTGAGGGGGAGTTCTACGATTGAGGGGGAGCAATTTTTTTGTTGTTGTTGTTGTTCTTCAATTGAGTGAGAAAGGGGGAGCCTATTTGAAGTCATCAAATTTCATTTCAAACTTTTGTTTTGTCATCATCAAAAAGGGGGAGAATGTTATTCTTGATTTTGATGATCACAAAAGCATTTTGAAATGTTTATCTAATTCTCTCCAAACATAAAAGTTTTGCTTGTTAGAGAATCAGGTATAAAGGAATCAAGGATAGAAAATCAACCAAAAGAAGAAGCAAAAACAGGGTACTCATACCGGACGTCCAAAAGGAATCTGTCGGATGTCCGAAAGGATGAAGAACATCAAGAAGGAAACTCTGTCGGACGCTTGTAAGGAAGCATCGGACGTCTTCGGACGCACATCGATCTCATCGGACGTCCTAAAAATTCCACAAAGTGTTGATGACTCTCTGTCGACAATCGGACGCTGATACTGTCGGACGATAATAGCCCATAGGACGTCCGAACGACAACTTGGCTGATTTTCGAACGATGGGATCGGATGATGATTAATCTGTCGGACGTCCGACGGGCCCAACGGCTAGCTGACTTTTCATCTGCCTACTATCCGTTGGAAGCATTATTGAAGCCAATTTTTGGTCCCCTTTAAATACAAATGTTTCTGAACCAGTGAGGGACTTTTGCACACTTTGTTTACAAGATCTCAAGAGATATTTTAGTTAGAAAATAGTCTCCCAAACTAGATTTGTTCTCCAAGTGGTGTGAATTTCTTGTAAGCACTTCTCTTGTGTTTGAAATTTTCAATAGTGTAGCTTTGTTGAGAGTTATCTGAGTGATAGTAAAACTTTCTAGCTTGACTAAGTGAGGTTTGGGGCAAGGAGGAAGTGATCCCTCCATTGTACATTGAGTTGATTTTGTTCTTCAAAGAGAAGGTGCTCATCATTGTGATTGGTCTTCAAGTTTGAGGAAAGCTTGGTAGACAATCGGTTTGATACTCTATCTTATTCTTTTGTTTAATAAAATTCTCATTGCTTATATACTCTCTTATTTCTGATCAACATTGTTCTCTTCTTTAAATTTACTTGGTTGATCACTACTAGAAAAGAAGGTAAATTTTTATTAAAGAAAAAAGTGCATAAACTCAATTAAGGTTTTTGAATCAACCTAATTCACCCCCCCTCTTAGGTTGTCTTTGGGCCTTACACATTGTTTTTGTCCAATAATTTTAACCGAGTGTTGGCTTGTTTGTTTTAGCTCCGGTGTTGTTAGAAGGGACAGTAAGCAATTTAGTATCTACATATTTGTCTTGAATTTCTACAAAACTCCAAACAAAGATAGGTATGTTGTAAACACCAAATTTTTTGTTAATTTTTAATATTTTCTTGAAATTTTTATCTATTTATAGGTCATTTATTTTCATGTATTTTAATGTGTGTTTTATTATTTTGCAGGTTTACACAAAAAAAAAAGAGGGAAAGAAAAAAAAAAGAAAAAACGAGAAAGAGAAAAAGAAAATAAAAAAATCACCCTAATCATTTTTGTCTATCCAAATACACTATTAACCCAAAAAAACACTCCACCTTCCAACCCTCTTTTTCTTCACCCTGTACAAATTCCATCATTTTTTTAACAACTCCACCTATTCCCTTTACCCAAAAATCTATTTCAATTTGACAAGAAAAAAAAAATAACACACCAATACAACTCCTCCAAAAATCTCCCTCACTCTTCCTTGGGTCCTCCTCTTTTTTCTCAATTCACACAACACACCAACACAACTCCAAAAGTCTCCCTCACTCTCTCTCAGCTCCCCTTCTCTCAATTTTTCACAACACACACTTATGCCATTACACAAAGGCACACACAAACAATAGGAAAATGGGGCAAGATAATGAAAGAAAAGCTTCTGCTGGAGGAACCTACTATCATTGAAGCTTTCATCCAAAATCATTGTGAGTTTTCCTCTTGTTTTCTATTTTGGCTCCAACAAGATAATTCCTAAAAAGTTGGCGAAGTTTGATTGATTTGTTATTTTCATTCTTCATAGGCTTGTTCGGTCTTTCCTTTCTTTTCTTTAACTTTGATGATCAATATTTGAAATGAGTTGGTTGTTGTTATGTTGCTAAAGCATTGGGGTAAAGTCAAAAAGAAGAAGAAAAATGGTTCTTGAGTATGCTTTCCATGTGTTTGATAAAATACCTCAATAAGGAACCAATTTAGAGAGGCCACTTTCATGTGTATATTTTGTCAAGATAGAGGACATTAACTAACTCATGGCCTGGAAATGTTGGTTAGTTGATTTTTTCGAAATTTTTTTAAGCCAAAAAGCAATAAAATGGATTTGTTGGGGGCTGCTTTTGCTATAATTTGCATTTTTTATTGTGGTTTTTTTTGTCAAACTATGATTATAGTTGTATTATAGAACTCACAAGGAGCGTTTTGGTATAAATTTCATGAATTTTGGTTCATTTAAAAAAAAACCCTGGCTGTAAAATTGCTCTTTTGAGCACTTGTGGTTCATGTTTTGCAAAAAATAAGGTTAGAAATGGATTCTACATGAAAAATCAAGTGGGAAGGTGCATTTCAGTGATTTTTTGTGATCGAAAAATTAGCTAGTGATCGGCAGTCCAGCAGTAGCGTCGCTGCCGGTGTCCGCCATGATCGCCAAATAAAAACTTTAGTTCATCAGGAAGAAGAAGAAGAAGAAATGAGAGAAGAAGAAGAAAAAAAATAGAAAAGAAAGAAAAAGAAAAGAAAAAAGAGATGTGGGCTTGTTTTCTATTTTTATATGGGTTAGAGTTTTTTTGTTTGGGTTTTTGTCTAGGTTTGAAGTGGTTAATACGTTAATTAATAGGTTTCTCGGGCTTTTAGTTGGGTTTTCTTTATTTTTTTACAAGACAATCTTCACTTTTCTCTTGGGTTGAAGTTGTGGGGACCAAATATATTAAATAATCCAAAGATCATTGTTTTGTTTGTATTTTGCCCAAACTAGAAATCAAATTTTGTAATTTAGTCCCTAATTTTTTAAGTAATTTTATTGCTACCCCAAAAAATTTTAAATTTCTTTCATTTAGTTATTTTGGTCCCTAAACTTTTTCTTTGTTTAACTTTGACTGCTAATGTTTTAAAAATTATATTTTGACTCCAAAACTTTTTAATTTTTACAATTTAGTCCCTAACAGTCTTTGATTCCTCAATTATAATTGTTCCCTTTCTTTAGTTATTAATTATACTTCTCTTGCATGCATTTAAAATATAAATTTTGAGTGTTTTGAATTTATTTACATTTTTAACATAATAATGTGAATCTAGTACACTTTAAATTATTATTTCCAATAAAATTGGTTTCGTGATCTTTTTGTTGATTTTGAATATAGATAGGATAACTTTACCTCATTTAGTCATCACTTCAAAAGGGAGATACCCCTATTATCCTTTCAATTTCGATTATATGTTCTTATGTGCTCCTACGTGCTCCTGTATGTTTATATATGTTTACATGTTTTGTTATTTATTTAATTTAAATATTTATTCAATTTTTTAATGTTAGTTTAGTTAATTTTATAATTATTTTGGAGGTACTTAAATACCTCAAGATATTGTAGATAGGTAATATTTTTATAAAAAAAGTATGATTAGATAGACCAATGTAATAGATAAGATAAGATAGATTGATTTTATTATATTTTCCCATTTTAGATTGTATTTAGATCCCTAAACATATTAAATAGGATAGATAGATTTATTTTATTATATTTCCCCTCATTTAGATTGTAGTTAGGTCCCTCACTGTAATAGATAGGTTTTGTGTGTTGAAGTGTCTTACATGTTTGTGTTTTACCCGGTTTTAGTAAGATTTTGCATTTAGATATTTTGCTTATGTGTCATTTGTTCTATATGCCCTTAGGTGTTTACTTGCCTTAATTTATGCTTTATTTGTTTCATTATGTGTCATGAATTCACAATGTCATCACACTAATCCAACGTTAGTTGTGATTTTTTCTTCCACTTTCTTCCTAGTCTAGCGGTAGTGAAGATTTCTAGAAATTGGTTAGTCTATTGCTAGACCCTTACCTTTTCCATGCATTGGATTCATCTTTTGTATGACATTCATTGCATTTTTATATAATTTTCCTATTTTTAGGATACTTTATCATTTGCATAATATTTCCTCTTATATTATTCCCTTACCCTTTATATGTGTGAATCGTGTTATTTAGAATTGTATCTCACTTAGAAAATTAGAAAAAATAAGTTAGTTCATTTGTTTATGTATATTAAAAGAGTCATTTTTCAAATATAGGAAATGGGTGATTATAACTCTTTAGCTTAAATATCCCCATTAACCCTTGTATAAGAAAAATTGTGTCACGAATTTTTGTTTTCCGTACCCATTATGTTGCAGTCTCTTTTCTTTGATCACTTATACCTACATATATAATTTAATTTTCTTTTTCATCGAATCTCATTTTCGCATACTTGTGACCCTTTCAAGGATTTTTTTTTGGATTTCACAATTAATGCGATTGGTACCAATTAAATCTTGAATGGACATTTTGCCCCTTTCGATATCTTCTTTAAATTTAGATTTGCATCCATATAGGAAACATCCAAATGTTATAAATTTAAGGGTTAGATTAGAAATATTTTGACTATATCTCACAACTAGTTTAGACTAAATTGAAAGGGTACCTTAAGTTTGAATCAATCGAACCTTTGCGTTCCCATTTTTCAGTTGTGATTCCTGAACTTATTGATTGTTTCATGGGGATAGTATTACATCAATGTGTTGGGAAAGAATTGAGTTAGTTGTGTCATGAAGACGTTCAAAGAGCTTTATTATTTTAACAAAGGAGATCAAGAGTTTCAACTATTCTTTATGGGTTCGACATGAATTCTCATTACTACAAGTTTTGGGTTTCTAGTAATTAATTTTTGACTCTTGAGACAAGTGATCACATATGCAGTAAATTCTTTATTTAGCCAAGATCAATGCAGATATATAGAAGTCACAGTATTTAGCAAAGGACTAGAATTTATGCAAGGCATATGTCAACTAGGACAGCATCATATCATACTGGATAAACATAGAGTCAGACCAATCATATCTTTTGAGAATTCTTCTTGGTAATGCACAAACCTTACAATGAGGGAGCAAATCAATCATTGAATAGCAAGAT
Organism: Coffea canephora; assembly: GCA_036785865.1. Taxonomy (NCBI): domain Eukaryota; kingdom Viridiplantae; phylum Streptophyta; class Magnoliopsida; order Gentianales; family Rubiaceae; genus Coffea; species Coffea canephora. Next base: position 30,820,190 of record CM071922.1, read on the forward strand.
AAATCGCATATGATAAACTCAAAGAAAATGAAGCCTGATTAAACTGGCCACTACTTGCTTTAGAAGATGATTATTAGAAAATTTACCGCGGATGGAAATTTCCAGATATACAACTTTTACAAAGAACATAGCTAGAAAAATTGGTGGAATTACACATAACAAAAATTTGTTAGAAAATCCAAGATTCGTACAAAAATGAAGAAGATGATGGAGAAGAAGGATTAGAAAACGTCATGGATGACGAAAAATGTATAGTCTTGGAAATATGTTAAAATATTAAAAGCTAAAAAAAGAGAGATTTAAATAATCAACCAATCAATTAAAATATAAGATGGTCAATCACTTTGTCGGCCAAGACAAATGGAAAACATGTCACAATCAAACATGCAAAACGGGATGGCCAAAATAAGATTTCATATCAACAATAGCTTTGAAGCACTTTCATCGGATACCATGCCAACTGCCAAGTCCTATTAGGAATTCAGGATGACTCAACCCACAACTAAAAGTATCATATATCTATCAAGATGAGTTACAGAACACTTTGCAGTTTTGATACCCATCAAGAAAACATTGTAGTAGCAATAATCCTAACAACTATAAAAGGAGGACTCTGTAGTAGAGATGAACAATTCCAGAAGAGAAAGAAAATCTCATGTCTGTGTTCAAACTCAAGCATCCACTTTGAAGACATCAATTGCAAGAACAAATTCCAGATAATAATCCAAACCACTTTTGGACTTTTGTTTCACATTAAAATCATCAATTAGCATATTCAAAGTTTTCAACCGTTACCAATCCAACCATTGTACAAAGTCCATCAACCAAGTAAGTATTTTTGTTGATGTAAATTTTCTTCACTAATAAAATATTTTGCCTCATCCTAATATCTATGATTTTATGTTGCATTAATTTATTATAATCCAACATAAAAAACTCATCTTAAGTTTCTTCTTGTGTTTAAATACTTTTATTTTGAGATTACAAATTAATTTTTAAAATATTCTGTGTCAATCTTATGTTCAAAACTACCCATACCTTGAATAAATAGGGAAAAAGAGACTTTATAAGATTTGAACATGCCGATAAAGAATTAAAAAATAATTCTGGTATAATAGTATTAACAAAGGTAGTGACTAAAACAAATCTTTGCTTGGATAGGAATTGCCCCTACTTGTTGTTGGTTCGTAATACATAAATCAGCTAAAATAAGATTGTAAGTGAGGAACTTTATTCAAAGGGTAATTTAGGAAGCAAATTTTAAGAAAAGACAAGAAAATTAATTAAAAATAGCAAGAAAAACAAATTTAAGATAAGCAAGTAATAAGAAGCCTTTTGTAGAACATAAACTTTAATAAAAAATAGAGCATAAAAATTATCAAAGTAGAAAGAACAAATCAAAACTTATAATTGTGAAAGGTAATCGTGCTTGATATTCAAATCGTTCACACCCCTAGTTAATGACACCCAGGCTTGACTAATACATCGAGCCCATCAAGTTCCAATAAAAATTTCCTTTGGATTGCTATGGAAATTACAAGAAGCTAAGTTTCAAAAAGGTGTTATTATCATCAAATAAGCTGAAATTTCACGTATGTGTCAATTGCACCCTAAAGCCTGGTTAATGATCGACCCTTCGAGTTCTAATTAATATTTTCCTTTGAATTGTTATGGAAATGGCAAGAACTTATGTTTCAAAAAGATGTAATTATCATCAAAAGCCTAAAATTTCACTTATGTGTCAACCACACCCTTTAGGCCTAGCTAATATATCAAGCACACGAGTCCTAATAAAAATTCCCTTTGGATTGGAAAATACGGGAGCTTTGACTCATTTTCAGCTTTCGTACAACCAAATGGTTACTCCTATTATACACTGATGTTGTACATATTAAACTTATAATTTAAAAAGGAAAATTTTGTATTTTGTACATTTTAAATATATTTTGAATGATATTTGTTTATAGGATTAAAAGCATTAATTTACTCGTAGGATTAAACCTCTTAAACTTTACTTGTAGTTGAATTTTGACCCTTCAATTCAATCAATAGGCACTTTGCCTTATTTTACATTTGAGGCCAAAATTGCCCCTTACATATTAATTATTAATTAATTTCTTTTTTCTTCTTTTTGCTCTTTTTTTACTTATCCCTTTTCTTTATATATATTTTTAATTTTTCCTTACTCTCATGTGATCAACTACTTTTTTCGCTTTGCTATTATTATCTATATATCAATTTTAATCTTCTCAAACTTATTCTTTATTTATTTTTATCTTTTCTACTTTTTTTAATTAAAAGTGATAATGATCATAAGGTCTATACTATAACAAAGTATATGTTATCTATATACATAGATTGTTTCATCTATTACTTAATTCACTATGTCTAGAGTTTAATCAACTATACATAAAAAAAATTAATAAAAATATTAGTTACTTTATTTTCTGAGATGTACTTTTAAATATTAAGCAATTTGAAATTATAGTTTGCTAATATCTTTCTAAATAGTCAAATTACTAATAATATACACTTTTTGATTATGACGGGCATATATTGGTTTTCTAATAATGTAAATAAATAAAACAATAATGGAATTATAAATAAAAGATAACTATAATATTATGACAAACATATAATTAGTAATACTAATAGCAAAGTGAAACAAAATAACAATATGCGAAGTGAAGAAAAAAGAAAATAATAAGAAAAGAAAAATAAACATAAAAGAAAGTAGTGAAAAAGGAAAAAAAAGGATGATTACAAGAACAAACAAAATAGAATAGTAAGGGCACCTTTTTCTAAAAATATCAAATAGGGAGCAAAGTATATATTTAATGAATTTAGGGGACAAACCACAACTAAGAGTAAAGTTCAGAGTGGTTTAATGCATTTAACCCTTTCTCGTGCCCTATTTTTTAATGAAAAAACTGTTTATAAAAAAGAAATAATTATGAGAAAAATAAAATTTTAATTAGAAAATGAATAAAGAAATGAATTTTGATTAATTTTGTTTGAAAAATGAATTTTTGATTTTTAAAAAAATAAATGAAAAAGGGGCTAAAATGGGACTAAAACGTACGATGATTTTGGCCCAAATTAAAAGTTTAAAAAGGATTTTTTTTAAGAAAAAATAGGAGTCGCCACTTGGTATTAAGTTAGGGTGTACCAAGTCACCTAAAATGAATTTTCAAAAAAAAAAAATAGAGAAAACCCTTTTTAAATGACTCCAAATCTACGAAAATCAAGAGAAAAGGGGTTGGGAGTCACATTTGAAGAAAGAGAAGGCAAGGATAAAATCTAAGGTACCCTTTCAACCTAGCCAAGGCTAGTTGCGTGATTTAGTCAAAAATTTTCTTATTTTAATCTAAGGATTTATCACATTTGGATGTCACTATATGAATGCTAACCTAAACCTAGGAGGATATCAAGGAGTCGGAATATCTTTTCAAAGTTTAATTGGTGCAAATCAAATTAATTGTGATGCCCAAGAGTAACTCTTTGAAGAGGTCACGAATATGCAAAATATGAGACTCAAAGGAAAGAAAAGAAGATAATAATTATATGAATATACATAACCTAAAGGAATGCATCATAACGGGTGCGGGGGGCTAAAACTTGTGACTTTAATTTTCCCTTTAATAGAGAGAATACGAGCGTGCTAAGTCTAGAGAGTCATACTCGTCCATATCTCATATTCGAGGGATAATTCTCCTATTTAATCAAACAAATGATCTAACCTAATTCTAATTTTCTTATATGGAATGCAGGTCTACATATCATGTTTCATACATAGGGGTAAGGAATATACATATAGGAAAAATCTGAGATAAGAGATATACACATAAGGGAAATATGAGATAAGGGATATACATATAAGGGAAATGCCATGCAAAATGATAAAAAACCCTAAAACGTAGAAAAATATGCATGAAATGTCGTGATTGTCATGCAAGCATGATCTAGCACGTGAATGGTCTCTAAGGGTCTAGCGTTGGACTAGCCCTATGTATATAAATTCTCACTAGCATTGGACTAGAGAGAAATCATAGAAAAGGGTCTCAACTATTGTTGGACTAGTGAGAAATCAAAAAAAATGGCCACAACTAGCGTTGAACTAGTGTGGTGACATCACACATTGATTATAACTAAACTAACTAGATAACATATAATAAAAGCAAGTAAACACACAAAGCATGATATCTAGATACAAGACCCTAGAAAAGCGAGTAAAACACACAAAAACAAATAAAGCAGATAAAACCCTAATTATTACATTTGGGGGACCTAACTACAATCTAAAGTGAAATAAAATAAATGAATGAATAGAATAAAAATAGATACCTAACTATTACACATTCTATCTAAATACATATTTTGAATCCCCCTAACTATTACAATTTGGCATTTAAATGTCTTTCAAATAATCAAAATTGAATTAAAATAAAGACACAAAATTAAAACCAATAAAGTGACTAAATAAATAAAAAAATGAAATTAAACTAAAAACATTCGAAAATCATGCAATTAAACACATAAAATCACATAAGAGCACATAGGATCAAATGAAGTAAAAAATAAAAGTAAAGGATGGAGCATACCTCCCTTGAATTGGTGACTTACGGAAATGGAAATTTTTTCTTATTTACCCGCCAAAACAAATAAAAAAGTCAAGGCATCACTTTAATTAACAAATAATCACATGAAATGAAAATAAACATGAAATTGAATCAATTAAAGTATTTACATAAAAATAAACAACCCATGCTCAAGAAATGAAAACAAACGAGGACCTAATTGAAACAATTAAAAAAAAGTTTTAGGGGTCTAAAATGAAATAAATTAAGATTAAAACTTAAGATGAAATCCACCAAAACCAAAATGATAAAATTCACAAAAAATAAAAGAAAAACCTATTTACTATAATTAAACAACAAAAATTCCCCAATATTTAATTGTTATATCAAAAATCCAAATAAAACTATAAATCTAGCAAAAATTATTAATCCTTCAAATTTTATCCTAAACTTCACTAAAAATCTATCCAAAAACCATATTAAATCATATCAAAGAAAAAATAACATTTAAAAAAAAAACCAAATTGGTTAAATTTTCCAATTTATGGGGCATAGTTGAATAAGGGGAAAATTGAGGGGTCGAAACTGCAAATTTTGGAAAGCTTTTCATGCATGCTCTTCGCAGAAGGCTTGCTGCGCTTTTTCATTGCAACTTTCAGGTCTTCTGATGCAATCTTTTCTCATCCGAACACAGCTAACGACTCAACCAACAAAGGCTTGGACTGAAGTAACAAGATTACCAAACATTTTTCCATTTTTTAGCCACAAAATCCTTATGTTTAAGCACGAAAAAAAATTAGACGAAAAGATCATGCAAGCATCGAAGAACAACATTCTGCAATTTTCAGCCACGATTCTCTACCATTGCTGTGATTATCAAATGTAATTTTCCATCCGAACCCAGCTGATTCCTTAATCAAACATCGAACTTCAATCTCAAGCAAGAAAAACAGTAATTCGACGTCCAAACATACAAATTTCAGTCCCAAAAATGCAATCTTCTCAAAAACTTTCTTCTTCAGTTTATGGGTTTTGAATGTAATCTCTTTCTAGGTTCATTCGTCAGTTAAGAAACAAGGAACTCCACTAATAATCACCAAGATTTGGCCTACAAGAGGACTACGAAGTCCATTCTCTACACACAACTTCAGCATCTAAATGCAAAAGCTCTACTCTTGCGTAGGAAACAAAACGGAAAAGGAAAAACAAACTGTCATGGATGGAAACGAATCTGATGGATGCATTTCACTTCCCCTTTGCAACAAAGAAACACCAATTCACGCAAAAACCATGAACCACAGCCTTTCCCTTCCCCAACAGATTCACAAATAGGAAGTATAGGAAGGAAAGCAGCACAACGCGACAGCAGGCATGGCAGCAAAGAACTTCAATATTTCTGATGTAAATCCAACAACCTACGGACAAAAAAAGGGTGAAAAGATTACCTTTAGCCTTTCAAAAGGTAAAACAAAGCCTGAGATGATCGGACAAGCAGATCTTTGCACAAATCTTTTGTGAGTAAAGCTCCGTTCTTGTGCTGCAAAATTTCTCCACAGGCTGGTGACGTTGTGAGTTTGAGCCTAAATTTGAGAGAGTTGCAGCAGTTTTTGCTGGATGATTTCTAATGAAATTTGTTCACGGGTACTCCGAGATCTTGCAGAAAGAAACAGATCCGTCAAAAACTGTCAATCAAAGTAGGAAAGTGATCAGGAAGTAGCCTGATTGATCAACCTGATGTGGGTTTTTTGCAGAAAAGTTTTCTGCATTTTCTCTCGTTTTTCCTCTTTTTCTTTGCTGTTTTTCTCCCTTTGATCTCTGTGCTCTTTCTTTCTTTCTCTCTTCTCCTCTCCCCGCAGCCTTCCCTTCCTAGTTTTCCCTTTCTATTCCGGTCTCCCTTCGTTTCTCCCGTAGCTTTTTCCTCAGCTGAGAGGCCCCCTTTCCCTTTCTTTTCCTTCTTTTTTTTCTTGCCCGTCACCCTTTTCCAGTTTTTCCTTCATTCCGTAGCTTGTTTCTTTCTCTTTCTTTCTCTTTTTCATCACCACCCGAGCTCTCCTTTTGCACTTTTTCCCTTTGCTTTTTTTTTTTGTTCCCAAAATTTCCAAATTATCCTAAACTTCCAAGTGTCTAGCCACCTAACCCCCCCCTTTGCATGTGTTGTCAACCAAGAATGAGGACACTTGTCCTATTTTCATGCACTCCACTTGTCTAATATCCCCTAATACACTTGTCTAATGATCCCCTAATACACTTATCATCTTAATTTTATTTATTTATTATATATTTTTTCCAAAATCAATTTAGGTAAACAACAAAAAATGTTAACTCCTAATCGTAAATGCATTGCACAATTTTTATTTATCTTCAAAAAAATGAATCTAAAGGCTTTAAAGACAAATTTTGAATTTTTGTGAGAATTTTTCCCTTTTTAGAAATTTAATGCAAAAATACCTTAAAAATGAAAATGATAAACCTGATTTATAAAAATAAACAAAATGAACATTAACTATCATTTAATCAATAAAAATAAAAATAAAATAAAACAAGAATGAAGCTAAAATCGAATAAAATAAATGAAATTTTGGTATCCACAACTTGATCCTCTTTGTCTGAGTTTCGAAGAGATTCGAGACAAAGACATAGACACCAAATACTTGTCCGTAGTTATTCCGTTGTAAGTTAAAACCTGTAAACACATAAAGATCAGTGGGATAAAACCCGAGCCTGCCATAAAATTGGTCAGTGGGATTAAACCCGATCCTACCATGATGATCGGTCAGTGGGATAATCCATGATAATTGGTTAGTGGGAATAAATTTGATCCCGTTGTGATACCCGATCCTGCCATGATGATTGGCCAGTGGGATAATTGTGAGGATTCGAATTTTTTTTCTTATTTTTATTTTATTTGACTGGATTATTTGATTATTTATTCACCCGTTTACCCCAGATAATTTATTTCATCCTTTTTAAGTCCATTTGTATGCAAAAATGTCCCTTTTATAATTTTAAAACGTTTAGTTAGCAAATTTAATTTCTATGACTCGTTTAGCGAGAAATAGCGAATATACGTTTTTCAAGACAAATTCGATTCGAGAGTACATTAGTCTTGGAGAATTAAGAATGGTCAATAGTAGACTAAGAAAAGTTAATTGAGCGATTAGATGTGAATGAGTTCAAATTAATCTTTTACCGCGTGCGTCGATAGTTTCCCGAAAGTCACGCCGGTACGACTAATTGAAGATTTGAGGAATTAATATTAGACTTGTAAAAGTGAGTAATCACAGAGTTAAGGGAAGTACCTTGGAGGATTAGTGCATGAGTGTATCAAATCCGAGAGAAAATGGTGGTATGAAACCTTCGTTCGACCACCAGTGAGAGTTGACTCTTTGCACACAACCTAAAACTACTTTTTCTCATTCTTTTTCCCAAAGTTTCATCACTCAAAAACCCTCACTTTCTTCCTTCTCTCTTAGCCAAACCTTTAGCAGAAAAAGGAAGAAAAAAACACCTTTTGTTTAGCTTGATTTCATCCACAAAACTTCCATCAACTCGCAAATAACTTGGACTAACATTCCATCTTGGAGCAAGGAGTGATCTTGTGGAGTTTCTTGGGGAGTTTTTAGTGGAAAATCTGGTCTTCATCTAGGGTTTCTTCTTGGGTTTTGAAGGTATAAACATCTCCCACCAAAACTCTTGCTTTCTTGTTTCATTTCTTGGTTTTGAAGCTTGTAGCTTCCTTATTGATGTTGTTGCTTGGATTTGATTGGTTGAAATGGGCTCTATGAACTCTCACCTTGGGTATATGAGGGCTGCCATGATGTTTATGTGTGTCTTAGTGTGTTTGTGATGAGTTTTAATGGAAGAAACTAGACGAGGAAAAAGAAAGAGAGAAACCGTGAGGAAGAGGTGCTATCCGAAATTTCTGGTCATGTTATTCTATTTTAGTTTCGAAAATTTTATCTTGGTTGACTGTGAAATTGATGGATATAGGTTGTATATTGTGTGTAGAAAGTGCCTACCAAAAATCATTTCATTTGGTTGTGTAAAGCTTGAGTTTTGGCAAGAATCAAATCTGGAAAAAAGTATAGCAGGGGGTTCTCGGATAGTGGTCTTTATTCGAACATAAATTTTTGTACAAAAGTCAAAATTGATTGCCGTTAGTGACATTCAAAACTAGACATTCATAGCTTTCCAACAGTATAAAAATCTCCTGTTGGTTCATTTTGAGTGAACTGCAGTGAGTCAGCAAAATTAGCTGTTTTGTTTTGACTGTTCATACGAATGAAACAGGAAGCTGCATTTTGTGGCTTGTCCCACTTGTGAAAAGATTTTCAAAATGATGTCTTCTAATGAATTGTGGAATTTGGAACATAATTTCCAACGCCACCAACCATTTTCAATTTGAGTTTGTATAGAGTTAGATATGGCTTGATTTCGAAAACGCGACAAAGCTAGAAACTAGAAGCTTTTTCCTTTCTTGCTGGCTGAATGGTCAAACCTGTTTTGGGAGATTATATTTAAAAATTTTAGTGTCATTTAACCATCAATTGCTTATTAAATATTTTTGGAACCTTGGTTGCAAAAAGGAGTGAATTGCAGTTGATTTCATTGGACAAAACCTTTGGAAAGAAAGAAAGAGTGGGTTGGCAGATTTGATTGAAACATTTTACGAACTTTGGTCATTTTGTTAACTGCCTTCCCGTGCGAGTTTTTATCTGAATTTTGGTAGAGAAGTAGTTCATATATGGAAGTTTAAGTTTCCCAGATTTGGTGTGATTTCAATATCATTTCGATATCGAAATAATGCCCCAAATGATTGCTCTTCAAATCTGAAAATTTACTGATCAGTTTGCAAGATTCAGCTGACTTTAAACTGTTATATCTTGATGCTCAAAACTCCGAATTTGGTTTTATTTGTTGTGTTTGAAACTTTTTATAACTCTTATTGTGTTACGAATTTCAAGAGCTGATTCACTTTCTGTAAATTTTTTTGAATTTCCAAAGATTACAAGAAAACCAAGACTGGTTCAAACCTGTCTTCTTGGAACTGTAACTTTGAGCTGAAATATGAATACTTTCTGTTTAGAATCTTGGAAAAGTGTTTTTTAGGAACTTTTAGTACTTTGGATCTAGTTTCCAATGGTATAAATTTTTCCATTTTTGGACATATGAAACTCAAGATCTAATTTTACTAAATTTATCACGCAAAACTGAAAATTCTTGATTTTTTAGGAAATGAGTTTTTAAGAACTTTTCATTTCCTTTTGATATCGATAGTTCGTTTTGAATCCAATTTTATGGAGGATACAAGTTATCCCTTGTGACTTTTAACTCTTACTTTTGAATCTTGGATTTCACTAGAGTGAAACTCTTTTAAGACATTGTCTTAGTATTACGCAAGTGTACATTCTTCCTTGTTTGGCAAGGGATTTGTAAGTATTGGTAAGTGATAGATAAGTGTTATTTCTTCAGGCGCTCAAGAGGATCTTGAAGAGAATGTCGGAGCCGACTACTAAAAGATCTGATTTGTATTTACTCACTTATTCTGAATTGGTGAGTGTTCTTCATAGGTGTTTGTGATTTGAATAGTTTTACTCACTGTTTGACTGTTCATACGAATGATTACTGATATTGTTTGGTATTCTTGGTTAATGATGTTGCTGATGACATTGATGTTGGGTTTCTGGATGTTGGATACTGGATTTGAATCATATAATGATGACAAAAAGGGGGAGAAATAGATGATAAGAAAATGAAATGCCAGGAAGTTTTAGAGTCTTCTGGTATATATGTGAGGGAGAGTTATTCTGAGAGGGAGTGGCACTTACAAATTTTTTTTGATACATTATGCATTAAGTAAGGGGGAGTTTTGACTCAATGATTTTTTCTCTCCATCTATTATTTTGTCATCATCAAAAAGGGGGAGATTGTGAATTTGAGTCCCTAGCTTTTGATGTTTACAAAAACAAATGGATGTTAGTAATTTTCTCTTCAAAGATCTTTTCAGCAATCGAGCAAATCAAGTTCAAGATTAAGCGCATTTAGAAAAGACAAAGATTGCTGAAGCTGTCGGATGCTCGTAAAGACTGGATTGGATTTCCGACAATCATTGAGCAACTTCAGGCGCATGAAAAACTCCATCACCGGATGTCTGAAAGAATTAAAACATTTCCTCTAAACTCACTGACCTCGATCGGACGCAAAACATCATAGCATCGGACGTCCGATAAACTGCACAACACTTCAGACGCAGAGCACTGGAGGTACCAAACGTCCGAAAGAATTGAAAAAGACTTCTCAAACTTTACCATCTGCTTTTGGACGCAAATTTTAAAGGTACCGGATTTCCGAAAGAATTAAAGAGAATCTCTTTAGCCTACTGCCTGCTGTCGGATGCAAGAAACAAGACTACCGGACGTCTGACACTACCAACGGCTAGTTGAATCTTCACCTGCTTTCTATCCGTTGAAAGTATTAATGGAGGAACTTTTTAGTCTTATATAGATAGAGCAAAGTCAACCACTTCAAAATACTTTTGCACATTGAGACTACAAAAGATCTAGAGCAATTTTAGTGAGAAAATTCTCTTCAAAGAAGATTTGTACTTTTAGTTGTGTAGATTTCATATAAGTTTTTCTAGTGTGGAAAAATTACTACAATAGTGTAGGTTTGTGAGGGTTATCCGAATGATAGTAAAACTTCCTAACTTGACCGAGTGTGACTGGGGACAAGGAGGAAGTGATCATTCCTTTGTACACAAAAATTAGTTGTTGTCGCGCCCCATTTTTTGATAAATAAATAAAATGGTTTAAAAAATGTATTTTGTGATTTGGAAAATGAATCGTGATTTAAAAGAAAAATGGGTCTAAATGGGGGTTTGAAAATGCGACGATTTGACCCAAAATTATAGTTTAAAAGGGGTTTTTGAAAAAAATGGGAGTCGCCACTTGGTAATGAGTTAAGGTGTACCAAGTCACCTAAAAATGATTTTTTTAAGAAAAAATAGGAAAAAGTAGTAAGAAACCCCTTTTAAACGACTCCTAGTCCATGTAAACCAAAGAAAAAGGTTCGGGAGTCACATTTGACGAAGGGGAAGGCAAGGATAAAAATCCAAGGCACCCCTTCGACCTAGCCAAGGCTAGTTGCGTGATTTAATCAAAGTTTTTCTTATTTTAACCAAAGAATTTATTACATTTGGATGCACTACATGAATGCAAAAAGAAGGAAAAAATGCAAACCTAAATTCTAAAATGTCTCTTGTAAGGTTTTTGGTCCCACCCACATGAATTGTGGCGGCCAATAAAGGAAAACCTTATAGAGGTCGATTAATGCAAATGAAGTGCAAGTGTGCAAGTGTATAAAAAGGTGCACGTGTGAAATTGTATGAAAAATCCAAGTGTTTGTGTGCAAGTGTATGAAATATAGTGATAAGTGTATATAGATCGTAATTAAGTGCAATTTTGTGAAGTAGAAACCAAAATTAAATAATAAGGAAAGGAAAAGTAATGAGGAATTGTGAATTGAAAAAGTGAGTAAGTGAAAAATTGAGAATGAATGAACCTAAAGGAATGCATCAGGTCGGGTACGGGGATGACGCCTAATTCTTCGACTTTGATTTTCCCTCGGATTAGAAGGCGAAACTAGCGTGCTAAGGCTATCGAGTAGCCACACTCGCTCGTTTCCCTTATCGGAAGGGGATTTTCACGCAAATGAACCCTAACTAGCATGAGATGCAAGTCCTAAAGTGAAGGGGAAGGGGTTTGAGGAACATACCAAATGATAAGCTAAGGAAAAATGCGTGATATGTGGTGATCATGCGCTTAATGAAAAAGGGAAAAAAGAACCTATTGGGTCTAGCATTGGACTAGCCCATTCTATGAATTCCGACTAGCGTTGGACTAGTGGAAACGATAAAAGAAGCCACAACTAGCGTTGGACTAGTGTGGTGACGTACATTCATCCATTCCATTCATCTATACTTACAAAAAACGAGTAGACATGCGAATCACTTATAAACACGTAGCACATAACACTTAGCATGCTTGACTAGATGCAAAATCCTAATAAAGCATTTAACATATAACACATAGGCATGCAACCATTACATTTGCTAACTAAAACAAAAGGGAAAGGGAAAATGGACCAAATTACTTGCTACGCCCTATCTATTACAAGCCAAGAGGTGTACACACACCCCATTAAAAGAATAACTTAATGAAAACAAAAAGTAAATGACATGAGTAAAAGGAATTAAAGAAAAGCTAGGAAAGCAAAGTAGACATGCATTTCACTTAACATGTTGGGTCACATAGGAGAGAAACAAAAGGGATAAAAGAAATTATACCGCCCCTTTGAATGGTGTCCAAATGAAAGAAAAATGGCTTCAAAATAATAAAAAGGTCAAGGTACCTCAAATAGTAAAGTATAACAAAGTCACCAAATCTCTCCTAATTGCAATTTAAATGAAATCAAATAATGCATAAGTTTCAAGAAAAGGACCCACCAAGGACCCAATTACCAACTAAAGCCCAATTGCAAACCTTAGTCAACCATTAGAATTCAATCGAAACATTTAAGCACTCCAAAGGTCCCAAGAGCCAAGAAAAGGTCAAACAACCAATTTATTTAGGGAAATTAAAGAAAATAGGCAAACACGAGCTCATTTGGTCATAAAACCCCTAAAGTCATGACTTAAGTGCAATTGACAAAGCATGGTAGTTAATTGAAACAAAACAAACCATGAAGTTGCAAAAATTAAAACTACCGAGGACCAAATTGATGAAATTATTCAATTGATTGGGTCATAGTGACATAAGGAGAAACTTGAGGGGTTAAAGGACAATTTGCTTTGGTTTTTCATGCATGCGCACGTAGAAGGCTTTAAACTTCTGCAACAAAGAAACAAACAAGACTGCTGCATTTCTAATCTTTCAGACGCAAGTTTCGTACAAAGCTTTAAACAGAACTAGGAAAAAAAAACCATTGCTCAAAATCACTTTATCCACTCAGATGCAATTAACTCCACAAATTTTCAGCTCAAACATGGTTGTTCAGCTTTAATGAATCCCTCGGATAGACCCCGAACCATGTAAACAAAGATAAAACAGCAAAAATGCAGCAAAGAAATCTAGCCGAAACTTCATTTAGAACAACTGGAATCCTTTTCCTTTCAATGTAGACAGTCACAATGAATTCACAGTATTGCAGCAATTCGTTTTTTTTGTTATGTTTTTTAACTGGCCCATGGACAAGCAATCCAAACCAAATGAGAACAGGTCACAGCAAGAGTGATAAATTCATGAAGTCATATGAAACTTCAACAACTTTCAGTCATTCTTAATGCCAACCAACCCAAATCCTTTAAACAAGTTAATTGAGCAAGACTACACAGAGATGTAAGAAAACAGCTACTTGATCAAATAAACAAACAGAAGCAAGCCTAACAAAAGGTAGCAGGGCATAAAAAGGCAGCAGGCAATGTGGAGGCTGGCAACAATTTCTTTTCGATGTAACTGAAAGTAAGAAAATTCTGCAAAACTTCTGGTACTTCAAAGTTTCATTATCTTTACACGGCTAACACACCAGATCAATACAAGACACGAAGGCACACAATAGTGAAAGAAGATTCAAACAATCATTTAGCTGCTCTTTAATTGTCCAAATTCAAAAGAAATTTCCGCGTATCAGATTTGAATGACTTGCATAACGTAGCAGCGAAATTCAACAAAGCGGCGAACTTTCAACCCAAAACCACAAAACATACATTCTACCGTTAAGGTTCCATCCATGTTTTGCCCTTGAAGAAGTAAAAACTGCAATTTACGGGGAGAAAACGGCTTACCATGTTCTTGGTGAAACTTCACGGGCGGCAATAGCAAGCAACAGTGGCAGCGATGGATTCTGATGAAGCGGCGATGACAGATAGCAGCAGCAGCGTAGGCGGGGCTGGTTATGGCTCATGCAGCCGGCGCGAGCCTCTCTTCTCTACCGCCCAGTCTTTTCTCTTCCTCCTCCGTTCAGCCGAAGCCTTCCGCTTTTTCTTTCTTGGATTCTCAGCTTTTCCTCCTAGGCTCCCGCCTCCTCTATCCGAAGCCTCCCTCAGCCTTCACCAGTCTTAGATGCCCACCTTTGCGTTTCCTTTTCAGTCTTTGGTCTCTCTTTCTTGCCCACGGCTCCTTTTTCCTCAAACTCCAGTCGCCCAGAAATTCTCCCCTCGTTGTTTTTCTTTTTCTCTTGCTCTTCCTTTCTTTCCTACGCTGTTTTTTCCTTTTCTTTTCGATCCCCCCTCTCTCGGCCGCTGTTTACTCTATTCCCTCAACCTCTCTTAGCCGTCGCTCAGATTTCCTCTTCTCGGCCGCGCCTCCATCTCTCAGCTCACTCTTCTCCCCAGTCAGCCCGTAGCTTTCTTGAAGTTTTTTTCTTCTCCCAAAAACCTAGCAGCTACCCTTCACTCCTTAGCCGTTCCTCTCTTTCTTTTAGATTTTCCGTCCGTCAAATTCATTCCCGTAGCTGCCTTGTGGCTTTCGTTTTTCCTCCAGCCGTTAATGCATCTCCCTTCGATCCTCACCAGCCGCTAACTAACTGTAGACACCAAATTTTGAATAATTTTATGTAGCATCTATTTCATGATTTTCATTTTAGATTGCTTGCATTTTAATTCGTTATTGTGTGTTTTGTACTATTAGTTGTTATGATATTTTAGTTTTATTCATTTTTCGCCCTTTTAGTTGACCTATTTCATTTGCTATTTATTCTTATTTACTTTTAGCTTTAGTTTTTAGTTTTAGCTTTTAAGTTTAAGATTAGCATAGAGTTTTTTTTTAGGAAAAAAAAGGAAAAGAAAACATCAAAAATATGTTTTAGTCATTTTGTTTTTATTCAATGTTTTCTCGAAAGAAAAATGAAAATGAAAAATTTTAAAGAGGAAAAAAGAGAAAATTAAAGAAAAAGAGGAAAAAGAAGAAAAACTGGAAAAAATAGGCTGTAGTTGGATTGGGAAAAAAATAAAGAAAAGGAAAAAAAGGAAAAAAGGAAAAAAAGAAAATGGATGAAAAATGGAAGTTGTAATTTGCTGTTCAATAATAATTTCTGTTATTATAAATTTTTGTTATTATCATTTATTTTATTTTTATTGTTATTAATTTCTGTTTTTAATTAGCTGAAAAAAAAAAAGGAAAATTGTTGCCGCAGCATGAAAGCTGCGGACTTACGCAGCTTGCAAAAGAAATCTGGGACGGCTCCTTGGCTGCAATTACTGGAGAAAGGACAATGGTTTTAGGGCTCCCAATTGATCATATAAAGGCAAAAGAAACAGAGCAGCCGCAAGGGGAGAGAAGTAGAAAAAATACGGGGGAAACAAAGAGAAGAAAAAAGACTGGCGGCGGGATTTTTCTGGGCAGCAAGAAAGAAAGGGAAAGAGAGCCGGGTAGAGTAGTGGCTGAAATCTGGGAGGAACGAGGGAGTGAACAGAGGTGAAAGGGGAGACAAAAAGCTAAAGGATTGGAGCTAGGAGCAAAGAGGCAAACGGAAGAAATTGCTGGTAGCTGTCGGTTGTCTTCCTGAGGAGCGGCTGTTTTTTTTTCTGAGAAGCTGTCGGCGCTCCACCACGTTTTGCTAACCCAGACCATTGATAAAAGAACTGTCACCGTAAGCCCTTTTTCCCCTCCAAACTTTGATTGCAAGTGCTGATTCTTTAAGATTGGAAATTTCTGAACCCAAAACTGTTAAATTTCATGCTATCTGGTTCGTTGTTAGCTTCAAAATTCGTTCCTTATGTGTCTGCTGTGGTCTTGTATGATCAGTGGGGAAGTTTGAAGCCCATTTGGGTTTCGTTGCTAGACTGAAATTCAATAGCAATTTACTAACGTTTGCAAAGGAAGGATTTTCTGGCCTGTTCGTTTAATTTGTGAAGTACAACCGTGAAAGTTTCCATCTTTGTCTAATTACTATTCGGGCATGTACATATCTGGGGTTGGGTTTTGTTCAAAGCTGGTTTTGTGATGGTTAGAGGTTCAGGTTTGTTCTAAAGGAAAAGGAGCCGGGGTTATGAATTGTTGTTTGAGTTGGTGTCTGCTATTTGTATGCTGAATGAGAGTGAAAATCAGGAAATAGTTTGAAACTCCAACAAGTTGAATATCTGACCCTTTATCCGTTGTTTGCTACCTTCCTATGGGATTTGTATGTTTATAGTAATACATGTGAGTTGCATGTTTGTGCTGGGATGGGAACGGATGCAACCTATTGGCATGTGGACAACAGGTTTTGCTTCGTCCTTTGTTGCAGCAGTGATCATCTTATTGCTTTGCATCTGGGTTACATTTTTTTTTGTATGAAGAAGCATTATTGAACAAGTTGAGAGAGTAAATATGTGCATTTGTGTGTTGTTAACAACACTCTCGAGTGAATTTCTGGGCTAACGAAGTAGTTGCTAATCCCTGCATTACTTTGCTGCATCTTGGATGATTTGTTTGGATCTTTTGGGAGTAATAGATGTTTGTGTGTAGGTAAAGTTAACAACATGAGTTGAAAGTCTCGTGTTTGTTATTGATTTGTTGCTTTGATAGAGTTACTTAGGACCCTTCACATGAACAAGTCTGGAGTGAAGAACAAAACATTTTGTAGTTTCAAACCAGTAGGAAGTTTAAATGAATCTGAATTTCAGAAGCCCCGTGGCTGAGTTCTTATTGTGTAGAATGTTTAGCTCACGTTTTTATCATTTCAAAATGGGTTGTGTATTGTATCTTGAATCGAAAGTGGAGGTTCTAGTGGTTTGTCAAGATGCCGCAAGTTGAAGGAGTTTGCAGATGAACATTGCATAAGAATAATTCTGGCTGCTAAAAGTTTTCTTGTTGCAAGAATGTTTTCTCATTTGTCACCTGATATTTGCATGAAACTTTATTCATTCTGGTCTCTTGCATGCATGATAAGTTGGTAGGGACTTGAGTTTGGATTTCGGTCTGAAAGTTTCTTTTAAATCTGTCTTGCAAGATTATTAAGCCTCAAGGCATAAGAGAATAGTTGCAGAATTTTTCTTCATGACATTTGTATGATTTTTCTGTTATGTTCTGGTTTGATTGAATGTTGAAGTTTTTTTTGTAATGTTCTTGATGTTTGATTGAAAGATTTGTGATCAAGTTTGTGTTGAAGTTGACATATGTTTGCGGAAATGAAGATAGCAAATGGTGTTTCTAGTTGCAGAAAATTTTCGGCAAGAATGATGGTTGCAGAATGAAGTTTCTTACGTTTGTTGCATGAGATTGCATGAAATCATCTTTCTAAATTTCACTTTGACCCCTTGAGTTTCCTTTGGTTGCACTATGGCCCAAGCAATTGAAAAAGATTAATCAATTTGATCCTTCAAGTTTCCTTTTCATTTCAAACTGGAATTTCATTTGATGAATATGGACTTGCTTGATTATTTGAAGAGTTTTAGTGGTTAAATTTTATAGCTATTTGTGGTGCCTTTATTTTATTTTCGAAAACTTTAGTGAATTCAAATTGTCTGGTTCATATTTTACTATTAAATTGGTGCATTAATCCTTTGTTCGATGGTTTTAGCCCAAATTAGGACCTTTTCCTTTCACTAGCTTCACGAACGGGGGAGGTATAACTTTCTTTTACCTTTCTTTTGTTTCTCCTACGTGATCTAATGTGCTAAGTGAATTGCATGTCTACTTTGCTTTCCTAGCTTTTCTTTAATTACTTTTACTTATGTCATTTACTTTTTTGTTTTCATTAAGTTATTCTTTTAATGGGGTATGTGTACACCTCTTGGCTTGTAATAGATAGGGCGTAGCAAGTAATTTGGTCCATTTTCCCTTTCCCTTTTGTTTTAGTTAGCAAATGTAATGGTTGCATGCCTATGTGTTATATGTTAAATGCTTTATTAGGATTTTGCATCTAGTCAAGCATGCTAAGTGTTATGTGCTACGTGTTTATAAGTGATTCGCATGTCTACTCGCTTTTTATAGTGTGGATGAATGAAATGGATGAATGTACGTCACCACACTAGTCCAACGCTAGTTGTGGCTTCTTTTATCATTTCCACTAGTCCAACGCTAGTCGGAATTCATAGGATGGGCTAGTCCAATGCTAGACCCAATAGGTTCTTTTTTCCTTTTTCATTAAGTGCATGATCACCACATATCACGCATTTTTCCTTAGTTTATCATTTGGTATGTTCCTCAAACCCCTTCCCCTTCACTTTAGGACTTGCATCTCATGCTAGCTAGGGTTCATTTGCGTGAAAATCCCCTCTTGATAAGGGAAACGAGCGAGTGTGGCTACTCGATAGCCTTAGCACGCTAGTTTTACCTTCTAATCCGAGGGAAAAATTAAAATCATAAAAACTAGAGGTCATCCCCGTACCCGACTTGATGCATTCCTCTAAGTTCATACATTTTCATTTTCTCACTATTCTCCTCATTAAATTTTTTTAATCCATACGCCATATTCACACACCTATTCACTTCTTTATTTTTCACCTCACACATTGCACCTATCTTTTTACTTATATATATTTACTATTTTTGTTCACTTGCACACGAGCACTTATATTTTCATTCATTTGCACACAAACACTTTCAAATTGCACACATGCCCTTCTCTACACTTTGCACACTTACACTCTTATTTGAGTCCTCATTTGCATCATTCACGATTTTCTATGAGGTCTTTCTTATTGGCCTTCACAATTCATGTGAATGGGACCACAAGCCTCATAAGAGACATTTCTTAGATTTAGGATTGCATTTCTCATTCATTAGTCTTTGTCCAAATTGCAAATACATACTTTGGGTAGAAAAAATTAGGAAAATAAGGGTTAAATCACGCAACTAGCCTTGGCTAGGTCGAAGGGGTGCCTTGGATTTTTATCCTTGCCTTCCCCTTCGTCAAATGTGACTCCCGAACCTTTTTCTTTGTTTGCGTGGACTAGGAGTCGTTCAAAAGGGTTTTTCTTACTTTTTTCCTTAAAAAATTCACTTTTTGGGTGACTTGGTACACCCTAACTCTATACCAAGTGGCGACTCCATTTTTCATATAAAAAACCCTTTTTGAACTATTTTTCTTGGGTCAAATCGTCGCATTTTCAAAAGTCCCATTTAGACCCATTTTTATTTTTATCAAAAAATTCACTTTTTCCAAACCAATAAAATCACAAAAACTATCATTTTATTTTTCCAAAAAAAAATGGGGCGCGACAGTTGGCGACTCCACTGGGGACTTCCTAAGTGGGTCCGAGCATTTTTGATTTAACCATTCTTTTTCCTTTTTCTACCCCTGTTATGAATTGCATTTGGATATTAGGGTTGCATTTTTCATTTTTAGGACTTTTTGATTCGCTCACGTATCAAGCTCCCTCACTCACGTATGTATGATTGGATGTTTGAATGAATGTTTAATTGTTTATACCGCGCTTGTCATTGCACTTGGGGGGGTGTGTGTCACCCTTAGAGCCACGCATTGGTTCTCGATCCCTCCCCTCCAAAACGTGCACTATCATACGCGCATACGCTTTACTATTCATCCCCTTTATTTTTCTTTTAGTGGCTTGTCACGCCACTCCACCCTTTTAGGATTAGGAGACCCACTTGGACGTGTGATCGTGTCACGACGTGTGCGTAGCACTATCCAATGGGTCACTCAATCTTCCGCTTTAAACTTTGGGTTACTAACCTTTAGTTTTTAGTCGAAGGTTGAGGATTTTTATAGATTCACTCAAACATGCGGTCGTGACACGACGTGTGCGTAGCGGTGTTTGGGGAATCGCTCGAGCCACCGACAAAGGGCCATGGAATTGATGACCCTTGGCCCTAAGTCTGAAGGCTTGGGGACCTGAGCTTATCGAGTTAGATGCATTAGTGAACCCCAACCTCATGCATCCATATAGTTCACCTAGGGTAGAGTCTGCCTTACCCTATTAGGGACACCACTCACGAGGGGAGGGATCCCATCCTTTTCCTTATTTACTTTTCCTGTTTTTTTATCATTTAATTGTCCAACGTGTTATGTGATTATATGTGGAACTAACTTTCCTTGTTTCTTGTTTTTGCATTCACAACCCTAGCAAATAAGAGGTCTGGCATGACCTTCATTTAAGAAGCCTACCCGTGTAGATAGGATATGGCACGTTTAAGAAGTTTTTGTATATTTTTGTACATAAATAATAATGTCATGTCATTTTAGGCCTACCCTGGCAAATCAAGGGTCCTTTAGGTCATATTGCATATTTTACTGCTTTAATAAATGGCATCACGCATAAACCATAGAAAGGGAATGCCACATAGGGAATCCCGTTTTAGGAATAAACCACCTCTTGTCTCGAATACTTAATCCAAAGAGACTTGCACGTTTACCTTTTTCGTACCATCCAAAGGGGTAGTGCATAAGGTAAGGTAAGGATCCGATCCTTTTGAAGAGAATAAAGCAATTTTTGCACATTAGAATATGAGCGTCTAGAAATCACTTTTTGGCCATTTTATCAAAATTGGTAAAATTCCCTTGCGTAAAAGGACATTAATTTGAAGAAATTCACAAATAATTCCTCACTATTGAGACGATAAATTGAGGCCAAATCGTGATTTTAGAAGGCTCATAGATTAATTTTTTTTTAAAACTACCCAATAGGTAGATAATTCAATCATTTTTGAATAAATCATTAAAATCATCAATTCATTTGACCAATTTACCCTTTTTAGGGTCATTCGGTCAATTTTTGGAAAATCATCAATTCATTTGACCAATTTACCCTTTTAGGGTGATTTGGCCAATTTTTGAATAAATCATTAGCTTCATTTCATTCATTTGATCAATTTACCCTTTTTAGGGTCATCCGGTCGATTTTTGGATAAATCAATTTCATTTGACCAATTTACCCTTTTTAGGGTCGTCCGGTCGGGTTTTGAATAATCATCAATTCATTTGATCAATTTACCCTCTTTTAGGGTTATCCGGTCGATTTTTGAATAAATCATCAATTTCATTCAATTCATATGACCAATTCACTTTTTTTTTAGGGTCACGTAGTCGATTTTGACCAACTTACCCTTTCTAGGGTCATCCGATCGATTTTTGAATAAATCGTCGATTCATTTGACCAATTTGACCTTTTTTTTTAGGGTGATTTGGCCGATTTTGAATAAATCATGTACATTTCATTCATTTGGCCAAAATTTTCAAATTATTTTTCACTCAATAAGTTGGTTGGATCCGTCAGGTATTGTATAGTGCATGCTCTGGAGGACTGCATTTTCATTCTAGGCCTACCCTTGGCACAAAAAGGGCTCCCTCAATAGGACATGCATCCGAATTTTTTGGATATTTACTAACTCTTGTCTTTTTCTTTTTTCTTTTTCTTTTTTTCTTTATTCTTTTGGAAAAAGCTAAGCGAGGGCTAAAATCTAAAAGCAAGTCATCTCATATTTTCAGGTAATATTTAAATATAGCTACCCGAAAAAGCCCCGTTATCACTCGATCACGTAGCCGAGCTTCAAGAGATAGTGTAAACATGAGTACCCATCCAGAGTCATCTGATAGGCCTGCAACCACATCACCGTTTGACTTGGCGAATCTGGGAGCTCAGCTGAGTGAAGTTTTCAGCCGATTTAATGAGCTGAGCGTTGAAATGATGACCCAACGGCGCGTAATCGATCAATTGGTCACTGGAGGGGCTAGCGGTGAGCAGCAACATGAATCCTTACCCCTGGCCCAATCTGAACCAATACTTTTACCTTATGCTCAAATCTCTGTTACTTCACAAGCTATGAATCCACCTGAAGAAGCCTTTACATATCCCACTCATGGCCCACCACCTATTTATGCACCCAACATCCAAATTAACCCTCCTCATGTCCAAATTCCCCAAAATTATCCGTCAATTACTATGAGCATGCCATTCGAATCACAGGGACCTCATTATTATCCCACCGCTGAGCCATTCATCCTCAATACCGCCGCTCAAGGAAAAGTTGAAGTTGGGGAGTCATCTGTACCGATGGACAAGAACTTGCTAAAGAGATTAGATCGATTTGAGGAGTTTATAAGGAAAAGCCAAGGTGTGAGCAAGCAAGGAGGTCTAGACTACAGCGAACTATGCTTGTTTCCGGATATGCAATTGCCGGTGGGTTTCAAAGCGCCCAAATTTAGCAAGTACGATGGAAATGGCAATCCCAAAACACACCTTCGGATGTTTGCAAACAAGCTAGGAAGCCGATAGATGATGAGAATCTACCTGTGCGCCTATTTCCCGAGAGTCTAGAAGGTGACGCGTTGGATTGGTACTCCAATTTGAAGCCTGAGGATATGAAATCTTGGATGGATTTGTCAACTGTTTTTATGAGGCAGTATGAATACAATTGCGAGCTTGCTCCAACGAGGTCCACACTTGAGGGAACCAAAAGGAAGCCATCGGAGGACCACAAGACGTATGCAAAAAGATGGAGAAAATTGGCTGCCAAAGTAGAGCCTCCCATGACTGAAAATGAGATTATTCGCACGTTCATCAAAGCTCATGACCCGCCCTATTTTGAGGAAATTTTTCGAATGACTGGGTGTTCCTTTGCAGAGATTGTCAATAAATTGGAAGAATATGACGAGTTTATAAAAGCAGGGAAAATTGTTAATGTTTTAGCTTTGAAGTCACAAGTGGAAGCAATGCAAAGTCAAGATAGCAATAACAAGAAATCCCAGTTCAAAAAGAGAGAAGAGGAAGCTTCGTTTGTCTCGAGTCGAGGCCCTGCTTTCCGACCTAGATTCCAGCAATCTCCCACCTATTCACCTCATTATCCACACCGACCATACCTTCAACCTGCTTATCATACCACTATTAACCATCCTCGACCTCGGCCAAATTACCCAAATACACTCACTACACCATATCATACTTTTCCACCTAACTTTCAAACCAGACCTCGCCCTCCTTATCATCCAAAATCCACTTTACCCGTCAACCCGAACTACAACTATCATCAAGCCACTGGCACCCAAGACCCGGCCCGATATAGAACTTTTACCAATCTAGGTCGGCCCCTTGATCAACTATATGAGCAGCTCGAGGCCGCGGGGAAAATTGGTGCAATACCTCCCAAAGTTTATACTAAAGGAGTTCCCCCCAGTTATGATCCCCAATCCTTTTGTGCCTATCATTCTGGAGCTCCTGGACATTCTACTGCCAATTGTTGGGTTCTTAAACATAAAATCCAAGACATGATTGAGGCCGGAGACATAATTTTGAGAGGGAGAGGAGAACAAGGCCCAAGTGTTAGCAAAAACCCTTTTCCTGCGTACAAAGATACTGCAGAGACTATTATCACTGATGAAGAGTTTTGAGAAATATATCAAGTACACTGTGAGGGAGAATGGAATAATCCAGAAGCCTTTTCGCGCTTGGAAGTTATCTAAAAGTGGATTGCAAGTTACATTCCCTTCTGAAGGGAATTTTGGTAAATCTAGGGGATTGCCATTGATTATGAATTATGGGAGAAATCATTTTTGCATTGTTCATGTTGCATTTTCATTTTTGTAAATAGTTTTAACTCCAACGTCTTTTTAATGCAAATTTTTATGATTAAATAGCGTGTTTTTTGTCCTTATGACGTTTTGTCATTCTTTTGAAAATACACAGTTTCATATATACTGTATTACTTACCCATTCTTTTCAGATGGCCGAGAATAAAATCCTCTGACTCTTTGGATATCACTGTTCCGAAGTTTGATTTCAAAATGAGGGGAATAGCGAAAAGACATCAGTGAATGTTTCAAAGGAACACAAATGGTATAAAGAGAAACTCAAGCTGAAATGGGATAACGATTTCAATAGTCACTTGATAAGAAACATCTGAATGCCATTTGCTATTGTCAGTGCTATCAAAAGAGAATGGCCCAAAGAAATAAAGCATTGAGGTAATTTGTGTCGGTATGAGAAAAAAAGAAAAAAGAAAAAGAAAAGAAAAAGGAGAGGTTTCACCGTGAATGAGCAAGGTTCTTTTACCATCAAGAAGGTGTCGCATGGCAGAGTACTAGTTCTCACGTGAAGTGGAGTGGGCAAATTTTCCCTCAGCCGATCAATTCGGATATGTGTAAGAAATTCTTCATCTGAAAAACGAAAGTTTCCTTTCAAGGGTTAATGCAAAGAACGGAATAAAAGTCAGGCCCTCTTCTTTTCCCTTTGAGACATTTTATCCTTAGTTATCCCTTTTGAGCCTTCAGAATAAAATATTTCGTTTGGCAACCCCTGAGAATCGCAAACCCCACACTGGGGCAAGTTTGAGTTGAAAAAGGAAAGAAAAGACCCAAGAGGTGAAAAGTGTTAAAACAACAGAAAGCAAAAGACAGAAAAGAAAGAACCTCGGTTAAACATAAACTGGGGCAAATTTTCAAAAATTTCAAAGGAATGGCAAAAAGCCAAAGGAAAAATCAATCAAAAAAGAAAAAAAAGAGAGCCTCAAATTGAGAATAACTTGGGCGAATTTGGTTTAACCCTAAAAAAAGGGGGTTTGCAATAATGCGATCTCAGGTCATTTAAACCACTTTGAAAAATCCGCTTTCAAGCCTTAACTTTTCTAAGCACCTCACCAGACCCCATTACAAAGGCCAAAAAGTCCTGGCTTCCGTTCTTTGACATCACCTCTTTTAAGGAAATTTTCTAAGTCACATGGCAAATGAGGTCAGTACGCCTTCACTTATTTTGTAAGGGAAGGGTTGTCGCACTGATGCCATTATTTCTTAAAACACATTTTTTGAGTTGATAAAGGCTATTGGCAAGATTTGTTCATCAGGTGGAAATTCGAAAAGGGGCACTTTTGAAAAAAAAAAAAAAAGAAAAAAGAGAAAAAAAAGAGGAAAAAAGAAAAATGAAAAGAAAGAAAGTGGAAGTAGCCTTAGTGAAAACCTGAAAGGGCGCTAAGGTAGAATTTCATGAGGAAAAGTGAGGTTGGGTTTAGAAAACTGGTGATTCGGTTCATTTGGGATTCCTCCTCGCATGGCGATTTTTCCTATTGCCGACATTGAACTCCAGGCGGATGATATCTAAAGGGTCAAACGTGGCATTTTTATTTGAAGTCGGAACACTTTGGTTTCTCAAGCATAAATTGTCAAATTCATATATTCATTGCTTTAAAATAAATTTTCTTTCAAAATAAATGATTGTTTTCATGTTACAGAAGTTTTTATCATGTTGTTGTGTAAATAGAATATTCTTTGATGAGTTTCATACTTTTATTTATCTCTTTGGGTTCATTAGATGGCAATCCCCCTGATTTATTGAAAATCCCTGGATACTAAGGGCCTTATTAGCGTGCGAAGTCAATGGAATTTGATTAGATCGCAGAGCAAAGTTGAGATTCGGAATATCAAGGGCAAAACATCAAAGTACTCATGTTTACACATTTCTTGAAGGAGGAATTGATCGGATGGTGGTGGCATTATTTGTTTATTTCTTTTGCAGGTCCATGTTCGTTTCAAATAACGAAACCGGGGCAAATTTGGAGCTATGAGATGTCATTCAAGAATTCAATATGCATGGTTTGAGCTGAAGAAAAGGGACTGAATCAAAATTTTGAGAAAAACAATAATACCCTAAAACAGATCGGAAGATCGGTGACACAATATTTGAAATTGGGGCAAATTTTTTTTTTTTTTTTTAGAAATTTTTCAAAAATAAAGAAAATCAGGAAAAATCAGGAAAAATCAAGCAGAAAAATCAGAGAAAGAAAAAAAGAGAGAGAGAGAAAGAAGAAGAAGAAAAATCAATTAATCAAATCAAGCTCATTTCGGCAGGACCGGGTCTTATCCCGCTGACCGCTTACCTCGGCAGGACCGGGTTTTATCCCGCTGACCGCTTTTATCAATTTGGGACCGGGTTTCATCCCGCCAATCACGGCAGGACCGGGTTTTATCCCGCTGACCGCTTATCTCGGCAGAACCGGATTTTATCCCGCTGACCGCTTTTATCAAATTGGGACCGGGTTTCATCCCGCCAATCACGGCAGGACCGGGTTTTATCCCGCTGACCGCTTATCTCGGCAGGACCGGGTTTTATCCCGCTGACCGCTTTTATCAAATTGGGACCGGGTTTCATCCCGCCAATCACGGCAGGACCGGGTTTAATCCCGCTGACCGCTTTTATCAAATTGGGACCGGGTTTCATCCCGCCAATCACGGCAGGACCGGGTATAATCCCGCTGACCGCTTTTATCAAATTGGGACCGGGTTTCATCCCGCCAATGAATGGCAGGACCGGGTATAATCCCGCTGACCAAAGGAATGGCAGGACCGGGTCTAATCCCGCTGACCAAATGAAAGGCAGGCTCGGGTTTAATCCCACTGACCAATTCATCACACTGGGGCCAATTATTTCGACAAGTCTCTCTCAGTCAGGAAAAATAAAAAAAAATCATCAATCAAAAAATCAAAAAATCAAAAAATCAAAAAATCAAAAAATCAAAAAATCAAAAAAATCAAATCAAGTTCATCATGGCAGGCTCGGGTTTAATCTCACTGTCCGATTGTCAAACATTTCATTTTCACAGCCACTGGAGCGTGAGGTTAGTCCCGCCAGTGAGCATTTCATTTCTATGCCACTAGCCGTTGGATCAGTCCCACTTGTGCGCATTCCATTTTCGTCTGCCACTAGCCGTGGGTCAGTCCCATTAGTGAGCACTCCCCGATTTAAATTTTCTGTTTGGGTCTATCCCATTTAAATTTCTGTCTGGGTCTATCCCGTGGGTCTATCCCATTTACATTTTCTGTCTGGGTCTATCCCATTTACATTCCTGTCCGGGTCAGTCCCGTTTTTAATTCTGTTCGGGTCAGTCCCGTTTAAATTCCTGTTCGGGTCAGTCCCGTTTTAAATTCCTGTTCGGGTCAGTCCCATTTTAAATTCCTGTTCGGGTCAGTCCCGTTTAAATTTCTGTTCGGGTCAGTCCCGTTTTAATTTCCTGTTCGGGTCAGCCCCGTTTAAATTCTGTTCGGGTCGGTCCCGTTTAAATTTCTGTTCGGGTCAGTCCCGTTTTAAATTCCTGTTCGGGTCAGTCCCGTTTTATTTTTCATGATCGGGTCAGTCCCGTTTTCAATCTGGTTCGGGTCAGTCCCGTTTTATTTTTCATGTTCGGGTCAGTCCCGTGTTATAATTCCTTTTCGTGAGAATCTTTTGCAGCCCAATAACACAGGTAAGTATTTGGTGTCTACTTCTTTGTCTCAAGTTTTTTCAAAAACTCAGACAAAGAGGGGCAAACAGTAGACACCAAATTTTGAATAATTTTATGTAGCATCTATTTCATGATTTTCATTTTAGATTGCTTGCATTTTAATTCGTTATTGTGTGTTTTGTACTATTAGTTGTTATGATATTTTAGTTTTATTCATTTTTTCGCCCTTTTAGTTGACCTATTTCATTTGCTATTTATTCTTATTTACTTTTAGCTTTAGTTTTTAGTTTTAGCTTTTAAGTTTAAGATTAGCATAGAGTTTTTTTTAGGAAAAAAAAGGAAAAGAAAACATCAAAAATATGTTTTAGTCATTTTGTTTTTATTCAATGTTTTCTCGAAAGAAAAATGAAAATGAAAAATTTTAAAGAGGAAAAAAGAGAAAATTAAAGAAAAAGAGGAAAAAGAAGAAAAACTGGAAAAAATAGGCTGTAGTTGGATTGGGAAAAAAATAAAGAAAAGGAAAAAAAGGAAAAAAGGAAAAAAAGAAAAGGGATGAAAAATGGAAGTTGTAATTTGCTGTTCAATAATAATTTCTGTTATTATAAATTTTTGTTATTATCATTTATTTTATTTTTATTGTTATTAATTTCTGTTTTTAATTAGCTAAAAAAAAAAAAGGAAAATTGTTGCCGCAGCATGAAAGCTGCGGACTTACGCAGCTTGCAAAAGAAATCTGGGACGGCTCCTTGGCTGCAATTACTGGAGAAAGGACAATGGTTTTAGGGCTCCCAATTGATCATATAAAGGCAAAAGAAACAGAGCAGCCGCAAGGGGAGAGAAGTAGAAAAAATACGGGGGAAACAAAGAGAAGAAAAAAGACTGGCGGCGGGATTTGTCTGGGCAGCAAGAAAGAAAGGGAAAGAGAGCCGGGTAGAGTAGTGGCTGAAATCTGGGAGGAACGAGGGAGTGAACAGAGGTGAAAGGGGAGATAAAAAGCTAAAGGATTGGAGCTAGGAGCAAAGAGGCAAACGGAAGAAATTGCTGGTAGCTGTCGGTTGTCTTCCTGAGAAGCGGCTGTTTTTTTTTACTGAGAAGCTATCGGCGCTCCACCACGTTTTGCTAACCCAGACCATTGATAAAAGAACTGTCACCGTAAGCCCTTTTTCCCCTCCAAACTTTGATTGCAAGTGCTGATTCTTTAAGATTGGAAATTTCTGAACCCAAAACTGTTAAATTTCATGCTATCTGGTTCGTTGTTAGCTTCAAAATTCGTTCCTTATGTGTCTGCTGTGGTCTTGTATGATCAGTGGGGAAGTTTGAAGCCCATTTGGGTTTCGTTGCTAGACTGAAATTCAATAGCAATTTACTAACGTTTGCAAAGGAAGGATTTTCTGGCCTGTTCGTTTAATTTGTGAAGTACAACCGTGAAAGTTTCCATCTTTGTCTAATTACTATTCGGGCATGTACATATCTGGGGTTGGGTTTTGTTCAAAGCTGGTTTTGTGATGGTTAGAGGTTCAGGTTTGTTCTAAAGGAAAAGGAGCCGGGGTTATGAATTGTTGTTTGAGTTGGTGTCTGCTATTTGTATGCTGAATGAGAGTGAAAATCAGGAAATAGTTTGAAACTCCAACAAGTTGAATATCTGACCCTTTATCCGTTGTTTGCTACCTTCCTATGGGATTTGTATGTTTATAGTAATACATGTGAGTTGCATGTTTGTGCTGGGATGGGAACGGATGCAACCTATTGGCATGTGGACAACAGGTTTTGCTTCGTCCTTTGTTGCAGCAGTGATCATCTTATTGCTTTGCATCTGGGTTACATTTTTTTTGTATGAAGAAGCATTATTGAACAAGTTGAGAGAGTAAATATGTGCATTTGTGTGTTGTTAACAACACTCTCGAGTGAATTTCTGGGCTAACGAAGTAGTTGCTAATCCCTGCATTACTTTGCTGCATCTTGGATGATTTGTTTGGATCTTTTGGGAGTAATAGATGTTTGTGTGTAGGTAAAGTTAACAACATGAGTTGAAAGTCTCGTGTTTGTTATTGATTTGTTGCTTTGATAGAGTTTACTTAGGACCCTTCACATGAACAAGTCTGGAGTGAAGAACAAAACATTTTGTAGTTTCAAACCAGTAGGAAGTTTAAATGAATCTGAATTTCAGAAGCCCCGTGGCTGAGTTCTTATTGTGTAGAATGTTTAGCTCACGTTTTTATCATTTCAAAATGGGTTGTGTATTGTATCTTGAATCGAAAGTGGAGGTTCTAGTGGTTTGTCAAGATGCCGCAAGTTGAAGGAGTTTGCAGATGAACATTGCATAAGAATAATTCTGGCTGCTAAAAGTTTTCTTGTTGCAAGAATGTTTTCTCATTTGTCACCTGATATTTGCATGAAACTTTATTCATTCTGGTCTCTTGCATGCATGATAAGTTGGTAGGGACTTGAGTTTGGATTTCGGTCTGAAAGTTTCTTTTAAATCTGTCTTGCAAGATTATTAAGCCTCAAGGCATAAGAGAATAGTTGCAGAATTTTTCTTCATGACATTTGTATGATTTTTCTGTTATGTTCTGGTTTGATTGAATGTTGAAGTTTTTTTTGTAATGTTCTTGATGTTTGATTGAAAGATTTGTGATCAAGTTTGTGTTGAAGTTGACATATGTTTGCGGAAATGAAGATAGCAAATGGTGTTTCTAGTTGCAGAAAATTTTCGGCAAGAATGATGGTTGCAGAATGAAGTTTCTTACGTTTGTTGCATGAGATTGCATGAAATCATCTTTCTAAATTTCACTTTGACCCCTTGAGTTTCCTTTGGTTGCACTATGGCCCAAGCAATTGAAAAAGATTAATCAATTTGATCCTTCAAGTTTCCTTTTCATTTCAAACTGGAATTTCATTTGATGAATATGGACTTGCTTGATTATTTGAAGAGTTTTAGTGGTTAAATTTTATAGCTATTTGTGGTGCCTTTATTTTATTTTCGAAAACTTTAGTGAATTCAAATTGTCTGGTTCATATTTTACTATTAAATTGGTGCATTAATCCTTTGTTCGATGGTTTTAGCCCAAATTAGGACCTTTTCCTTTCACTAGCTTCACGAACGGGGGAGGTATAACTTTCTTTTACCTTTCTTTTGTTTCTCCTACGTGATCTAATGTGCTAAGTGAATTGCATGTCTACTTTGCTTTCCTAGCTTTTCTTTAATTACTTTTACTTATGTCATTTACTTTTTTGTTTTCATTAAGTTATTCTTTTAATGGGGTATGTGTACACCTCTTGGCTTGTAATAGATAGGGCGTAGCAAGTAATTTGGTCCATTTTCCCTTTCCCTTTTGTTTTAGTTAGCAAATGTAATGGTTGCATGCCTATGTGTTATATGTTAAATGCTTTATTAGGATTTTGCATCTAGTCAAGCATGCTAAGTGTTATGTGCTACGTGTTTATAAGTGATTCGCATGTCTACTCGCTTTTTATAGTGTGGATGAATGAAATGGATGAATGTACGTCACCACACTAGTCCAACGCTAGTTGTGGCTTCTTTTATCATTTCCACTAGTCCAACGCTAGTCGGAATTCATAGGATGGGCTAGTCCAATGCTAGACCCAATAGGTTCTTTTTTCCTTTTTCATTAAGTGCATGATCACCACATATCACGCATTTTTCCTTAGTTTATCATTTGGTATGTTCCTCAAACCCCTTCCCCTTCACTTTAGGACTTGCATCTCATGCTAGCTAGGGTTCATTTGCGTGAAAATCCCCTCTTGATAAGGGAAACGAGCGAGTGTGGCTACTCGATAGCCTTAGCACGCTAGTTTTACCTTCTAATCCGAGGGAAAAATTAAAATCATAAAACTAGAGGTCATCCCCGTACCCGACTTGATGCATTCCTCTAAGTTCATACATTTTCATTTTCTCACTATTCTCCTCATTAAATTTTTTAATCCATATGCCATATTCACACACCTATTCACTTCTTTATTTTTCACCTCAC
This sequence comes from Coffea canephora, assembly GCA_036785865.1. Classification (NCBI taxonomy): domain Eukaryota; kingdom Viridiplantae; phylum Streptophyta; class Magnoliopsida; order Gentianales; family Rubiaceae; genus Coffea; species Coffea canephora. The sequence continues at coordinate 30,851,903 of CM071922.1, forward strand.
ACATTGCACCTATCTTTTTACTTATATATATTTACTATTTTTGTTCACTTGCACACGAGCACTTATATTTTCATTCATTTGCACACAAACACTTTCAAATTGCACACATGCCCTTCTCTACACTTTGCACACTTACACTCTTATTTGAGTCCTCATTTGCATCATTCACGATTTTCTATGAGGTCTTTCTTATTGGCCTTCACAATTCATGTGAATGGGACCACAAGCCTCATAAGAGACATTTCTTAGATTTAGGATTGCATTTCTCATTCATTAGTCTTTGTCCAAATTGCAAATACATACTTTGGGTAGAAAAAATTAGGAAAATAAGGGTTAAATCACGCAACTAGCCTTGGCTAGGTCGAAGGGGTGCCTTGGATTTTATCCTTGCCTTCCCCTTCGTCAAATGTGACTCCCGAACCTTTTTCTTTGTTTGCGTGGACTAGGAGTCGTTCAAAAGGGTTTTTCTTACTTTTTTCCTTAAAAAATTCACTTTTTGGGTGACTTGGTACACCCTAACTCTATACCAAGTGGCGACTCCATTTTTCATATAAAAAACCCTTTTTGAACTATTTTTCTTGGGTCAAATCGTCGCATTTTCAAAAGTCCCATTTAGACCCATTTTTATTTTTATCAAAAAATTCACTTTTTCCAAACCAATAAAATCACAAAAACTATCATTTTATTTTTCCAAAAAAAAATGGGGCGCGACAGTTGGCGACTCCACTGGGGACTTCCTAAGTGGGTCCGAGCATTTTTGATTTAACCATTCTTTTTCCTTTTTCTACCCCTTTTATGAATTGCATTTGGATATTAGGGTTGCATTTTTCATTTTTAGGACTTTTTGATTCGCTCACGTATCAAGCTCCCTCACTCACGTATGTATGATTGGATGTTTGAATGAATGTTTAATTGTTTATACCGCGCTTGTCATTGCACTTGGGGGGGTGTGTGTCACCCTTAGAGCCACGCATTGGTTCTCGATCCCTCCCCTCCAAAACGTGCACTATCATACGCGCATACGCTTTACTATTCATCCCCTTTATTTTTCTTTTAGTGGCTTGTCACGCCACTCCACCCTTTTAGGATTAGGAGACCCACTTGGACGTGTGATCGTGTCACGACGTGTGCGTAGCACTATCCAATGGGTCACTCAATCTTCCGCTTTAAACTTTGGGTTACTAACCTTTAGTTTTTAGTCGAAGGTTGAGGATTTTTATAGATTCACTCAAACATGCGGTCGTGACACGACGTGTGCGTAGCGGTGTTTGGGGAATCGCTCGAGCCACCGACAAAGGGCCATGGAATTGATGACCCTTGGCCCTAAGTCTGAAGGCTTGGGGACCTGAGCTTATCGAGTTAGATGCATTAGTGAACCCCAACCTCATGCATCCATATAGTTCACCTAGGGTAGAGTCTGCCTTACCCTATTAGGGACACCACTCACGAGGGGAGGGATCCCATCCTTTTCCTTATTTACTTTTCCTGTTTTTTTATCATTTAATTGTCCAACGTGTTATGTGATTATATGTGGAACTAACTTTCCTTGTTTCTTGTTTTTGCATTCACAACCCTAGCAAATAAGAGGTCTGGCATGACCTTCATTTAAGAAGCCTACCCGTGTAGATAGGATATGGCACGTTTAAGAAGTTTTTGTATATTTTTGTGCATAAATAATAATGTCATGTCATTTTAGGCCTACCCTGGCAAATCAAGGGTCCTTTAGGTCATATTGCATATTTTACTGCTTTAATAAATGGCATCACGCATAAACCATAGAAAGGGAATGCCACATAGGGAATCCCGTTTTAGGAATAAACCACCTCTTGTCTCGAATACTTAATCCAAAGAGACTTGCACGTTTACCTTTTTCGTACCATCCAAAGGGGTAGTGCATAAGGTAAGGTAAGGATCCGATCCTTTTGAAGAGAATAAAGCAATTTTTGCACATTAGAATATGAGCGTCTAGAAATCACTTTTTGGCCATTTTATCAAAATTGGTAAAATTCCCTTGCGTAAAAGGACATTAATTTGAAGAAATTCACAAATAATTCCTCACTATTGAGACGATAAATTGAGGCCAAATCGTGATTTTAGAAGGCTCATAGATTAATTTTTTTTTAAAACTACCCAATAGGTAGATAATTCAATCATTTTTGAATAAATCATTAAAATCATCAATTCATTTGACCAATTTACCCTTTTTAGGGTCATTCGGTCAATTTTTGGAAAATCATCAATTCATTTGACCAATTTACCCTTTTAGGGTGATTTGGCCAATTTTTGAATAAATCATTAGCTTCATTTCATTCATTTGATCAATTTACCCTTTTTAGGGTCATCCGGTCGATTTTTGGATAAATCAACTTCATTTGACCAATTTACCCTTTTTAGGGTCGTCCGGTCGGGTTTTGAATAATCATCAATTCATTTGATCAATTTACCCTCTTTTAGGGTTATCCGGTCGATTTTTGAATAAATCATCAATTTCATTCAATTCATATGACCAATTCACTTTTTTTTTAGGGTCACGTAGTCGATTTTGACCAACTTACCCTTTCTAGGGTCATCCGATCGATTTTGAATAAATCGTCGATTCATTTGACCAATTTGACCTTTTTTTTTTAGGGTGATTTGGCCGATTTTGAATAAATCATGTACATTTCATTCATTTGGCCAAAATTTTCAAATTATTTTTCACTCAATAAGTTGGTTGGATCCGTCAGGTATTGTATAGTGCATGCTCTGGAGGACTGCATTTTCATTCTAGGCCTACCCTTGGCACAAAAAGGGCTCCCTCAATAGGACATGCATCCGAATTTTTTGGATATTTACTAACTCTTGTCTTTTTCTTTTTTCTTTTTCTTTTTTTTTTATTCTTTTGGAAAAAGCTAAGCGAGGGCTAAAATCTAAAAGCAAGTCATCTCATATTTTCAGGTAATATTTAAATATAGCTACCCGAAAAAGCCCCGTTATCACTCGATCACGTAGCCGAGCTTCAAGAGATAGTGTAAACATGAGTACCCATCCAGAGTCATCTGATAGGCCTGCAACCACATCACCGTTTGACTTGGCGAATCTGGGAGCTCAGCTGAGTGAAGTTTTCAGCCGATTTAATGAGCTGAGCGTTGAAATGATGACCCAACGGCGCGTAATCGATCAATTGGTCACTGGAGGGGCTAGCGGTGAGCAGCAACATGAATCCTTACCCCTGGCCCAATCTGAACCAATACTTTTACCTTATGCTCAAATCTCTGTTACTTCACAAGCTATGAATCCACCTGAAGAAGCCTTTACATATCCCACTCATGGCCCACCACCTATTTATGCACCCAACATCCAAATTAACCCTCCTCATGTCCAAATTCCCCAAAATTATCCGTCAATTACTATGAGCATGCCATTCGAATCACAGGGACCTCATTATTATCCCACCGCTGAGCCATTCATCCTCAATACCGCCGCTCAAGGAAAAGTTGAAGTTGGGGAGTCATCTGTACCGATGGACAAGAACTTGCTAAAGAGATTAGATCGATTTGAGGAGTTTATAAGGAAAAGCCAAGGTGTGAGCAAGCAAGGAGGTCTAGACTACAGCGAACTATGCTTGTTTCCGGATATGCAATTGCCGGTGGGTTTCAAAGCGCCCAAATTTAGCAAGTACGATGGAAATGGCAATCCCAAAACACACCTTCGGATGTTTGCAAACAAGCTAGGGAAGCCGATAGATGATGAGAATCTACCTGTGCGCCTATTTCCCGAGAGTCTAGAAGGTGACGCGTTGGATTGGTACTCCAATTTGAAGCCTGAGGATATGAAATCTTGGATGGATTTGTCAACCGTTTTTATGAGGCAGTATGAATACAATTGCGAGCTTGCTCCAACGAGGTCCACACTTGAGGGAACCAAAAGGAAGCCATCGGAGGACCACAAGACGTATGCAAAAAGATGGAGAAAATTGGCTGCCAAAGTAGAGCCTCCCATGACTGAAAATGAGATTATTCGCACGTTCATCAAAGCTCATGACCCGCCCTATTTTGAGGAAATTTTTCGAATGACTGGGTGTTCCTTTGCAGAGATTGTCAATAAATTGGAAGAATATGACGAGTTTATAAAAGCAGGGAAAATTGTTAATGTTTTAGCTTTGAAGTCACAAGTGGAAGCAATGCAAAGTCAAGATAGCAATAACAAGAAATCCCAGTTCAAAAAGAGAGAAGAGGAAGCTTCGTTTGTCTCGAGTCGAGGCCCTGCTTTCCGACCTAGATTCCAGCAATCTCCCACCTATTCACCTCATTATCCACACCGACCATACCTTCAACCTGCTTATCATACCACTATTAACCATCCTCGACCTCGGCCAAATTACCCAAATACACTCACTACACCATATCATACTTTTCCACCTAACTTTCAAACCAGACCTCGCCCTCCTTATCATCCAAAATCCACTTTACCCGTCAACCCGAACTACAACTATCATCAAGCCACTGGCACCCAAGACCCGGCCCGATATAGAACTTTTACCAATCTAGGTCGGCCCCTTGATCAACTATATGAGCAGCTCGAGGCCGCGGGGAAAATTGGTGCAATACCTCCCAAAGTTTATACTAAAGGAGTTCCCCCCAGTTATGATCCCCAATCCTTTTGTGCCTATCATTCTGGAGCTCCTGGACATTCTACTGCCAATTGTTGGGTTCTTAAACATAAAATCCAAGACATGATTGAGGCCGGAGACATAATTTTGAGAGGGAGAGGAGAACAAGGCCCAAGTGTTAGCAAAAACCCTTTTCCTGCGTACAAAGATACTGCAGAGACTATTATCACTGATGAAGAGTTTTGAGAAATATATCAAGTACACTGTGAGGGAGAATGGAATAATCCAGAAGCCTTTTCGCGCTTGGAAGTTATCTAAAAGTGGATTGCAAGTTACATTCCCTTCTGAAGGGAATTTTGGTAAATCTAGGGGATTGCCATTGATTATGAATTATGGGAGAAATCATTTTTGCATTGTTCATGTTGCATTTTCATTTTTGTAAATAGTTTTAACTCCAACGTCTTTTTAATGCAAATTTTTATGATTAAATAGCGTGTTTTTTGTCCTTATGACGTTTTGTCATTCTTTTGAAAATACACAGTTTCATATATACTGTATTACTTACCCATTCTTTTCAGATGGCCGAGAATAAAATCCTCTGACTCTTTGGATATCACTGTTCCGAAGTTTGATTTCAAAATGAGGGGAATAGCGAAAAGACATCAGTGAATGTTTCAAAGGAACACAAATGGTATAAAGAGAAACTCAAGCTGAAATGGGATAACGATTTCAATAGTCACTTGATAAGAAACATCTGAATGCCATTTGCTATTGTCAGTGCTATCAAAAGAGAATGGCCCAAAGAAATAAAGCATTGAGGTAATTTGTGTCGGTATGAGAAAAAAAGAAAAAAGAAAAAGAAAAGAAAAAGGAGAGGTTTCACCGTGAATGAGCAAGGTTCTTTTACCATCAAGAAGGTGTCGCATGGCAGAGTACTAGTTCTCACGTGAAGTGGAGTGGGCAAATTTTCCCTCAGCCGATCAATTCGGATATGTGTAAGAAATTCTTCATCTGAAAAACGAAAGTTTCCTTTCAAGGGTTAATGCAAAGAACGGAATAAAAGTCAGGCCCTCTTCTTTTCCCTTTGAGACATTTTATCCTTAGTTATCCCTTTTGAGCCTTCAGAATAAAATATTTCGTTTGGCAACCCCTGAGAATCGCAAACCCCACACTGGGGCAAGTTTGAGTTGAAAAAGGAAAGAAAAGACCCAAGAGGTGAAAAGTGTTAAAACAACAGAAAGCAAAAGACAGAAAAGAAAGAACCTCGGTTAAACATAAACTGGGGCAAATTTTCAAAAATTTCAAAGGAATGGCAAAAAGCCAAAGGAAAAATCAATCAAAAAAGAAAAAAAAGAGAGCCTCAAATTGAGAATAACTTGGGCGAATTTGGTTTAACCCTAAAAAAAGGGGGTTTGCAATAATGCGATCTCAGGTCATTTAAACCACTTTGAAAAATCCGCTTTCAAGCCTTAACTTTTCTAAGCACCTCACCAGACCCCATTACAAAGGCCAAAAAGTCCTGGCTTCCGTTCTTTGACATCACCTCTTTTAAGGAAATTTTCTAAGTCACATGGCAAATGAGGTCAGTACGCCTTCACTTATTTTGTAAGGGAAGGGTTGTCGCACTGATGCCATTATTTCTTAAAACACATTTTTTGAGTTGATAAAGGCTATTGGCAAGATTTGTTCATCAGGTGGAAATTCGAAAAGGGGCACTTTTGAAAAAAAAAAAAAAGAAAAAAGAGAAAAAAAAAGAGGAAAAAAGAAAAATGAAAAGAAAGAAAGTGGAAGTAGCCTTAGTGAAAACCTGAAAGGGCGCTAAGGTAGAATTTCATGAGGAAAAGTGAGGTTGGGTTTAGAAAGCTGGTGATTCGGTTCATTTGGGATTCCTCCTCGCATGGCGATTTTTCCTATTGCCGACATTGAACTCCAGGCGGATGATATCTAAAGGGTCAAACGTGGCATTTTTATTTGAAGTCGGAACACTTTGGTTTCTCAAGCATAAATTGTCAAATTCATATATTCATTGCTTTAAAATAAATTTTCTTTCAAAATAAATGATTGTTTTCATGTTACAGAAGTTTTTATCATGTTGTTGTGTAAATAGAATATTCTTTGATGAGTTTCATACTTTTATTTATCTCTTTGGGTTCATTAGATGGCAATCCCCCTGATTTATTGAAAATCCCTGGATACTAAGGGCCTTATTAGCGTGCGAAGTCAATGGAATTTGATTAGATCGCAGAGCAAAGTTGAGATTCGGAATATCAAGGGCAAAACATCAAAGTACTCATGTTTACACATTTCTTGAAGGAGGAATTGATCGGATGGTGGTGGCATTATTTGTTTATTTCTTTTGCAGGTCCATGTTCGTTTCAAATAACGAAACCGGGGCAAATTTGGAGCTATGAGATGTCATTCAAGAATTCAATATGCATGGTTTGAGCTGAAGAAAAGGGACTGAATCAAAATTTTGAGAAAAACAATAATACCCTAAAACAGATCGGAAGATCGGTGACACAATATTTGAAATTGGGGCAATTTTTTTTTTTTTTTTTTTTTAGAAATTTTTCAAAAAAAAAGAAAATCAGGAAAAATCAGGAAAAATCAAGCAGAAAAATCAGAGAAAGAAAAAGAGAGAGAGAGAGAAAGAAGAAGAAGAAAAATCAATTAATCAAATCAAGCTCATTTCGGCAGGACCGGGTCTTATCCCGCTGACCGCTTAACTCGGCAGGACCGGGTTTTATCCCGCTGACCGCTTTTATCAATTTGGGACCGGGTTTCATCCCGCCAATCACGGCAGGACCGGGTTTTATCCCGCTGACCGCTTATCTCGGCAGAACCGGGTTTTATCCCGCTGACCGCTTTTATCAAATTGGGACCGGGTTTCATCCCGCCAATCACGGCAGGACCGGGTTATATCCCGCTGACCGCTTTTATCAAATTGGGACCGGGTTTCATCCCGCCAATCACGGCAGGACCGGGTTTTATCCCGCTGACCGCTTTTATCAAATTGGGACCGGGTTTCATCCCGCCAATGAATGGCAGGACCGGGTATAATCCCGCTGACCAAAGGAATGGCAGGACCGGGTCTAATCCCGCTGACCAAATGAAAGGCAGGCTCGGGTTTAATCCCACTGACCAATTCATCACACTGGGGCAAATTATTTCGACAAGTCTCTCTCAGTCAGGAAAAATAAAAAAAAATCATCAATCAAAAAATCAAAAAATCAAAAAATCAAAAATCAAAAAATCAAAAATCAAAAAAATCAAATCAAGTTCATCATGGCAGGCTCGGGTTTAATCTCACTGTCCGATTGTCAAACATTTCATTTTCACAGCCACTGGAGCGTGAGGTTAGTCCCGCCAGTGAGCATTTCATTTCTATGCCACTAGCCGTTGGATCAGTCCCACTAGTGCGCATTCCATTTTCGTCTGCCACTAGCCGTGGGTCAGTCCCATTAGTGAGCACTCCCCGATTTAAATTTTCTGTTTGGGTCTATCCCATTTAAATTTCTGTCTGGGTCTATCCCGTGGGTCTATCCCATTTACATTTTCTGTCTGGGTCTATCCCATTTACATTCCTGTCCGGGTCAGTCCCGTTTTTTAATTCTGTTCGGGTCAGTCCCGTTTAAATTCCTGTTCGGGTCAGTCCCGTTTAAATTCCTGTTCGGGTCAGTCCCGTTTTAAATTCCTGTTCGGGTCAGTCCCATTTTAAATTCCTGTTCGGGTCAGTCCCGTTTAAATTTCTGTTCGGGTCAGTCCCGTTTTAAATTCCTGTTCGGGTCAGCCCCGTTTAAATTCTGTTCGGGTCGGTCCCGTTTAAATTTCTGTTCGGGTCAGTCCCGTTTTAAATTCCTGTTCGGGTCAGTCCCGTTTTATTTTTCATGATCGGGTCAGTCCCGTTTTCAATCTGGTTCGGGTCAGTCCCGTTTTATTTTTCATGTTCGGGTCAGTCCCGTGTTATAATTCCTTTTCGTGAGAATCTTTTGCAGCCCAATAACACAGGTAAGTATTTGGTGTCTACTTCTTTGTCTCAAGTTTTTTCAAAACTCAGACAAAGAGGGGCAAACTATAGACACCAAATTTTGAATAATTTTATGTAGCATCTATTTCATGATTTTCATTTTAGATTGCTTGCATTTTAATTCGTTATTGTGTGTTTTGTACTATTAGTTGTTATGATATTTTAGTTTTATTCATTTTTCGCCCTTTTAGTTGACCTATTTCATTTGCTATTTATTCTTATTTACTTTTAGCTTTAGTTTTTAGTTTTAGCTTTTAAGTTTAAGATTAGCATAGAGTTTTTTTTAGGAAAAAAAAGGAAAAGAAAACATCAAAAATATGTTTTAGTCATTTTGTTTTTATTCAATGTTTTCTCGAAAGAAAAATGAAAATGAAAAATTTTAAAGAGGAAAAAAGAGAAAATTAAAGAAAAAGAGGAAAAAGAAGAAAAACTGGAAAAAATAGGCTGTAGTTGGATTGGGAAAAAAAATAAAGAAAAGGAAAAAAAGGAAAAAAGGAAAAAAAGAAAAGGGATGAAAAATGGAAGTTGTAATTTGCTGTTCAATAATAATTTCTGTTATTATAAATTTTTGTTATTATCATTTATTTTATTTTTATTGTTATTAATTTCTGTTTTTAATTAGCTAAAAAAAAAAGGAAAATTGTTGCCGCAGCATGAAAGCTGCGGACTTACGCAGCTTGCAAAAGAAATCTGGGACGGCTCCTTGGCTGCAATTACTGGAGAAAGGACAATGGTTTTAGGGCTCCCAATTGATCATATAAAGGCAAAAGAAACAGAGCAGCCGCAAGGGGAGAGAAGTAGAAAAAATACGGGGGAAACAAAGAGAAGAAAAAAGACTGGCGGCGGGATTTGTCTGGGCAGCAAGAAAGAAAGGGAAAGAGAGCCGGGTAGAGTAGTGGCTGAAATCTGGGAGGAACGAGGGAGTGAACAGAGGTGAAAGGGGAGATAAAAAGCTAAAGGATTGGAGCTAGGAGCAAAGAGGCAAACGGAAGAAATTGCTGGTAGCTGTCGGTTGTCTTCCTGAGAAGCGGCTGTTTTTTTTTACTGAGAAGCTATCGGCGCTCCACCACGTTTTGCTAACCCAGACCATTGATAAAAGAACTGTCACCGTAAGCCCTTTTTCCCCTCCAAACTTTGATTGCAAGTGCTGATTCTTTAAGATTGGAAATTTCTGAACCCAAAACTGTTAAATTTCATGCTATCTGGTTCGTTGTTAGCTTCAAAATTCGTTCCTTATGTGTCTGCTGTGGTCTTGTATGATCAGTGGGGAAGTTTGAAGCCCATTTGGGTTTCGTTGCTAGACTGAAATTCAATAGCAATTTACTAACGTTTGCAAAGGAAGGATTTTCTGGCCTGTTCGTTTAATTTGTGAAGTACAACCGTGAAAGTTTCCATCTTTGTCTAATTACTATTCGGGCATGTACATATCTGGGGTTGGGTTTTGTTCAAAGCTGGTTTTGTGATGGTTAGAGGTTCAGGTTTGTTCTAAAGGAAAAGGAGCCGGGGTTATGAATTGTTGTTTGAGTTGGTGTCTGCTATTTGTATGCTGAATGAGAGTGAAAATCAGGAAATAGTTTGAAACTCCAACAAGTTGAATATCTGACCCTTTATCCGTTGTTTGCTACCTTCCTATGGGATTTGTATGTTTATAGTAATACATGTGAGTTGCATGTTTGTGCTGGGATGGGAACGGATGCAACCTATTGGCATGTGGACAACAGGTTTTGCTTCGTCCTTTGTTGCAGCAGTGATCATCTTATTGCTTTGCATCTGGGTTACATTTTTTTTTGTATGAAGAAGCATTATTGAACAAGTTGAGAGAGTAAATATGTGCATTTGTGTGTTGTTAACAACACTCTCGAGTGAATTTCTGGGCTAACGAAGTAGTTGCTAATCCCTGCATTACTTTGCTGCATCTTGGATGATTTGTTTGGATCTTTTGGGAGTAATAGATGTTTGTGTGTAGGTAAAGTTAACAACATGAGTTGAAAGTCTCGTGTTTGTTATTGATTTGTTGCTTTGATAGAGTTTACTTAGGACCCTTCACATGAACAAGTCTGGAGTGAAGAACAAAACATTTTGTAGTTTCAAACCAGTAGGAAGTTTAAATGAATCTGAATTTCAGAAGCCCCGTGGCTGAGTTCTTATTGTGTAGAATGTTTAGCTCACGTTTTTATCATTTCAAAATGGGTTGTGTATTGTATCTTGAATCGAAAGTGGAGGTTCTAGTGGTTTGTCAAGATGCCGCAAGTTGAAGGAGTTTGCAGATGAACATTGCATAAGAATAATTCTGGCTGCTAAAAGTTTTCTTGTTGCAAGAATGTTTTCTCATTTGTCACCTGATATTTGCATGAAACTTTATTCATTCTGGTCTCTTGCATGCATGATAAGTTGGTAGGGACTTGAGTTTGGATTTCGGTCTGAAAGTTTCTTTTAAATCTGTCTTGCAAGATTATTAAGCCTCAAGGCATAAGAGAATAGTTGCAGAATTTTTCTTCATGACATTTGTATGATTTTTCTGTTATGTTCTGGTTTGATTGAATGTTGAAGTTTTTTTTGTAATGTTCTTGATGTTTGATTGAAAGATTTGTGATCAAGTTTGTGTTGAAGTTGACATATGTTTGCGGAAATGAAGATAGCAAATGGTGTTTCTAGTTGCAGAAAATTTTCGGCAAGAATGATGGTTGCAGAATGAAGTTTCTTACGTTTGTTGCATGAGATTGCATGAAATCATCTTTCTAAATTTCACTTTGACCCCTTGAGTTTCCTTTGGTTGCACTATGGCCCAAGCAATTGAAAAAGATTAATCAATTTGATCCTTCAAGTTTCCTTTTCATTTCAAACTGGAATTTCATTTGATGAATATGGACTTGCTTGATTATTTGAAGAGTTTTAGTGGTTAAATTTTATAGCTATTTGTGGTGCCTTTATTTTATTTTCGAAAACTTTAGTGAATTCAAATTGTCTGGTTCATATTTTACTATTAAATTGGTGCATTAATCCTTTGTTCGATGGTTTTAGCCCAAATTAGGACCTTTTCCTTTCACTAGCTTCACGAACGGGGGAGGTATAACTTTCTTTTACCTTTCTTTTGTTTCTCCTACGTGATCTAATGTGCTAAGTGAATTGCATGTCTACTTTGCTTTCCTAGCTTTTCTTTAATTACTTTTACTTATGTCATTTACTTTTTTGTTTTCATTAAGTTATTCTTTTAATGGGGTATGTGTACACCTCTTGGCTTGTAATAGATAGGGCGTAGCAAGTAATTTGGTCCATTTTCCCTTTCCCTTTTGTTTTAGTTAGCAAATGTAATGGTTGCATGCCTATGTGTTATATGTTAAATGCTTTATTAGGATTTTGCATCTAGTCAAGCATGCTAAGTGTTATGTGCTACGTGTTTATAAGTGATTCGCATGTCTACTCGCTTTTTATAGTGTGGATGAATGAAATGGATGAATGTACGTCACCACACTAGTCCAACGCTAGTTGTGGCTTCTTTTATCATTTCCACTAGTCCAACGCTAGTCGGAATTCATAGGATGGGCTAGTCCAATGCTAGACCCAATAGGTTCTTTTTTCCTTTTTCATTAAGTGCATGATCACCACATATCACGCATTTTTCCTTAGTTTATCATTTGGTATGTTCCTCAAACCCCTTCCCCTTCACTTTAGGACTTGCATCTCATGCTAGCTAGGGTTCATTTGCGTGAAAATCCCCTCTTGATAAGGGAAACGAGCGAGTGTGGCTACTCGATAGCCTTAGCACGCTAGTTTTACCTTCTAATCCGAGGGAAAAATTAAAATCATAAAACTAGAGGTCATCCCCGTACCCGACTTGATGCATTCCTCTAAGTTCATACATTTTCATTTTCTCACTATTCTCCTCATTAAATTTTTTAATCCATATGCCATATTCACACACCTATTCACTTCTTTATTTTTCACCTCACACATTGCACCTATCTTTTTACTTATATATATTTACTATTTTTGTTCACTTGCACACGAGCACTTATATTTTCATTCATTTGCACACAAACACTTTCAAATTGCACACATGCCCTTCTCTACACTTTGCACACTTACACTCTTATTTGAGTCCTCATTTGCATCATTCACGATTTTCTATGAGGTCTTTCTTATTGGCCTTCACAATTCATGTGAATGGGACCACAAGCCTCATAAGAGACATTTCTTAGATTTAGGATTGCATTTCTCATTCATTAGTCTTTGTCCAAATTGCAAATACATACTTTGGGTAGAAAAAATTAGGAAAATAAGGGTTAAATCACGCAACTAGCCTTGGCTAGGTCGAAGGGGTGCCTTGGATTTTTATCCTTGCCTTCCCCTTCGTCAAATGTGACTCCCGAACCTTTTTCTTTGTTTGCGTGGACTAGGAGTCGTTCAAAAGGGTTTCTTACTTTTTTCCTTAAAAAATTCACTTTTTGGGTGATTTGGTACACCCTAACTCTATACCAAGTGGCGACTCCATTTTCCATATAAAAAACCCTTTTTGAACTATTTTTCTTGGGTCAAATCGTCGCATTTTCAAAAGTCCCATTTAGACCCATTTTTATTTTTATCAAAAAATTCACTTTTTCCAAACCAATAAAATCACAAAAACTATCATTTTATTTTTCCAAAAAAAAATGGGGCGCGACACTAACCACTCTCTCCAAAAAACCCCTCCCCTGCGGCTGTGGTTTCTTTTCTTATTTATATCATCAACCCCCCTCCTAAACCCTTAAAACATGGCCACCATATTTGCAGCTTAAGGAGCTGCACAAGTCCTCCTTTGCAAACTGCAAAAAATTGCAGCTTGCATGCCGCGGCTCTATTTTTTTTTTTTTAACTTAATAAATACAGAATATAAATAATAATAATAATAACAAAATGACAAAACTATGTAATAATAATGAAAACAAATAAATAATAAAAAAACAAACTAAACAAATAAAAACAACAAAAATGTCCATTTTTCAAACTTTCTTCATTTTTCCTTTTTTCTCTTTTTTTTTTCTTTTTCTCAAAATAACTTAATAAAGATAATTAAAGTGCCAAAAGATTGAATTTGAACGTATTTTTGTGACCAATTTTCCCTTTTTCTCTTTTTTCATGATTTTTCCCATTGTTTTTCTTTTCCTTTTGAGAAATTCCATCCTAAAAGCTTAAAAATAAAATAATGACATGAAAACTAAAAAAAAATGAAAAACTAAAAATGAATAAAACAAACATGACAAAAACAAAAAACTAAGAAACAAAGAGTAAATGAACTTGAGCTAAAATTTGGTGTCTACAGTTGTAATTGATCAACTTGAAGAAACTTGCTCTATAAAGTGATATTCAAACTCAAGAGGAGTTTGGAACTTGGTTTGTTATTCTATCTCTTCCATTTACTACCTTCCAATATAAATTGTTCATCTCTTCTACTCACGAGCATTTGTGCTTTCTCATTATTTGTTCCATTATGTGGTCATCTAGAAAAGAGAGTAAATTTCATATTTAACCAAAAATGTCTCATAATTTGGTTAGTTTTTAATTTACCTAATTCACTCTCCTCTTAGGTTGTTTTCGATCCTTACAATTGGTATCAAATATTGGTCTCCTAGAGATTAAGTTCAATCGATTTTGGAGTAAAAATGACAACCAACAATGCCATGTTTTTTGAAGGACAATCTGTCACTAGACCCCAATGTTTAATGGATCCAATTATGTGAGTTGGAAGGAAAGGCTGATTATCTTCTTGCAATCTATTGATATTGAACTGTGGTTTATTGTTAATGAAGGTCCATTTGATACCTCTATAATTGATGAAGTCACTCATAGACCAAAACCAAAAATCAGAAATGAGTTGACTATTGAGGATAGAACTCATCTCACTTTGAATGCTAAGATTATGAATGTGTTGTATAGTGCTTTAGATTCAAATGAGTCTATTAGAGTCAAAGGTTGTAGATCTGCGAATGAGATTTGGGATAAATTAAGAGAGATCCATGAAGGGAATGAGAATGTAAGAGAACAAAAGAAATCAATTCTAGTAACTAAGTATGAATCATTTAAGATAGAACCTCATGAAAACATTGATAAGATGTATTGTAGATTCAATGATCTCATTAAGGAATTAGAAGTGCTGGAAAAGGAATACATCCTAAGTGAGAAAAATAGAAAGATTTTGAACGCCTTGACCAAAGATTGGGAGAGTAAGGTGATTGCCATTGAAGAGGCTAAAGATCTAAATTCTATACCTATTGAATCTCTCATTAATTCTCTAACTTCTTATGTGGTGAAGTTTAAGTCTAAGGTGCAAGAGGAAGAAGATGCAAAAGTGAGAAGGAGCATTGCTCTAAAAGTTTCTCAAGATGAAGATGATTCGGCTTCCTTGGATGGAGAAGATGTGGAAGTTGATGACAATGATCTTGCTCTCATCACAAGAAACTTCAAAAGAATCCTCAACAAAAGGAGATTCAGAAGAGGAGGACCTAACAATACATTTCCAAATCAGTTCAACAATGCAAGAAACAAAGAAAAACAAGAGACCAATAAAAGCAAGCGGACAAATGCTTTGAATGCGACCAACTTGAACACTACATGAGTGAGTGTCCAATGAAGAAGAAAAAAGAAGGAAAGTTGAACGAAAACCAAAGTTCAATAACTTTCAAATCACATGGAATGATTGCAAATCGGATGGTGATATTGAAGAGGAAGAGGAATCTGCTCAAATGGCTTTAATGGCCATTGGTGATGATGAGGTAACTACTTGCAACTCTCAACCTGTTAATGATGATGAATCTAATGATGATGTTGAATCCTTCATTGAGAGATTGCATAATAGTTTGAAAGAATCTTATGCTAGAAACAAGAAACTAAAACAAAAAATTTATTTTTTGCTTCAAGACAATGCAAATCTTTTTTGACAAAACAAAATGCTGAAAGCTGAAAATGACTACTTAAAAAAAGATGAAAATGTTCTACTTTTTGAGCTTGATAGAAAAATAAAGCTATGTGAGTTATTCAAAAAAGAATAAGGTGACTTGAAAAGAAGAATGGATGGTCTAAATGAATTGCTTAAACACAAGAAACAAAATTATTTTCAAAAGAATGAATCAAAACCTCACCTTGACATTTATAAGAAAATGTTGAATTCTAATGCAAACGAATTTAACATCTATAAAAGAAGGCAAGTCAGATTTGTTAAACCTGTATTTGTAAGTAATTCGCTGACTATGTGTAGCTTTTGTTACCAAGTTGGTTACATGAAAAATAATTGCTATGTAAGAAAGAATATGAGAAATGGCATGAAATGCATGTGGATAGTTAGATATAATGCTAACTACCCAAAAAGTAAAGGGTACCAAATATTATCTTATAAACTTTTTTGTAGGTGAACTTGGTGAACATCATTAAGGAATCAAAATGGTTCATTGATAGTGGATGTTCAAGACATATGACCGATGATCCATCACAATTCATCAAGATCAAGTCAAAATCAAGTGGAAAAGTGACATTTGGAGATGATAATAAAGTCAAAACAGTTGGAGTAGGTGATGTTGGTAAGAATGGTCAAATCTTTGTACACAATGTTCTTCTAGTTGATAATTTGAGTTATAACTTGTTAAGTATTAGTCAATTGTGTGATAGAAATCTGTTTGTGTTATTCAAAAAGCATGAGTGTCTTGTTCTTGATTTTAAATTTAATATTATTTTCAAGGAAAAAAGGATAAATGACATCTATATAGTTATTCTTGAAAATGTTGATTCCTCTAGGTTTAAATGTCTTAAAGTTGCAAATGAAAAGCCTTGGTTATGACAAAGAAGACTGTGTCATTTCAATATGGATTTGTTAAAAGAAATTTCAAAAAGGAACTTGTTAGAGGTTTGGCAAACGTTAATTTTGAAAAGGAGAAAATCTGTGATGCTTTCCAATTTGAAAAACAAGTCAAAGTTTCTTTTAAACCCAAAAAATGTGTTTCTACTTCAAAACCTTTGAAACTTTTACACCTTGATTTGTTTGGTCTTGCACAAATTGCTAGTTTGGATGGTAAAAGATATTGTTTGGTTATTGTTGATGATTATTCTAGATACACTTGGGTGATGTTCCTTACTCACAAAGATGATGCTTTCAAAAATTTTGTTTCATTATTTGTAAAAGTTCAAAATCTGATTGGATTGAAAATTATCAAGATTAGAAGTGACAATGGCTCGAAATTTAAATTTTGTGATTTTTTGGAATTCTGTAATAACAATGGAATCACTCAAGAATTTTCAATTTCTATAACTCCTCAACAAAATAATGTTGTTGAAAGAAAGAATAGAACTCTTCAAGAAGCTGTATGAACCTTGTTGAGTAAATATAACTTGACAAAATATTTTTGGGCCAAAGCTGTTAATACTGCTTACTATGCTATGAATAGAGTTCTTCTGAGACTTATTTTGAACAAAACCTCTTATGAGTTAATGTTTGATAAAAAATCAATTGTTGGTTATTCCAGAGTCTTTGGTTCCAAATGCTTTATTTTAAATATCAAGGAACATCTTGAAAAATTTGATAAGAAATCTAATGAGAGCATTTTCTTGAGATATTGTGAGAACCAAAGAGATTTTAGAGTCTATAATAGAAGGACTCTTGTTATTGAAGAAGCCATACATGTCATTTTTGATGAATCTAATGATGATATTTCCAAAAGTAATTGTGAGGATGATGATGTAGGTGTTCAAGAAAGACTTAAGAATCTCACAATTCATGATCAAAATAATGCTCCACAAGAAGAGAGCTCAAAGGAAGATGATCCCCAAGTCAATCAAGCATTAGAAGAAAATGACAATCATGATGATGCACCTAGGGATCTTCCAAAAACTTGAAAGTTTGTTCAAAATCATCCTTAAGAGCTCATTATTGGTGATCCATCCGAAAAAGTAAGAACTCGCTCCTCTTCAAAATAATTGATGGACAATTTTGCTTTGGTCACACATTTTGAACCAAAAATTGTTGTTGATGCATTGAAATGCTTTTGGCATTTGCATTTAGAAGAATATTGTTGTTTTTGCATTGAAATGCTTTTGGCATTTAGACAAGAATCAATTAGAATATTTTTGGCATTTGCATGTTTCAAGGATTTTAAATTATTTCAAATGGATGTTAAAAGTGCTTTCTTAAATGGTTTTATTGATCAAGAGGTATATGTTGACCAACCTTTCGATTTTGAGAGTGAAATGCTTCCAAATCATGTGTTTAAACTCTCAAAAGCTTTGTATGGTTTAAAGCAAGTTCCCAGAGTATGGTACGAACGCTTAAGCGGTTTTTTGATTGAAAATGGTTTTAAAAGGAATATTGTAGACACCACTCTTTTCACCAAACAATGCTCCAATGATCTACTAATAGTGTGACAGCCCCACCTTCCCCTAAGGCGAACCAAAGGGGTTAGCGGACTGCCTGCCCAACTCTCACCAGGACTACGGGACAGTTCAACGCGATCTAAGACGTTTCGAAACATACAAGCGCGCATAAACAACTCACAATCACAAAATAAAAAAAAAATGAAAATCGGAGCCGGCAATGAATAGTATCGGCCACGCATCACGCAAACATACACATCTTGAAATTCAACATTTACATACCAAAATGGCATACCAAATTATCCCATAAGTTTATACATGTACGGTTGCAAATTACAATTCAACGATGGGTTGGGTCAAAATGAGTTTAGGGTTTTGCCTAAAAGGAGCTATTCAATATATATATATACATAAGCTCAACTCAGCAATCCATATTCATCGCCTTTCCAAAAGTATTCAATTTCCTATAAGGAAAACAAACGGAATAGAGTGAGTTTACGCCCAGCGAGATACTATCACTCAAGCAACCAAGTTCATATAAGTATAAAGCTTTTCATTTCAAATCATCAAAAGTAAACCAAGAGCACACATTAATAGAGTTGATAAAAGGATACGGGCGGCTCTCAAGAGCCCCTTTCCTCGCTTGCATTCTTGATCGAACCTCATTGACCCTCCATCAATGTTTAAGAGTAACCAACCGTAGGCTCCACTTTACTTCCATTCCTTCCACCCAACATACCCCTATCGGGCCCGAACTCCAAACAGTATAAATTTGGTAATACTCGAGTATACCGAAATCAAGAGTCTCACTACTACAAGATTCCATATAACAGTCCCCATGGCTCGTCAATTTTCACGACCAAGCCCTTGCCGGCTCGATTCAATTGATTACCAATGAGGTTGAGCTCAGTAGTAACAGTAATAGCCGTTGGATACTCATCCAAAAGACACCAAATCTAGTATATCAGGTATCATTTAAATACCACGGCGAAACAGTAAACAATCGTATATAGTATCAAAAGGGGTGAGGGCGATCAAGTACACCCTCACTTTAATCAGTTTCAATGGAAAATAGGCCCTCAAGGCATCAAGTTGAAGTATAGCAAAGACATATTGTAAACAAACAAGTGAGTAGTACACTCACCAAGCAAGCAAATGAGATTTCATCAACTTCCGCTCAATGAGCGTCTTGGACCACCGTCACGTCCTAAAACATTCAAATAAGCATAATAAGACTCGATTACAAGTCATAACCAAATCCACATACCACCAAAATAAGGTTTCACTAGAATGTATACGCACTAGAGTAAACCAAGGAAATCCGGAAATGGAATTAAGCTCTAATTAAAAAAAAAATAGTTTTTGATATAATTTTGCGGTTTTGGCACCATTGGCACTACGATTATCGGATAGAGGTACAAGATACACCGTTTCGAAGCTAACAAATAGGGATACAATGTTACAGAAGGTTACTTAGTCCAGTTCATAGTGAAACTAGGTAAAAAATGCAGGATACTAATCCAGAACCGTAAAAATAGGTGAACAAACCGCATTCTGGTTAACGAACTGTAATTCAGGCTACCTAAGTCCAAATCAAGTGATTCCAAAGCCATCCGAAAGCTAAGACATCAGGCTGAATTTCTTCAGAAGATGTAAACAACCAAATCAGAAGTATTCCCAACCAAATTAACCAATTACAGAAGCAATTCTCAAGTTCGGGTAAAATCAGGGCAGCAGGGGTATTTCAGTCTTTTCACAAGATACGCTATTCCGATTGGCCTGAAATTTTGTAGGCAACTCTATAATATCATTATCTACAATTTTCATGTTTTAACCCAAGACTTATTCGGCCTCTAACTATGTTGAACAGTGCCGGGCAGAATGAAGGAAATGAAACCCTAACTTTCCAAATTTCCTTCCAAAACAGAAATTTTCTGCAATTAACCACACTTTCCACCTTCTAGCTTCCTTCAATATCATTTCCAATCATCATACATGGCCACACAATAATAATCATATGAAAACAGAAAAATCACAAATAAATATAAAACTTCACCAAATTCAACCAAAATCAAGATGTAATCCACAAAATTACCTCTTAGGCTACCACAAATCATGAATTAAACATCATTAGATGGAGGAGAGGGGTTCCTTCACTACTCACCTTAGTAATACAAGAGAGAGTAACTAATCACCTTAGCCTTCCAAACAACTCCACTAAACATGTGAGAACCCGTAAAACCCTAATATTTTCCCTAGGGTTTATTTCCCCTTAATTGCATGTTTTCGGCATTATCTGGCTTAGAAATATTTTCTTAGTGGATTTTATGAGCAATTATAGTTTTAAGATGATTTTTCTAGCATTGGAGAATTTTTAGAAAATTAAGAGTAAATAGTGGACGTGGGACCCACTAGTGCGAAAAGTTCGGAAAAATTCGGCCAATAAGGTTAAGTTTCGGATACTGTTTAAAATTTATCGGGTGTTAAGAGATAAGTAGTGTGTGTGAAGTGATTGATGTGAGAGAGAAAAGAAATGATAAGATTGCATTTAATGTAGTGCCACTTGTCACCATGTCATTAGTCTTACTTTAAGAGTTACTATTCACCTTTTGACATTTTTTGACTTTTGACCCAAATAAGTAAATATCTTCAAAAAAATTCACCAAAAATTCTCTCATTTTCTTCCTCCATGGCCGGCCCTCCCTAAGCAAGAAGAAAGACAAAACTCTTCAATATTCTAGCCAACTCCAAGCTCAAATCAACTAAACCACTTGCTTAACTTAGTTTTTACTCCATAAATTTCTTCCTTCTAGTGCTAGCAAGTTGTTTGGTGAACTTTGTTTGAAGAGCAAAGGTGTCCTACATCCCTCTTTCTCTTGATTTCTTGGTAAGTGTTGCTTGAACACCCTACTACCTCTAATAATGGTCATATGATGCTTAGAAGTGGCATGAGTGTGTGAAAATGTGATTTATTTCTTGATTTGGCTTGTTATGGTGAAGTTTTTATTTTATTGGGAATTTTTCTGGTTTAATATGATCTTGATGTTGGGGGCTTGTATGATGAATTGTAATGGTTGGAAATGGCTCTAGTGGATGTCAAATGTGGTTAAATGCAACTAATTTTGGATTTGGATGGAAAATTGGAAAGTTAGGGTTCTTGAAGCCCCAATTCTGTCCGGTTTTAGATCACTGTGTTAGAGGCCGAATTTGACTTTGCTCAAAACATGAAAGTTGTAGGTATTGATGAGGTTGATGTGCCTGTAAAATTTCAGGTCATTTGGGTTAATGTAGAATGAGTTATGACGAAATTACTGTAGCTGTTCTGCTTTGAGCAGAATGCGAAAACTGCGATAGTAATTGGCTATTTTGACTGGAATTGGTTTGGATTTTGGAGTTGGTGTCTTCTGATGAAATGTATCTGAGTGTCTTAGCTAACATATGCCTTTGGAATTTCGGCATTTGGACTTGTAAGGACTGAGATATACCGATTACAGTTTTTTGTGTTTTGCGAACCTGTTTTAGGAATTCTGGGCTAGTATTTGGCATATTTGACCTAGTTGTGTTACGAACTGGATTGAGTGGTCTTCTACATTATTGTAGCCCTGTTTCATAGCTTCGAAACGGTGGGTCTTACATCCCCAACCGATATTTGTAGTGAGAGTTGTACCATTACCGCATAATGAGTGTAAAACAGTTTTCTATTTGGGGCCAAGACTAAGGCCATTTTCTAATTTCTGGTTTGCTTTTATGCTCATTTATGCATATGAAACCCTATTAGGGTTGTGAATTGGTGTTGTTTATGGCTCGGCATGGAGTCTTATTGTATGTGTTGCATGATTCTAGGGCGTGAAGGTAGTGCACGACGGCTTGGTGATCGTGGTACATGAAATACCACTTACTTGCTTGGTGAGTATACCACTCACTAAATTGTTACTATGTGGCTTTGTTAAATGTTATGTGATGCCTTGATGGCTTATTCGAATATTGAAATTGATTAAGGTGAGGGTGTACTTGACCGCCCTCACCTCTTTTGTTATTGTCACTGAATGGCTACCGTTTTATTGCATTACTGAACTTGATATATTGGTTGATGAATTCCATTTCATGGAAACCGAATTGATGTCGTTTGGACGATGTCCAACGGCCTTACTGCATTACTGAGCTCAACCCCGTTTGGTAGTCAATTGGATCGAGCCGGCGAGGGCTTGGTCGTGAAGATTGAATCGCCACGGGGACTGTACTGGGGAACCTTGTGGTAATGAGACCCTTGGTTCCGGTAAACTCGAGTATTACCAAAAATATTACTGAATGGAGTGCGGGCCCGGTTGGGGTATGTTGGGTGGAAGGAATGGAAGTAAAGAGTTGTCTACGGTTTGGTATTTTAACATTGACGGAGAGTCAATGAGGTTGGTTCAAGATTGCAAGCGTGGAAATGGGCTCTTGAGAGCCGACCGTATCCTTTTACCGTTTTGCTTCATTGCTTATTTGTGCACTTTAAATGAAGGTTCATTCTTATATGACTTTGATTGCTTATTGGGTGGTATACCACTGGGTTTTAGCTCATTCCGTGTTATTTGTTTTCCTTACAGGGTTATAATTACTTTTGAGAAGGGATTGGATAGTCAATTGCCGATTGAGCATGTAAATGCCTTTTGTATTGCTCTTGAAGTGAAACCCTAATGTTAAACGGGTTCATTTCCTTTTGATAGGCAAATCGAATGTGTACTTGTTAGTGAATGGTTTTGGTTTGCCGTTGTGGCTTGTAAATGGCTAATGTTATGTTGTATATGTTTTTAAATGCTTGGTTGGGTTTCGGACGGGTCGGTTACCATTCATGGCCGACTCTGGAGTTCGTTTCTTTTATTTTGGGTTATTTTGCCCTTTTGCATTGTTGCGCGCGTTATAAGTTTCAAAACGTGATAGATTGCTTTATACTGCACCGTTAGTCCTGGCGAGAGCTGGGCAGGCAGTCCGCTAACCTCTTTGGTTCGCCTTAGAGGAAGGTGGGGCTGTCACAGGTGGTATCAGAGCCTAGGTTTGAATTAGCCTGGGTGTAATAGAAGTGCTCGACTTGAGGGTTTTATTGATTATGGTTTTTAAGTGTATTCATGTTATTTCTTCCTTTGCTATAGGATGGATGCCAGTGGTGACCCGAGTGACCGTCCGGTAGGCGATCGTCCTCGTAGCACGCTGCCGACAATTAAGTATCAACTTAGGCAGAAGGGGGCCGTGGTCCGTTGGAGCCCGGCCAGACGCGTTCGACAGTGTGGGTGTCGTAGCAACTTTGCCTACCCAAATATACTAGTTTTGTCGGTGGCAAAGGAACGCGAGGAGTTTGCTAAGGAAAATACTAAGCTTGAAGCTGTGGTTGCTGCGTTGGAAGCTGAGGTGACTCAGGCTAAGGCGACCAATGAGAAGCAAGCCTCGCGTATTAAAGAGCTAGAATATGATGTGCAAGAGGTCGAGGAAAGAGTTGATGATCTATGTGATCAGTTGAGAGATGCACGTGAGCGCGAGACTAAGCGAGCTCGTAAGGTCAGGGGTCGTGCTGAGGCGATCCTTAACCTATGCGACGACGGACTCGAGGAGTCTAGTGACGAGGCCTCGTATGCTGGGGCCGAGGCTGGGGAGGAGTCTACCCCATCGCCTGGGTCTCAGACCCCGGCGACTGATTAGGCCTTGATCTTAGAGGCTTCTTTTGGCTAGTGGTGGCTCTTGTGTGTATATAGGGATAGGGATAGTGCCTTAGCTAACCGTTTTGGATGTAGAGTTAGCTACGTGTAAATCTCTTTTGATAGGCCTATCCTCGGGAGGATCTTTTGTGTACGTACGTGCTTTGGCCGTACTTGACTGACTGCTTGTATATATGTTTCGCTTGTATATATGTGTGCTTTTGATCTTGTTTGAAATGCATCGTTATGTGCTAAGTGAAAGTTTATTTGCTACTTATATGCTTTGTTACTGCTTTGGTTTAGTAATCTTGCCTAGACCAAGTATATCTTATGGAAGGAATGCGAAGTGGTCGGGGACGTGGGCGCGGTATTAGGCAACCCACACCAGTTAGGGAAACGGGGGAAGCTTCTACTGGACCAAACCCTGAACCCCAGATAAACCCCAACATTCAAATATCTGCTGCTATGCAGCAAATGACCAACCTACTTGCACAAGTAGTGCAACAACAGGGCCAAAACCCAAACCCTAACCCCGGAAATCCTGGTAACCACGTTGAGAGCGAGGATAGAGCTCTTGAGCGTTTTCAAAAGTTTTCCCCACCAAAGTTTATTGGGGGACCCGACCCTGACGTCGCCGAGAAATGGCTGGAGAAGATGGTTGATATATTCGCGGCTTTACACTACCCGGACGAACGGCAGGTCACTTTTGCCGTGTTTCAACTCGAAGGGGCTGCCCGTTCCTGGTGGAACGTGATTAGACAAAAATGGGAGCGAGAGCAGACTCCGAGAACGTGGGTGAACTTCATCCGGGAATTTAATGCCAAGTTTTTCCCTCCTCTAGTCCAGGAGAGGAAGGAGGATGAGTTTATCCGGCTCCGGCAAGGGGCTCAGACGGTGGCGGAGTACGAGAGCCAGTTTACCCGCCTGTCCAAATTCGCGCCTGAACTAATCATGACCGAGCAACGAAGGGTGAGGCGCTTTATTCAGGGCTTGAACGTTGAGATCCAGAAGGACCTCGCGGCGGCTCAAATCACTACTTTTAGCGAGGCAATGGAAAAAGCCCAACGGGTCGAGAGTGCACGGCTTCAGGTCCGAAACTTCCAGGCTAAGAAGCGTGGTTTTCCTGGGAGTACGTCCGGACAAGGTGAGAGGAGTACTCCCTCCAAATTTGGACGAGGCATGGGTGGTGGTCGACAGTCCGGATCAGGCAGAGGGACTCCGTTCAGGGGCGGCCAAGCTGGGTGAGGGCAAAGGGGAAACATCCAGAGTGGCTCGGCTTCGGCACCTCGTGGACCCTGTGGGCACTGCGGAAAGACAAACCACACCGAGGACAATTGCTGGAGGAAACTGGGGAAATGTCTGCGGTGTGGAAGTGCGGACCATCAGTTGGCTACATGTCCGGTCCTGAAACAAGACGAAAAGGGGAGCCAACTACCGTCGAGAACCAATACTGGATCGGCCAAGGGAGACGGATCCAAACCAAAAGTTCCGGCTAGGGTATATTCCTTAGAGCCTCACCAGATCCCAGAGTCTTCCGAGGTGGTGGAAGGTACGATCCCTATTTTCCACCGTTTTGCCAAAGTTTTAATTGATCCTGGTGCCACTCATTCGTTTGTTAACCCTGATTTCATGTGTGGCATCGATATAAAACCTGCTAGCTTACCATATGACTTAGAAGTTAGTACACCTACGGGGAGTCAACGTTTGGTGACTAGTATGGTTTATAGGGATTGCGACGTATGGGTAGGTGAAAGGAGGTTTTTAGGGGACTTGATTAGCTTATCCATTAAGGGGTACGACGTAATTCTG
This sequence comes from Coffea canephora, assembly GCA_036785865.1. Taxonomy (NCBI): domain Eukaryota; kingdom Viridiplantae; phylum Streptophyta; class Magnoliopsida; order Gentianales; family Rubiaceae; genus Coffea; species Coffea canephora. The sequence goes on from CM071922.1 coordinate 30,877,335, forward strand.
GGTATGGACTGGTTAGCCAAATATAACGCCCAACTGGATTGTAAAACGAAAATAGTTGAATTTCGCATTCCTGGCGAGGCAACCTTAAGGTTAGATATAAGGGGTAGGTTAGCCTCATCTGCTCTCATTTCGGGCATTAGAGCTAGGAAACTGATAAGTAGAGGGGCGCAAGGATTTTTGGCCTTTTTAATTAATACCCCTACGGATAAGTTAAAAGTGGAAGACGTGGCGATAGTGAGGGAATTTCCGGATGTGTTTCCTGATGAGTTAGTGGCTTTACCTCCGGAAAGAGAGATAGAATTCCGAATAGATCTTTTACCTGGAACTGCACCTATCTCCAAAACCCCTTACCGAATGGCGCCTGCAGAACTTAAAGAGCTTAAGTTGCAATTGCAAGACCTTTTGGAGCGGGGATTCATTCACGAGAGTGAGTCTCCTTGGGGAGCTCCTGTTCTATTCGTGAAGAAAAAGGATGGAACCTTGAGGATGTGCATTGACTATCGGGGTCTGAACAACGTGACGATCAAGAATAAATATCCACTGCCCCACATCGACGAGTTGTTTGACCAGCTGCAAGGAGCAGTGGTCTTCTCGAAGTTGGACCTCCGACAGGGATACTACCAGTTGTTGATTAGGAAGGAGGACATTCCGAAAACCGCTTTCAACTCGAGATACGGGCATTACGAGTTCGCCGTTATGCCCTTTGGATTGACTAATGCTCCCGCCGCCTTCATGGACCTAATGCATAGGGTTTTTAAACCCTATCTAGACCGATTTGTCGTTGTGTTCATTGATGACATATTGGTCTACTCTAAGACACGCGAGGAGCATGAAGAGCATTTAAGAATGGTGTTGCAGACATTGAGGGAACATCAGCTATACACCAAGTTCAGTAAATGCGAGTTTTGGTTGGAGAAAGTGGCGTTTCTAGGGCACGTGATCTCCCACGAAGGTATTGCAGTGGACCCGGCGAAGGTTGAAGCTGTGACCAATTGGAAGAGGCCAGAAACCCCCACGGAAATTCGTAGCTTTCTAGGGCTAGCTGGGTATTACCGAAGGTTTATTAAAGATTTTTCCAAACTGGCAGGACCTCTAACTGACTTGACAAAGAAGCATGGTCAATTTATCTGGAACGGCCGATGCGAAACAAGTTTTCAGGAGTTAAAGAAAAGATTGACCATGGCTCCGGTCCTAGTGTTGCCAAATGGAGTGGACGGGTTTGCGGTGTATGCGGACGCGTCGCGAGAGGGATTGGGATGTGTTTTGATGCAGAACCGGAATGTGATTGCTTTTGCCTCTAGGAAATTGAAGCTTCACGAGCAGAACTATCCGACTCATGACCTGGAACTGGCTGCAGTTGTGTTTGCACTGAAAAAGTGGAGGCATTACCTATATGGGGTGACCTTCGAAGTGTTTTCGGATCACAAAAGCCTTAGATATCTTTTCTCCCATAAGGAACTGAACATTAGGCAACGGCGATGGATGGAATTCCTGGAGGATTACGACTGTACGATCAATTACCATCCGGGAAAGGCGAATGTGGTAGCAGATGCCTTGAGTCGCAAGGTGCAAGTGGCAGGGCTAATGATTAAGGAGTGGGATCTACTAGAATCCGTGTGCGAGTGGAAACCCTGTCTTGGGAGTCATAAGGTGATATTTAGCAATGTCAGGGTGACCTCCACTCTACTGGAACGTATAAAAGAGGCGCAAGGCGAGGATGTGATGGTACGGAAGTGGAGAGAGAAAGTAGAAAAGGGAGAAACTACGGAATTCAATTTGAGTCCTGAGGGTCTTCTGAAGTATCGGAACCGAATTGTAGTACCAAAGGACGAGTCATTAAAAGCAGAAATTCTGGAGGAAGCTCATCGGTCCAAGTATACAATCCATCCGGGTAGCAGCAAGATGTATCAAGACCTGAAAGGGACCTACTGGTGGGATAATATGAAGAGGGAAATCGCGCAGTACGTGCAGAAATGTCTCATTTGCCAGCAAGTGAAGGCGGAGCATCAAAAACCATCGGGTTTGTTACAACCCTTGGAGATACCCGAGTGGAAGTGGGAAAACATCACTATGGACTTTGTTTCAGGTTTACCAAGGACGCAAAGGAGACACGATGCCGTTTGGGTGATCGTTGATCGATTAACCAAATCGGCCCATTTCTTGCCGGTGAACATGAAGTACCCAATGGATCAGTTGGCCCGACTGTACATGGACGAAGTAGTAAGACTACACGGTGTTCCTGTGAGCATTGTCTCTGATCGGGATCCACGGTTCGTATCTCGGTTTTGGCAGAAATTTCAAGAAACCCGGGGGACGAAACTCAACTTGAGCACTACTTACCACCCTCAGACGGATGGCCAGTCGGAACGGACGATTCAAACTCTCGAGGACATGCTACGAACTTGCATTCTGGACTTTGGAGGCAGTTGGGGTCAGCACATGACCTTGGTGGAGTTCGCGTACAACAATAGCTTTCATTCGTCGATTCAAATGGCTCCGTACGAAGCTCTTTACGGACGCAAGTGTCGCTCACCGATTTACTGGGACGAAGTTGGCGAAAAGAAAGCACTGGACCCGACAACTATTCCGTGGATGGAAGAGGCTCACGAGAAGGTTAAGTTGATACGGCAACGAATCCAAACTGCCCAAAGTCGCCAAAAGAGCTACGCGGATAACCGAAGAAAAGACTTGGAGTTTGAAGTTGGGGACTACGTATTTCTCAAGATCACACCCTTACGAAGTCTTACAACGGGTAAAGGAAAGAAACTTCAACCACGGTACGTCGGACCCTACAAAATCCTTCAGAGGGTTGGAGCGGTCGCGTATCGATTGGAACTGCCATCCAGTCTATCTCGAATCCACGATGTATTTCACGTCTCGATGCTAAAGAAGTACCATCCTGACCCATCCCATGTATTGCAACCAGAGGATATCGAAGTAGATGAATCACTGGCCTATGAAGAGAAACCGGTCCAAGTACTTGATCGAAAAGTCAAGGAACTCAGAAACAAGAAGATTCCATTAGTGAAAGTGCTATGGAGAAACCACGGAGTGGAGGAAGCTACCTGGGAGATAGAAGAGGAGATGCGAAAGAAATACCCAAACCTTTTCGGGAATTAAGGTGAGAAATTTCGAGGACGAAATTCTTTTAAGGGGGGGAGAGTGTGAGAACCCGTAAAACCCTAATATTTTCCCTAGGGTTTATTTCCCCTTAATTGCATGTTTTCGGCATTATCTGGCTTAGAAATATTTTCTTAGTGGATTTTATGAGCAATTATAGTTTTAAGATGATTTTTCTAGCATTGGAGAATTTTTAGAAAATTAAGAGTAAATAGTGGACGTGGGACCCACTAGTGCGAAAAGTTTGGAAAAATTCGGCCAATAAGGTTAAGTTTCGGATACTGTTTAAAATTTATCGGGTGTTAAGAGATAAGTAGTGTGTGTGAAGTGATTGATGTGAGAGAGAAAAGAAATGATAAGATTGCATTTAATGTAGTGCCACTTGTCACCATGTCATTAGTCTTACTTTAAGAGTTACTATTCACCTTTTGACATTTTTTGACTTTTGACCCAAATAAGTAAATATCTTCAAAAAAATTCACCAAAAATTCTCTCATTTTCTTCCTCCATGGCCGGCCCTCCCTAAGCAAGAAGAAAGACAAAACTCTTCAATATTCTAGCCAACTCCAAGCTCAAATCAACTAAACCACTTGCTTAACTTAGTTTTTACTCCATAAATTTCTTCCTTCTAGTGCTAGCAAGTTGTTTGGTGAACTTTGTTTGAAGAGCAAAGGTGTCCTACATCCCTCTTTCTCTTGATTTCTTGGTAAGTGTTGCTTGAACACCCTACTACCTCTAATAATGGTCATATGATGCTTAGAAGTGGCATGAGTGTGTGAAAATGTGATTTATTTCTTGATTTGGCTTGTTATGGTGAAGTTTTTATTTTATTGGGAATTTTTCTGGTTTAATATGATCTTGATGTTGGGGGCTTGTATGATGAATTGTAATGGTTGGAAATGGCTCTAGTGGATGTCAAATGTGGTTAAATGCAACTAATTTTGGATTTGGATGGAAAATTGGAAAGTTAGGGTTCTTGAAGCCCCAATTCTGTCCGGTTTTAGATCACTGTGTTAGAGGCCGAATTTGACTTTGCTCAAAACATGAAAGTTGTAGGTATTGATGAGGTTGATGTGCCTGTAAAATTTCAGGTCATTTGGGTTAATGTAGAATGAGTTATGACGAAATTACTGTAGCTGTTCTGCTTTGAGCAGATGCGAAAACTGCGATAGTAATTGGCTATTTTGACTGGAATTGGTTTGGATTTTGGAGTTGGTGTCTTCTGATGAAATGTAGCTGAGTGTCTTAGCTAACATATGCCTTTGGAATTTCGGCATTTGGACTTGTAAGGACTGAGATATACCGATTACAGTTTTTTGTGTTTTGCGAACCTGTTTTAGGAATTCTGGGCTAGTATTTGGCATATTTGACCTAGTTGTGTTACGAACTGGATTGAGTGGTCTTCTACATTATTGTAGCCCTGTTTCATAGCTTCGAAACGGTGGGTCTTACATCCCCAACCGATATTTGTAGTGAGAGTTGTACCATTACCGCATAATGAGTGTAAAACAGTTTTCTATTTGGGGCCAAGACTAAGGCCATTTTCTAATTTCTGGTTTGCTTTTATGCTCATTTATGCATATGAAACCCTATTAGGGTTGTGAATTGGTGTTGTTTATGGCTCGGCATGGAGTCTTATTGTATGTGTTGCATGATTCTAGGGCGTGAAGGTAGTGCACGACGGCTTGGTGATCGTGGTACATGAAATACCACTTACTTGCTTGGTGAGTATACCACTCACTAAATTGTTACTATGTGGCTTTGTTAAATGTTATGTGATGCCTTGATGGCTTATTCGAATATTGAAATTGATTAAGGTGAGGGTGTACTTGACCGCCCTCACCTCTTTTGTTATTGTCACTGAATGGCTACCGTTTTATTGCATTACTGAACTTGATATATTGGTTGATGAATTCCATTTCATGGAAACCGAATTGATGTCGTTTGGACGATGTCCAACGGCCTTACTGCATTACTGAGCTCAACCCCGTTTGGTAGTCAATTGGATCGAGCCGGCGAGGGCTTGGTCGTGAAGATTGAATCGCCACGGGGACTGTACTGGGGAACCTTGTGGTAATGAGACCCTTGGTTCCGGTAAACTCGAGTATTACCAAAAATATTACTGAATGGAGTGCGGGCCCGGTTGGGGTATGTTGGGTGGAAGGAATGGAAGTAAAGAGTTGTCTACGGTTTGGTATTTTAACATTGACGGAGAGTCAATGAGGTTGGTTCAAGATTGCAAGCGTGGAAATGGGCTCTTGAGAGCCGACCGTATCCTTTTACCGTTTTGCTTCATTGCTTATTTGTGCACTTTAAATGAAGGTTCATTCTTATATGACTTTGATTGCTTATTGGGTGGTATACCACTGGGCTTTAGCTCATTCCGTGTTATTTGTTTTCCTTACAGGGTTATAATTACTTTTGAGAAGGGATTGGATAGTCAATTGCCGATTGAGCATGTAAATGCCTTTTGTATTGCTCTTGAAGTGAAACCCTAATGTTAAACGGGTTCATTTCCTTTTGATAGGCAAATCGAATGTGTACTTGTTAGTGAATGGTTTTGGTTTGCCGTTGTGGCTTGTAAATGGCTAATGTTATGTTGTATATGTTTTTAAATGCTTGGTTGGGTTTCGGACGGGTCGGTTACCATTCATGGCCGACTCTGGAGTTCGTTTCTTTTATTTTGGTTTATTTTGCCCTTTTGCATTGTTGCGCGCGTTATAAGTTTCAAAACGTGATAGATTGCTTTATACTGCCCCGTTAGTCCTGGCGAGAGCTGGGCAGGCAGTCCGCTAACCTCTTTGGTTCGCCTTAGAGGAAGGTGGGGCTGTCACAAAACACCTCACAGTCACTAAGTGAAGGTTGATTTGTTGATTTGTTGATTTTGAGCAAAGATGGAAGCAAGAATTTGAAGAGCTTTTCCCTTTCTTTTTGCTTGAAATGGCCGGCCAAGATGAGGAAGAAAATGGTGAATTTTTGGTAATTTTTTTGATTTATTTGGTCAAATGGTAAAAGGTGAATAGTAGTCATAAAGTACAACCAATCTCTAAGTGACACTTGTCACTTCATTAAATGCATAGCTATCACTTTGTTTCCTCTCACACCAATCCACTTGGTAACCTCTAATTATCTCTTAGCACCCGATAATTTAAACCCAGTATCCAAAACTTAACCTAGTTGGCCGAATTTTTCCGAATTTTCCACACTAGCGGGTCCCACGTCCGGTATACGCTCTTAATTTCTCAAAACCTAACCGATACTAGAAAAATCATCTAAAACTATATTTACTCATAAAAATTATCGGAAAAATTTTTCTAATAAAGAAAATGCAGAAAACATGCCATTAAAGAGAATAAAACCTAGAAAATGAGAAATTTACGAGTTCTCGCACTCTCTCCCCCTTAAAGGAATTTCGCCCTCGAAATTTCTCACCTTAATGCACGGAAAGTTCAGAGTATTTCTTTTGTATCTCTTCTTCCACCTCCCAGGTAGTCTCTTCTATCCCATTATTTCTCCACTTTTCTCGAGCGAAAACAACTGCGACTAACTCCAGATCGTGGGTTGGATAGTTTTTGTTTGTGGGGTTTCAATTTCTTAGAGGCAAAAGATATCACATTCTGTTTTTTCATCAACACATACCCCAAACCTTCTCTCCTACCCAAACGTGGCAATCCTTACAAACCATACCAGTGCTCAAACGATGTTTCCCCATAGGAGTACTACTTTCAGGTCGTAGGGTAGACGAGCAGGTTTTGTATCTATTCCGTACGTAAAATTGGGGTTGACAAATGAATGAGTAACACCGCGATCTACAAAGATTTTAGCAAATCGGTGAAATACCGAAATTGTACCTTTCTCAATTTCAGAAAAATCGGGGACTGTTGTGGCTCCAGTGAATACAATCGAGCCGCTACCTTAGGTTTGGTCCCTTCCATCTTGACCGGTTCAGAATTAGTCCTCGTTGATTGCTGACTCCCCTTTCCATCTCGTGATAGGATTGGACAAGTAGCGAGCTGATGGTTTGCACTTCTACAGCGCAAACATTTTCCCTCCTTTTTCGAGCAATTGTCCTCCGAGTGGTTTGATTTTCCGCAATACCCGCAAGATCCGTGTGCTGCAGAAGCCGAGCCTCCTCTCTGGCCTCTCCCCACTTGGCTACCTCGTGACGGGCCCTCTCATGACACTCCCGGCATCCTTTTTCCTCCCATTCCCCGCCCAAACTTGGGAGGGGTACTCTCATCCCCCTACCCCAAACTACTTCCAGGAAATCCTCGCTTTTTCGCATGGAAGTTTCTCACCTGTAGCCTAGCATTCTCTACTCGTTGCGCCTTCTCCACTGTATCGCTAAAGGCATTAATTTGGGCTACCGCGAGGTCCTTATGGATTTCTACGTTCAGGCCCTGGACAAATCGCCGTATTCTTCGTTGCTCGGTCATGATGAGTTCGGGCACAATTTGGATAGGCGGGTGAATTGGCCCTCGTACTTCGCTACAGATTGGGCCCCCTGACGAAGCCGAATAAATTCATCTTCCTTCCGCTCCTGAACTAGAGGAGGGAAGAATTTAGCATTGAATTCCCGCATAAAATTCACCCAGGTCTTGGGCGTTTGTTCCCGTTCCCATTTTTGCTGAATAACGTTCCATCAGGAACGGGCCGCCCCTTCCAGTTGAAAGACGGAGAAGGTCACCTGCCTCTCCTCCGTATAATGTAGGGCGGCAAAGATATCTACCATCTTCTCTAGCCACCTTTTGGCCACGTTCGGATCGGGCCCCAGGATAAACTTTGGTGGGGCAAACTTCTGGAACCCCTCGAGAGCCCTATCCTTGCTCTCTACGTGATTACCGGGGTTCCCAGGGTTGGGGTTAGGGTTTTGACCCTGTTGGTGCACCACTTGGGCTAGTAAATTAGTCATGTACTGCATAGCAGCCGCTATTTAGATATTAGGATCAACCCTAGGTTCAGGGTTAGGTCCAGATGAGGTTTCCCCAGTGCCCTTTTCAGGCGTGGGTTGCCTACCCCCGCGCCTACGGTTTCGACCACTACGAGTGCCTTCCATCAATCTAAGTCAATCTAGGTCACAAAATAAAATACTGTTAAAGGGCACATACCCTCCTTTTCGTAGCACTAAACATGAACAATTAAACAAGAACAATTAACTAAAACAATTACCTCGTAGAACATTTAAACACGTAACACATATACATAGAACACATAACCGAATCAAGCAATTATACAGAACAGTCAGTCAAGTACATACAAAGTCATCCCATCAAACAAAAGGGGTCCTCCAAAAGTACTATAGACAGACTAGGTCACGAGTACAAAAGAACTCACGAAAAGTTTTTTCCCCTCTAAGGCTCCGTCCATAATCTATGAGAACAATACCATTTATATCCTAATCAAGGTTGATCACACTTAACCACACCCAAACAAACCACACGAAGTTCCATAGAATAGCATTTCTAGTTCGCCCAATCCTTTCTAACCTAGGTTCTCATCTTTTTCGTATCCGAGCGCAAGAATCCCATCTAAGATGATTCACAACTCGAGCCGGCCGGTCCCAAGCGTAAATCATCCATATTAAAGATTCCTACCCGACATACAAACCTAGCTTTTTCAAGTCCCATGATAATGATCCTTACACTTATGACATGCACAGTTCATAGCTTACGCTCAAAAGAGCACTTATACCTTTTAACGCATTCACGAAAGCAGGACCAAAACACCACTTGGCCCAAGCTCTCTCCGCGCAGAGACCACACGAAGTGGCTCTGATACCACCTGTGACAGCCCCACCTTCCCTAAGGCGAACCAAAGGGGTTAGCAGACTGTCTGTCCAGCTCTCGCCAGGACTACGGGACAGTTCAACGCGATCTAAGACGTTTCGAAACATACAAGCGCGCATAAACAACTCACAATCACAAAATAAAAAAAAATGAAAATCGGAGCCGGCAATGAATAGTACTGGCCACGCATCACGCAAACATACACATCTTGAAATTCAACATTTACATACCAAAATGGCATACCAAATTATGTGAGGACTTGCAAATTTCTTATATTTTTCTCAAATGCCTTTTATTTGGAATTATTTATTTATTAAAGCCCTACTACCCAATCGTTCCACAATAAGTGTAAATGAGCCTAGAAAGTAGGGTTTCACTTTTGATTTCAAGATTGGAGCAAAATTAGGGTTTTTGCGATTTTCGCCGGATGAATTTTCGGTACGGAAAAAGGATCAAATTTGGTGATTAAAAGTGACTTTTAAGTGAGAAATAATATGTGATTAGGAGCAATGATATGAGGTGAGTGAATAGGAAGTAAAAACCCTAGTACGTGTGTTTTTAAGAAAAACGGCGCGAACCGACGTGTACCGCGTACTACCGATTGAACCACCACTTGATCACCACTTTCTTGCCATACAAGTTTATCATTAATGGAGCAAAATATCTTCCCCCTCTTAGCCCTCCTATTGGCCGAAAATTAGAGGTTAGAAATGCAACAAGAGAGAGAAAAATTTGTGGTCAAGATTAGTCCAAGTGTTAGCCAAACTTGTGGCTAGAATTAATCCTTAGCTTTCCAACCTTCTTATAACACAAGCTTAGCTTAATTTCCTTCATTAATTCTGCATCTTGGCCGAAATAAGAGAGAGAGAGAGAGACAAAGAGAGTTCATCTCATTCTCCTTCATTTCTTCTCCAAGTCTTGAAAAGTTTCTTCTATTCGCGTAAATCTACTCCGATTAAGTTGTTATCTAGCACAAAGGCTACCTACCGGTGTAATTTTCTTGAGGAACAAAGGCCTTGAACACTTGTTTCTAGTCTCCTTGGAAAGGTATACATGCTGGAACCTTGACTCTCCGATTAAATTCACGATTAGTTGCTAAATATGTCACATATGGTTGAATTATTGAGGTATGTGGTGAAATAGAGGCTTGGGTCATGATTTTCCATTTTATTGGAATATTTTTCAGCTTTCCTATGATTTTTCTAGTGCTTAAAATTTGGGGCTTTGATGTTTAAAGTTTAATATGGGAAGTTAAGATGGTGAAGCAAGCCAAAAACAAAGAAGTTAGCAATTGATTATAAGAATTCCAGATTTCTGGAAATTTTTCCCCTTTTCTGTCCGGTTTTGTAGCTTCATGTTAGAGGCCGATTTGGCCTAGGGTCAAAACATGAAAGTTGTATATAATGGTATTTTGTAGGTGCCTATAAAATTTCAGCCTAATCGGAGCTATGTAGACTGTGAAAAGATGAAAATACCCTCGCTGATCTAGGTCACCTTCCAGAATTCCGCGTGGACAGTTTAGTCTTGTTGGTTGTGTTTACTCACTATAATCCGTTCAGATTTAGTCTTTTGTTAAAACATTAAAGTTTTATTGCCCTGTCTTAGCTTTGTAACGCCGCCAAGAAAACCTTAAACGGACCTCGGTAGACTGAGATATGGTCACTTGAATGCAGTGCGGTTGATTAGCCGAATAGTTGAAACCAGGTTATGTGAGTTGGGAATTTGATCAGGTTACATTGAAAATTTGACTAAGTGATCTTCATGAACATTGTAGCCCTGTGTCTTAGCTTCGAAACGGCATAAGTTACGACTCAATCCGACAAGCGTAGCCTCAGATATGTTATTTCCCCATCCACATGTCAAATCTGTCTTTTGCTAAATCGTATTTCTGCACTTGTTATTATTGTGATTCTTATTCTTATGATATTATGAGCCTATGGAATGGCTTTTGACTTGAATTGCTGATATGTGTGACTTTGGGATTTGGTTAAGGAAAAATAATGAAGCCTAAATGGCTGAAAAATTAGGTAAACACAAAGGGCATGCTGCCCAAATTTATGCTCGAGGACTAGAAAATTATACTTGCAACCTGAGTAAGGGTTAAGAGTGATTACCACGTGAGCCATCTAGGTTGTTTATGTTTTCTTTGCCACTTCGATTCAAATAGCGATTCTTAAAGTTTTACTAGTGAGTCTAAGTTTACAAATATTTTACCTATGCCCTTTGGTTTCAACGTACTCTTTTCACTACCAAAACCATAATTATACCTTGTACTAGTACGTATTCGACTTGTACTTGACTCACTTACATCTTTGATGGTTGAAGCATAATATGTTTATTTGATTATATTAGGATACCTTGGTGATTGAGGGTGTATTCGAAAGGAAACTGTGGACGTTATTTTGCGTAAATAGGTGAGTGTTCCTGGTTTGCTATATTTTCTTGACTTCATGACTTGCATTATTGTTTGATAATGTGTTAAGTACTTTCAATGATTTCCAAAACGAGCTTTCTAGGCGAGTGTGTACTTTATCGCACTCGACCTAAGTGCATATGAACTTTTCAATGATTTAATGATTGATATATTAGTTGCGCATGATGTAAGCCTTTTTGGCTGAATTGGGCCCTGCCCTTCGTTACCAATCGACTCGAGCCAAAAGCGGACTCGGTCGGGCGATATGGTGACCCTGGGTGAACGTTTGGTATACTCGAGTATTACCTTGTAGGTTGGTGGAGCCTGGCCAACGGCCGGGAACGGGGTGAATGAACGAACGAAAGGACAAATGGGGGACTTTACTTACAAAAATGCAATTTCAGACGATTGGAGGAATAAGGGGAAATGTCAGGAGAACGAACGAACAAACAAACGAATAGCTCCATGTGAGCCGTATCCTTTTAATGAATTTGTTACTATTGCTTTCCATTGTAAATGTTTCTTGAATTATTGATACTCCATGTTTAATGTATTGAATGGATTATCTGATTATGTGTTCGGAACCTCACTGGGCTTTTAGCTCATCCCGTTAGTTTTGTTTTCCTTAGCAGGGGAAGGCGAGCAAGGACGAGAGCTCGGTATAGACTAGCTGGTCTAGCTTTTGATTTTTGTAATGGTTCTCGCCCTAGTGCTTGGCACGGGCTGGTTGTATGGTGGATTTGGAACCTTTGTATATTCGATGTTTATACTCTCTTTTGGGTTGGTAATGTATATAAGTTCCGCTTTAAGTTTTGAATCGTTGCCCTATTTATTCTTGTGAATTATCCCGATTTCTTTTAAGGATGAGTGAGTCCCGGCGAGAGCTGGGCAGGCGGCCCGCCGAACCCTTTGGTTCGCCTAAGGGGAGGTGGGGTCGTCACAAATTATCCCATAAGTTTATACATGTACGGTTGCAAATTACAATTCAACGATGGGTTGGGTCAAAATGAGTTTAGGGTTTTGCCTAAAAGGAGCTATTCAAAATATATATATACATAAGCTCAACTCGGCAATCCATATTCATCGCCTTTCCAAAAGTATTCAATTTCCTGTAAGGAAAACAAACGGAATAGAGTGAGCTTACGCCCAGCGAGATACTATCACTCAAGCAACCAAGTTCATATAGCATAAAGCTTTTCATTTCAAATCATCAAAAGTAAACCAAGAGCACACATTAATAGAGTTGATAAAAGGATACGGGCAGCTCTCAAGATCCCCTTTCCTCGCTTGCATTCTTGATCAAACCTCATTGACCCTCCATCAATGTTTAAGAGTAACCAACCGTAGGCTCCACTTTACTTCCATTCCTTCCACCCAACATACCCCTATCGGGCTCGAACTCCAAACAGTATAAATTTGGTAATACTCGAGTATACCGGAATCAAGAGTCTCACTACTACAAGATTCCATATAACAGTCCCCATGGCTCGTCAATTTTCACGACCAAACCCTTACCGGCTCGATTAAATTGATTATCAATGAGGTTGAGCTCAGTAGTAACAGTAATGGCTGTTGGATACTCGTCCAAATGACACCAAATCCAGTATATCAGGTATCATTTAAATACCACAGTGAAACAGTAAACAATCGTATATAGTATCAAAAGGGGTGAGGGCGATCAAGTACACCCTCACTTTAATCAGTTTCAATGGCAAATAGGCCCTCAAGGCATCAAGTTCAAGTGTAGCAAAGCCACATTGTAAACAAACAAATGAGTAGTACACTCACCAAGCAAGCAAATGAGATTTCATCAACTTCGGCTCAATGAGCCTCTTGGACCACCGTCACATCCTAAAACATTCAAATAAGCATAATAAGACTCGATTACAGGTCATAACCAAATCCACATACCACCAAAATAAGGTTCCACTAGAATGTATACGCACTAGAGTAAACCAGGGAAATCCGGAAATGGAATTAAGCTCTAATCCAAAAAAAAAACAGTTTTTGACATAATATTTCGGTTTTGGAACCATTGGCACTACGATTATCGGATGGAGGTCCAAGATACACCGTTTCGAAGCTAACAAATAGGGTTACAATGTTACAGAAGGTCACTCAGTCCAGTTCATAGTGAAACTAGGTAAAAAATGCAGGATACTAAACCAGAACCGCAAAAACAGGTGAACAAACTGCATTCTGGTTAAGAACAGTAATTCAGGCTACCTAAGTCCAAATCCAGTGATTTCAAAGCCATCCGAAAGCTAAGAAATCACACTAAATTTCTTCAGAAGACCTCAACAACCAAATCAGAAGTATTCCCAACCAAATTAACCAATTACAGAAGCAATTCTCAAGTTCGGGTAAAATCAGAGCAGCAGTGGTATTTCAGTCTTTTCACAAGATACGCTATTCCGATTGCCCTGAAATTTTGTAGACAACTCTATAATATCATTACCTACAATTTTCATGTTTTAATCCAAGGCTAATTCGGCCTCTAAATATGATGAACAGTGCCAGGCAGAATGAAGGAAATGAAACCCTAACTTTCCAAATTTCCTTCCAAAACAGAAATTTTCTGCAATTAACCACACTTTCCACCTTCTAGCTTCCTTCAATATCATTTCCAATCATCATACATGGCCACACAATAATAATCATATGAAAACAGAAAAATCAAAAATAAATATAAAACTTCACCAAATTCAACCAAAATCAAGATATAATCCACAAAATTACCTCTTAGGCTACCACAAATCATGAATTAAACATCATTAGATGGAGGAGAGGGGTTCCTTCACTACTCACCTTAGTAATACAAGAGAGAGAGCAACTAATCACCTTAGCCTTCCAAACAACTCCACTAAACACCTCACAGTCACTAAGTGAAGGGGTTTTATGGAACAAATGCAAGATCAAATGGTTGATTTGTTGAATTTGAGCAAAGATGGAAGCAAGAATTTGAAGAGCTTTTCCCTTTCTTTTTGCTTGAAATGGCCGGCCAAGATGAGGAAGAAAATGGTGAATTTTTGGTAATTTTTTTGATTTATTTGGTCAAATGGTAAAAGGTGAATAGTAGTCATAAAGAACAACCAATCTCTAAGTGACACTTGTCACTTCATTAAATGCATAGCTATCACTTTGTTTTCTCTCACACCAATCCCCTTGGTAACCTCTAATTATCTCTTAGCACCCTATAATTTAAACCCAGTATCCAAAACTTAACCTAGTTGGCCGAATTTTTCTGAACTTTCCGCACTAGCGGGTCCCACGTCCGGTATACGCTCTTAATCAAGTTAAATACACCAAGGAACTGCTCAAAAGATTCGGTATGGAGGAATCTAAGAAAGTTGGAACACAACCAAGAACTACTGGATTCTCTTCTCTTTCAGATAGGCCCTGAAAGGAGAAGGAAGGCTGGAATGCCAACGGGCGTCTATCAATGTGCACATCTACCAAATTTGATAAGGATGAAGGAGGTATAAATGTTGATGAAAAGAAGTATAGAGGTATGATTGGCAGCTTACTTTATTTAACCGCAAGTTGACCTGATATCATGTTTGCTGTTTGCTTGTGTGCTCGTTTCCAATCTTGTCCAAAAGAATCTCACTTGATTGCTGTGAAAAGAATTTTTATATACTTGAAAGGAACATTGAACTATGGTCATTGGTATCCTAGATATTATGAATTTCCTTTATGTGGTTTCTCGGATGCTGACTTTGGTAGATGTAAAATAGATAGAAAGAGCACAAGTGGTACATGCCACTTTCTTGGTAATTGCTTAGTGTCTTGGTTTAAGTAAGAGACAAAATGCTATATCCTTATATACGGCCAAAACGGAATATGTTGCCGCCGGTGCATGTTGTGCTCAATTAATGTGGATGAAAAGTACCTTGAATGATTTTGGATTAGTATATGATTGTGTGCCTGTGTATTGTGATAATACAAGTATCACAAATTTGACAAAAAATCCCATTCAACATTCTAGAACAAAGCATATAGACATAAGTATTATTTCATTAGAGATCTCGTCCAAAAATGTGAAATTTATATACAATATATTTGCTCAAAAGATCAAAGTGCTGACAATCTCACAAAAGCCCTTCCACTGGATCAGTTTGTATTTTTGAGAACAAAATTAGGCATTGTTGAAAAGTTTTTCTGAAAAATTATCTGGTCACACTTTATCTGACGTTCAACACCTGATGAACGGACGTCCGACAGTGTTCTAAACCCTTTTTCCAAAAAATTTTGTTTTGAAGTAAAGAATGCTTGTTATAAGTCAGTCTTCTCCTTCATTCAGTTCATTTTTCTAACTGGTATATCGAACGCAACCCTTCATCTTCTCCCACTTTCAAATTTTAAAATTTATCTCTCCTCTGAACAAGTTTCAAGAAATTGATCTGTCCAACATCATCACACCCCTTTGCGCGTCTATTAATCCTTATAAACACCTCTAACCACCAACCACCACACAAATTCCAATTTTCAGCCAAAACCCTTGTCACTCAGAATTCACTCTTTCTGGACGATTCAAGCACACATTATAGTCAATACCGCACTCTAAGTCCATCTCATACACATTTGTACCATTCTCTCAATTCATCATACCCTGCATATCATCATGGTTAGAGTCAGAGGTGGATCTGCTAGTGTTGGATGCACTACCCGGCTTATAGATGAAGATGTTGAAGTGGTCGAACCTTCCACCATGAAATCACCTAAAAAAAGGAACTACAACTCGTGGTTAAAAAAGGAAATTGCCGGCCAGAGGCAAACCGACTGCTCAAACTAAGGCACGGGAAACTACTGAGCCATCTGTTGAGCAAATTGAGGAACATCAAACTGATGAGCAAAATGCTGAGGAACAGCACCAAGAACAAGGTCTGATGTCCAAACTGCTGTGCCAACTGTTCAACACAGTGGAAAGAAAAAGCATTGTGCCAGAACACAATCTAAGACTCAACCTAAAAAAGAACCCACTCCATTATCCAAATTTATCGTAGATGATGCTAGGGAGAGGTTTGAATAGATTTCTCAGAAGGTTTCATCACTCAAAGAACCATTATCCCTTCTGAATTCTGTAAGTTTGACCTTGAACCTGCTCTTGAATTTTTTGCTTTCCAAAAATGGACTCATATTCTAACCATTCTCAAAGCCTATTACCCTGGTATGCTTCATCAATTCTTTGCTAATCTTAGAAAGGGTAGCTCACACACTGTTCTTGTTTCTCAAGTTAATTTAGTCAATATTGCTCTCAATTCTGATATTATCAATGTTATTTTGAAAACCAAAATTGAAGATGGTTTCAAAAAAAATTGTAAACTTTTTCTCATATGAAGAGTTTCCTTCTGTCTATCATCATTTTCATGTTGCAAAGCTGATGACTTATTTTCAAACACATTTTAACACTCCTGCTGAGGCTAGATTGAAGGATCTCAATCCCAAAAATCTGATCATCTTTTCAATAATTTCAAATCTATTGGTTTCTACTGATGGTCATACGACAGATGCCAACAAAATAGAACTTTACTTGTTTTACTGCTTTGTTAAAAAAGTTCGCATTGATTTTGGTTTTGTAATGTGCAAATTTCTATTCAAAATTAGTACTAATAGCCATAGGAAACTTTCCTATGAAAAATTTTTAACACCAATGTTTGCTCACTTTAAGATTCCTTTCACTGGAGTGTCACCAAAAGAATGTGCATCCACTGTCTTTCTAAAAGCTTACTTTGAAAGAAAAAATCTGAGATTTTTTTATGGTAAATGGTGCTACAAGAAAACTATTTTGGAGTTTAGGACAAGAGTTGCTATGAAACTCCTGTCACCCCTAGAACTTCTCGAGATTAGTTTCAGTTTGTTTCACCTTTTACCATTCAACCCAGAAAATCATCTACTCAACCTTCCTCATCCACTAAAGGGTACCAAATATTATCTTGTAAACTTTTGTGTAGGTAAACTTGGTGAACATCATTAAGGAATCAAAATGGTTCATTGATAGTGGATGTTCAGTGTGAGAACCCGTAATTTTCATTTTCTAAGTTTTATTATTTTTCATGACTTGTTTTCTGCATTTTCGTGATTAGAAAATTTTTCTAGATAATTTTAAGGAGCAGATATCATTTTTAGATGATTTTTCTAGTATCGAATGGATTTTGAGAAAATAAGAGCAGATACCGGACGTGGGACCCACTAGTGCGAAAAGTTCGGAAAAATTCGGCCAATAAGGTTAAGTTTCGGATACTGTGTAAAATTTATCGGGTGTTAAGGGATAAGTAGAGTGTGTGAAGTGATTGATGTGAGAGAGAAAAGAAGGATAGGAATGCATTTAATAAGGTGCCACATGTCATTTTCTTATTGGTTGAACTTTTAAGAATTACTATTCATTGTCTTGACTTATTTGACCAAGGGATTAAATATCCAAAATTCACCAAAAAATCACCATTTTTCTCTCTTGTTTGGCCGGCTCTCTCTCTCACTCTTGCAAGAAGGAGAACTTCTCCAATCTTCAAGTTTCTACTAGCAAATCATCTCAATCAAGGCCATAAACAAGATTTCACTCCATAAAAACTTTCCTTCTAGTGCTAGCAAGTTGTTTGGTGAACTTTGTTTGAAGGACTAAGGTGCTCCACATCTTCCTCTCTCTTGTTTCTTGGTAAGTGAAGCTTGAAACACCCTACTACCTTTAATGATGGTTATATGATGCTTAGAAGTGGCATGAGTGTGTGAAAATGTGATTTATTTCTTGATTTGAAGAGTTTTGGTGAAGTTTTTATTTTATTGGGATTTTTTCTGCTTTAATATGATCTTGATGTTGGGGGCTTGTATGATGATTTGCAATGGACTAAAATGGCTCTAGTGGATGTGAAATGTGGTTAAATACAATCAATTTTGGATTTGGTGTGAAATTTGAAAAGTTAGGGTTCTTGAACCCCCAATTCTGTCCGGTTTTATATCACTGGGTTAGAGGCCGAATTAGACTTTGATCAAAACATGAAAGTTGTAGGTATTGATGTGTTTGAGGTGCCTGTAAAATTTCAGGTCATTTGGATGAGTGTAGAGTGAGTTATGCCGTTTTTACTGTAGCTGTTCTGCTTTGATCAGAATGCGAAAACTGCGATAGTAATTGGACATTTTGACTGGAATTGGTTTGGATTTTGAAGTTGGTGTCTTCTGATGAAATGTAGCTGGATGTCTTAGCTAACATAAGCCTTTGGAATTTCGGCATTTGGACTTGTATGGACTGAGATATACCGATTACAGTTTTTTGTGTTTTGCGAACCTGTTTTAGGAATTCTGGGTTAGTATTTGGCATTTTCGACCTAGTTAAGCTAGGAACTGGATTGAGTGACCTTCTACATTGTTGTAGCCCTATCTTTTAGCTTCGATATGGTGGGTCTTTCACCCTCATCCGATACTCGTAGTGGAATTTGTGCTATTACCGCATAATGACGTCAAAACTGTATTTTTTTCCGGGCCAATGCTAGTTACAATTCCGAAATTTCTGGTTTCCTCTATTGTTTGTAAATGTTTATGGAACCTTATTGGGGTCATGTTTGGCCTTGGTTTATGACTCGTTATCGAGTCTCATTGTATTTGTTTGCATGTTTTTAGGGCGTGACGGTGGTGCACAACGTTCTTTTGACTAAAGTGTTTGAAACCACATTGTGCTAGCTTGGTGAGTGTACTACTCACTTATGTGCTATTACATGGCTTTGATCTTTGTACTTGAGATGTTGAATGTTGATTGATCCAAGTGAGAGTGTACTTTATCACTTTCACTTATTGTTTCGCATGTTATAGGAAAGTTATATGAAATGTTACATGAAATGTTATATGAAATGAAATACATGACTTCAAATATTATCCATGAGCTCAACCCCATTGGTTATTGATTGAATCGAGCCGGCGAGGGCTTGGTCGTGCCAATTAATGTGCCTTGGGGCAACATTATAGGGAATCTTGTAGTATGAGAGACTCTTGATTCCGGTTTACTCGAGTAATACCACAATGCAAGTGTTTGGATTTCGGGCCCGGTTGAGGAATGTTAGGAGGAAGGGAATGGAAGTTAAGAGGAGTCTACGGTTGGTTACCTTTCAGACATTGACGGAGAGTCAATGAGACCTGATCAAGAATTCAAACGAGGAAAAGGGCTCTTGAGAGCCACCCGTATCCTTTTATCCTCATTATTAACGTGTGGCTTTATTTATTTTGGTAAATTGGACTGTTAAACTTGATGTATCCATGAACTTGGTTGCTTGAGTTGTATTCTCACTGGGCAATTAGCTCACCCCATTCCTTTTGTTTTCCTTACAGGAATATGACTCTTTTGGAATGAATTTTGATAAATGGTTGCCGAATGAACTAGATGAATGACTCTTTTGTATTGTATATAAAATGGGACCCTAAATGTATCATTAGGGCCGTTTTCACTTTTGTTTTGGCAAACCATATATGTAGTGACTTTTGTATCACTTTTAAATGTCATTTTTGGTTTGTAAAGGCTAAATGTTATGTGGTATATGTAATTCGATGTTTGGTTGGGTTCGGACGAGTCGGTTACTATTCATGGCCGACTCCGGATTTCATTTTCTTTTATTTTGGGTTATTTTGCCCTTTTGCCTTATTTGCGCCCGTTATAAGTTCCGGAACGTGAAAGATCGCTCTATACTGCACCGTTAGTCCTGGCGAGAGCTGGGCAGGCAGTCCGCTAACCTCTTTGGTTCGCCTTAGGGGAAGGTGGGGCTGTCACATTCAAGACATATGACCGGTGATCCATCACAATTCATCAAGATCAAGTCAAAATCAAGTGGAAAAGTGACATTTGGAGATGATAATAAAGTCAAAACAGTTGGAGTAGGAGATGTTGATAAGAATGGTCAGACCTTTGTACACAATGTTTTTCTAATTGATAATTTGAGTTATAATTTGTTAAGTATTAGTCAATTGTGTGATAGCAATCCGTTTGTGTTATTCAAAAAGCATGAGTGTCTTGTTCTTGATTTTAAGTTTAATATTATTTTCAAGGAAAAAAGGATAAATGACATCTATATAGTTATTCTTGAAAATGTTAATTCTTCTAACTTTAAATGCCTTAAAGTTGCAAATGAAAACCCTTGATTATGGCATAGAAGGCTGTTTCATTTCAACATGGATTTGTTAAAAGAAATTTCAAAAAGGAACTTGTTAGAGATTTGGCAAACATTAATTTTGAAAAGGACAAAATTTGTGATGCTTTCCAATTTAAAAAACAAGTCAAAGTTTCTTTTAAATCCAAAAAATGTGTTTCTATTTCAAAACCTTTGGAACTTTTACACCTTGATTTGTTTGGCCCTGCACAAATTGCTAGCTTTAATGGCAAAAGATATTGTTTGGTTATTATTGATGATTATTCTAGATACACTTGGGTGATATTTCTTGCTCACAAAGATGATGCTTTTAAAAATTTTGTTTCATTATTTGCAAAAGTTCAAAATCTGATTGGATTGAAAATTATCAAGACTAGAAGTGATAATGGCTCGAAATTTAAATTTTGTGATTTTTTAGAATTCTGTGATAACAATGAAATCAGTCATGAATTTTCAATTTCTAGAACTCCTCAACAAAATGGTATTGTTGAAAGAAATAATAGAACTTTTCAAGAAGCCACACAAACCATGTTGAGTAAATATAACTTGCCAAAATATTTTTGGGTCGAAGCCGTTAATACTGCTTACTATGCTATGAATACAGTTCTTTTGAGACCTATTTTGAACAAAACCTTTTATGAGTTAATGTTTGATAAAAAATCAATTGTTGGTTATTCCAAAATCTTTGGTTCCAAATGCTTTATTTTAAATATCAAGGAACATCTTAGAAAATTTGATAAGAAATCTGATGAGAACATTTTCTTGGGATATTGTGAGAACCAAAGAGGTTTTAGAGTCTATAATAGAAGGACTTTTGTTATTGAAGAAGCCATATATGTCACTTTTGATGAATCTAATGATGATATTTTCAAGAGTAATTGTGAGGATGATGATGTAGGTGTTCAAGAAAGATTTAAGAATCTCACAATTCATGATCAAAATAATGCTCCACAAGAAGAGAGCTCAAAGGAAGATAATCCCCAAGACAATCAAGCATTAGAAGAAAATGACAATCATGATGATGCAGCTAGGGATCTTCAAAAAGCTTGGAAGTTTGTTCAAAATCATCCTAAGGAGCTCATTATTGGTGATCCATTCGAAAAAGTAAGAACTTGCTCCTCTTCAAAACAATTGATGGACAATTTTGCCTTGGTCACACATTTTGAACCAAAAATTGTTGTTGATGCATTGAAAGATAAAAATTGGATTTTAACTATGGAAGAAGAACTACACCAATTTGAAAGGAACAAGGTGTGGATATTAGTTGAAAGACTTCAAAATCATCCTATTATTAGCACAAATGGGTGTTTAGAAATAAAATGAATGACAAAGGTGAAGTGGTGAGAAACAAGCCTAGACTAGTAGTTAAGGGGTATGCTCAAGAAGAAAGAATAGACTTTGATGAAACATTTGCTCCCGTAACTAGACTAGAATCAATTAAAATGTTTTTGGTATTTGCATATTTCAAAGATTTTAAATTATTTCAAATGGATGTTAAAAGTGCTTTCTTAAATGGTTTTATTGATCAAGAGGTATATGTTGACCAACCTCTCGATTTTGAGAATGAAATGCTTCCAAATCATGTGTTTAAACGCTCAAAAGCATTGTATGGTTTAAAGCAAGCTCCAAGAGTATGGTATGAACGCTTAAGCGGTTTCTTGAATGAAAATGGTTTTAAAAGGGAAATTATAGACACCACTCTTTTCACCAAACAATGCTCCAATGATTTACTAATTGTACAAATATATGTTGATGATATTATTTTTAGTGCTACTAATAAGTGTTTGTGCAAGGATTTTTCCACTATTATGCAAAAAGAGTTTGAGATGAGCATGATGGGAGAATTGAATTTCTTCCTTGGGCTTCAAGTGGAACAAACCCGAGAAGGAACATTCATTAATCAAGTTAAATACACCAAGGAACTGCTCAAAAGATTCGGTATGGAGGAATTTAAGAAAGTTGGAACACCAATGTGCACATCTACCAAATTTGATAAGGATGAAGGAGATATAAATGTTGATGAAAAGAAGTTTAGATATATGATTGGCAGTTTACTTTATTTAACCGCAAGTAGACCTGATATCATATTTGTTGTTTGCTTGTGTGCTCGTTTCCAATCTTGTCCAAAAGAATCTCACTTGACTGTTGCAAAAAGAATTTTTATATACTTGAAAGGAACATTGAACTATGGTCTTTGGTATCTTAGATGTCATGAATTTCCTTTATGTGGTTTCTTGGATGCTGATTTTGGTGGATGTAGAATAGATAGAAAGAGTACAAGTGGTACATGCCACTTTCTTGGTAATTGCTTAGTGTCTTGGTTAAGTACGAAACAAAATGCTATTTCCTTGTATACGGCTGAAGCAAAATATGTTGCCGCCGGTGCATGTTGTGCTCAATTAATGTGGATGAAAAGTACCTTGAACGATTTTGGATTAGTATATGATTGTGTGCCTGTGTATTGTGATAATACAAGTATTACAAATTTGACAAAAAATCCCATTCAACATTCTAGGACAAAGCATATAGACATAAAGTATTATTTCATTAGAGATCTCGTCCAAAAAGGTGAAATTTATGTACAATATATTTGTTCAAAAGATCAAAGTGTTGACAATCTCACAAAAGCCCTTCCACTGGATCAGTTTGTATTTTTGAGAACAAAATTAGGCGTTGTTGAAAAGTTTTTTTGAAAAATTATCTGGTCACACTCTATCGGACGTCCGACACCTGATGAACGGACGTCTGACAATGTTCTAAACCCTTTTTTCAAAAAATTTTGTTTCGAACACTAGTGTCAGACTTTTCACGTCGTTCAGCCATCCGACACTCAAAAATTGAATGTTATAAGTCAGTTTTCTCCTTCATTCAGTTCATTTTTCTAACCGAAATATCGGACGCAACCCTTCATCTTCTCCTACTTTCAAATTTCAAAATTTATCTCTCCTCTGAACAAGTTTCAAGAAATTGATCTGTCCAATATCATCACACCCCGTTTGCGCGTCTATTAATCCTTATAAACACCTTTAACCACCAACCACCACACAAATCCCAATTTTCAGCCAAAACCCTAGTCACTCAAAATTAATTCTTTCTGGACGATTCAAGCACACATTGTAGTCAATACCGTACTCTAAGTCCATCTCATACACATTTGTATCATTCTCTCAGTTCATCATACCCTGCATATCATCATGGTTAGAGTCAGAGGTGGATCTTGAACCTGCTCTTGAACTTTTTGCTTTCCAAAAATGGACCATATTCTGACCATTCTCAATACCTATTACCCTGATATGCTTCATCAATTCTTTGCTAATCTTAGAAAGGGTAGCTCACGCACTGTTCTTGTTTCTCGAGTCAATTCAGTCGATATTGCTCTCAATTATGATATTATCAATGTTATTTTGAAAGCCAAAATTGAAGATGGTTTCAAAGAAAAAATTGTAAATTTTTTCTCATATGAAGAGTTTCCTTCTGTCTATCATCATTTTCATATTGCAAAGCTGATGACTTATTTTCAAACACATTTTAACAATACACCTGAGGGTAGATTGGAGGATCTCAATCCCCAAAATCTGATCATCTTTTCAATAATTTCAAATCTTTTGGTTTCTACTAATGGTCATACGACAGATGCCAATAAAATAGAACTTTACTTGTTTTACTACTTTGTTGAAAAAGTTTGCATTGATTTTGGTTTTGTAATATGCAAATTCCTACTCAAAATCAATATTGATAGCCGTAGGAAACTTTCCTATGAAAAATTTTTAGCACCAATGTTTGCTCACTTTAAGATTCCTTTCACTGGAGTGTCACCAAAAGAATATGCATCCACTATCTTTCCAAAAACTTGCTTTGAAAGAAAAAATTTGAGATTTTTTTATGGTAAATGGTGCTACAAGGAAACTGTTTTGGAGTTTAGGACAAAGAGTCATCATGAAACTCCTGTCACCCCTAGAACTCCTCGAGATCAGTCTCAGTTTGTTTTACCTTTTACCATTCATCCCAGAAAATCATCCACTCAACCTTCCTCATCTACTCATGAGGTCATTTTCTTACTTGAAGATCTCAAACAACACACCCTACTTCTTGAAGATGGTCTGATGATGACCATGTCCCCTGAACAACAAGCCATTTTCATTGACAAAAGAAACTTTTTTGTGCCTCCTATCCTCCAAGAAGATGAGCATGTACATCAAAAGGAGTCTAGGACTGAGCCAACTGAGCAAACTTCATATACTGAATCCACTCCAGAGGTTCGTGCTTCCAATTCTCAGCCACAGGACAAGGGAAAGGCTCCAACAAATGAAGACAGTGATGATGATGAGGAAACTGAAAAGGAAGAAGTGGATCCTGCTCAGTTTTGCCTAACAAGGAGGAGGCCTGGAACGTCAAAAATCACAATTTAGTCACTTCTAGGCACTTGCACTTTATGTTTAAGATGGTATCTCATAATAGACATTTGCATCTTCTGCATTTTAACATCTCAAGTACTCTGTACTCAGGATTCGGGTTATTTGGTTAACTCTGTTGGTTTGTAAACATTGGTTAACTTTTATATTTTGGATGGTTTCTGGTTACTTTTGTTGGTGATCTTATGTTTGGTTAACTCTGTTTATGAATGAATGCTAATTTCTGATATTGACTGCTGATATTGATGATTACTATTATTGTTTGGTATTCTAGGTTAATGATGTTGTTGATGACAATGATGTTGGGTTTCTGGATGTTGGATACTATATTTGAATCATCTAATGATGACAAAAAAGGGGAGAAATGGATGATAAGAAAATGAAATGCCAGGAAGTTTTAGAGTCTTCTGGTATATATGTGAGGGGGAGTGGCACTTATAAATTTTTTTTGATACATTATGCATTAAGTAAGGGGGAGTTTTGACTCAATGATTTTTTCTCTCCATCCTTTATTTTGTCATCATGAAAAAGGGAGAGATTGTGAATCTGAGTCCCTAGCTTTTGATGTTTACAAAACAAATGGATGTTACTAATTTTCTCCTCAAAGATCTTTTCAGCAATCGAGCAAATCAGGTTCAAGATTAAGCGCATTTAGAAAAGACAAAGATTGCTGAAGCTATCGGACGCTTATAAAGACTGGATCGGATTTCTGACAATCATTGAGCAACTTCAGACGCATGATGAACTCCATCATCAAACGTTCGAAAGAATTAAAACATTTCCTCAAAGCTCACTGACCTCGATCGGATGTAAAACATCAGAGCATCGGACATCCGATAAACAGCATAACACTTCGGACGCAGAGCACTGGTGGTACCAGACATCCAAAAGAATTAAAGAAGACTTCTCAAACTTTACCATCTACTTTCGGACGCAAACTTTGAAGGTATTGGACGTCCGAAAGAATTAAAGAAAATCTCTTTTGTTCACTGCCTGCTGTCGGATGCAAAAAACAAGACTACCGGATGTTCGACAGTACGAACGGCTAGTTGATTCTTTAGCTGCCTTCAATCCGTTGGAAACATTAATGAAGGAACTTTTTGGTCTCATATAAATAGAGCAAAGTCAACCACTTCAAAATACTTTTACACATTAAGACTACAAAAGATCTGCAACAATTTTAGTCAGAAAATTCTCTTCAAAGAATATTTTGTGACAGCCCCACCTTACCATAAAGCAAACCAAAGGGTTCAGCGGACCGCCTGCCTAGCTCTCGCCAGGACTCAGTCATACCTCAATCAAAATCGGAATAAAACCACAAGAATTTGTGTAACAAAATCCAAAACTTAAAACGAAACTTATTTACATTTCTATCTCAAAAGGAAGTTCAACCATTGAATATACAAAGGTTCTCAATTCCTCATACATCCAGCCCATGCCAAGTGCTAGGGCGAGAACCATTACAAAAGAAATGAAAGAACTAGACCAAGCTAGTCTGTACCGAGCTCTCGTCCTTGCCCGCCTTCCCCTGTTAAGGAAAACAAAACTAAAGGGATTAGCTAAAAGATTAGTGAGGTTCCGAACACATAACCAAACAATCAATCCAATACGTTAAACATAGAGTATCAATAATTCAAGAAACATTTACAATGGAAAGCGATAATAACACATTCATTAAAAGGATACGGGCTTACAGGGAGCCATGCTTTCGTTCGTTCATTCGTTCTCCTGACATTTTTCCTTATTCCTCCAATCGTTTGAAAATGCATTTTTTTGTAAATAAAACCCTCATTAATTCGTTCGTTTCATTTCATTCACCCCCTCCTGGACGTTGGCCAGGCTCCACCAACCTACAAGGTAATACTCGAGTATACCAACGTTCATACCCAGGGTCGCCATATCGCCTGATCGAGTCCGCTTCTGCCTCGAGTCGATCGGTAACGAAAGGCAGAGCCCAGTTCAGCCAAACGGCTTACATTCATGCGCAACTAGCATTTAATCATTTAATCATTAAAAATTTCACATTTATTTAGGTCGAGTGCGATAAAGTACACACTCGCCACGAAAACTCATTTTAACAATCATTGAAAGCACTTAACACATTATCAATCAATAATAACAAGCCAATAAGTCAAGGAAATATAACAAACAAGAAACACTCACCTATATACGCAAAACAACGTGCAAAATATCCTTCCGGATATTATCTTTAGTCACCAAGAAAACCTAAGATTAAACAAGAAAGAATATTATAGCTCATCTAACACAAATAATTAGGTGAAATCAAAGAACTCGACAATTGATAAGTAGAACGTATAAAAGACTTTAAAGTGAAATGAGGACATTTGGACCGGTGAACAAAAATAACTAGGGTTTCATAGTCGAAACGTAAAACCCAACTCAAAAGGGTTATAAAATTTTCCAATGGAAACACTTGAACCAAAGACAAGTCGGAATCCAACTAGATAGGCTAAGAAATATTGTTTTCGGGATCGTTTATATGGTTCAAAATCATCTCATATTTAAGTAGATATTATAGACTAAATGTCTTAATGAAATTCATGTAAAAGGGAGGACAAAATACCCAAGAAAACCCTAAACCACTCCTTTTTATTTGGTAAGCGTAAGTAAACATTTGGAGTTTCCAATTGAAGAAGGATCATGTTTTAAGATGGAAAACGGTCATAGTATTTGCCAAACGAAAATATACAAATTCAAATAAAAACTTAGCCCTCGAGCAAAAATTTGGGCAGCACGCCCTTTGTATTTGCCTATTTTTCCAGCCATTTATGGCTTCATTGTTTCCCTCAATCAATCCCAAAGTCACATACAATATCATCTCATTTCAATAGCCATTCCATAGGCTCAAAGTCATATAAGTACAAAAATCAAGCTAACAACATGTGCGGAAATGAAGTTTGACAAAAGACAGATTTGACGGGGTTTGTGTAACGGACACATCCAAAGCTACGCTTATCAGATTGGGATGTAATTTATACCGTTTCGAAACTAAGATAGTGTGAGAACCCGTATTTCCCTAATATTTTCCTAGGGTTTTAGTTCCTTTAATTGCGTAATTTTTGCATTTTCTGGCTTAGAAATATTTTCTGGATGGATTTTATGAGCAATTATGGTTTTGAGATGATTTTTTCTAGCATTGGAGAATTTTTAAAAAATTAAGAATATATATTGGACGTGGGACCCACTAGTGCGAAAAGTTCGGAAAAATTCGGCCAATTAGGTTAAATTTCGGATACTGGTGGAAATTTATCGGGTGTTAAGAGATAAGTAGAGGGTGACATGGCATTGATGTGAGAGGAATCAAGTGATAGGAAGGCATTAAATGAAGTGCCAAGTGGCACTATGTGATTGGTCCACTTGTTGGACATTTTTGACTTTTCTTACCATGGATTAAATATCTCAAAAATTGACTAAAAATTCACTCTTTCTTACCTCTTGTTGGCCGACTCTTGAGAGCTCAAGAAGGAAGAGAATTGCTTCAAATTTCAAGCTTCCATATAGCTCAATCTTCCAAACCACTTGCCTAACTTAGTTTCTATTCCATAAAAGCCTTCCAATAGGTGCTAGTGAGTTGCTTAGTGAAGTTTTTTGGAAGAGCTAAGGTGGTCTACAACTCCTCTTCTCTTGTTTACTAGGTAAGTGATGATTGAACATTCTTTTATAGCTAATGATGTTGAATTTATGCCTAATGGTGGCTATTGTGTTAGAAATTGTGGATTATTTCTTGGTTTGAAGTGATTTGGTTGAGTTTTTTATTTTTTTGAGGAATTTTCTGGTTTCATATGATCTTGATGGTGTGGTTGTTTTTGATGGTTGGTAATAAGGGGCTTTGGCTCTAGTAGGTGCATATGATAGAAAATTGCAATCAATTTTGGATTTGGAAGAATTTCTGGAAAATTTGGGTTCTTGGTTGAACATTCTGTCCGAAATTTTAGGTCATAGATAGAGGCCGAATTGGACTTTACTCAAAACATGAAAGTTGTAGGTATTGATGAGTTTGAAGTGCCTGCAAAATTTCAGGGCATTTGGAGTAGTGTAGAGTGAGTTATGCCGTTTTTACTGTTGCTGTTCTGGGTGAACAGAATGTGCGAACTGCGATAGTAATTGTCTGTTTTGACTGGAATTGGTTTGGATTTTGTTGTTGGTGTCTTCTGATGAAATGTAGAGGGATGTCTTAGCTACCTTATGCCTTTGGAATCAATGCATTTGGACCTGTATAGACCGAATTATACTGATTACAGTTTTGTGTGATTTGTAAACCTGCAATTACGGTTCAGGTTGTGGTATTCTGCATTTTCGACCTAGTTGTGCTAGGATTTGGACTGAGTGGCCTCCTACATTATTGTAGCCCTGTTTCATAGCTTCGAAACGGTGGGTCTTACACCCCCATCCGATGACCGTAGAGAATTTTACACCATTACCGCATAATAAGGGCAAAACAGTTTTCTATTTGGGGCCAAGACTAAGGCCATTTTCTAATTTCTGGTTTGCTATTATGCTCATTTATGCATATGAAACCCTATTGGGGTTGTGTTTAGCATTGCTATATGACTCGTTATCGAGTCTCTTTTAGGGCTTGCTTTCATTT
Organism: Coffea canephora; assembly: GCA_036785865.1. Lineage (NCBI taxonomy): Eukaryota > Viridiplantae > Streptophyta > Magnoliopsida > Gentianales > Rubiaceae > Coffea > Coffea canephora. The sequence goes on from CM071922.1 coordinate 30,906,803, forward strand.
CGGTTGTTTCCTACCTAACTTTTGTACTTGTACTACTTTGAGCCTAGTGAACGGCTTTTGGGAATGAGATGACTTTTGTGTGAGGTGTTGGGACTGATTTGAGGAAATAATGAAGCCTTAATGGCTGGAAAAGTAAGAATTTAGGGGAAGTGCTGCCCGATTTTCTAGGCCGTTTGGTTCTTTAAGTTGGATTTGCCTTTTGGTGAAAATGAAAGGACTTTTGGGTTGCTTGAGCCTAGATTTTCATGTTACCCTTTTATTCCCGAAAATCAGGTTTTGCACCCTTGCATTAGTAATTATTTGGTGAGGTATACGACTAGTAGTCGAGCCTCACATGTGCACTCTGTTTACTCGATTCTGGATGTGAAACCTTCAATTGGTTTATTTTGATTATTTTAGGGTTTCTTGGCGATTAAGGCCAATCTGAAGTGAAAACTTTTGAAGTTGAGCCGGTGAGTGTACCACTCCCCTCCATTGCTGTTTAACTTGATTTCTGCTCTGCAATCTGTTTATTTGTTCGAGACGAGGTTGTACTTTATCACACTCGTTCTCTAGTCTGTTCATATGCCAATTTACTATGCAAAATTTGAATCTGTTATCTGTGTCTGCATCTGTTCGGATTTCTATGACCTATGAGCTCAATCCTGTGGCTAAGTTATTCGAGTCGGGCCGGCAAGGGCCTGGACGATTAGATAACGAACCACGGTAGTCTGTTCGGGGATTTTGGGTGTTGAGACCCTTGATTCCGGGTATACTCGAGTATTACCATTTCTGTTCGGTTACGGTGAGCGGGCCCGGCAAAGGGGTGTTTGGTGGACGGAATTCGGTGTAAAGAGGGGTCTACGGACGCGTTGGTTCTATATACGTTGACGGAGAGTCAACTGGTTTGGATCAAGTACTGCGCTGGAAATTTGGCTCCTGAGAGCCACCTGTATCCTTCTGATTTGAATCATTGGTTCCTTTGCTTTATATCTGATTTGTTAAATGTGAAATGCCATGATTTTAATGCTATCTGTTTGGTACCTCATTGAGCGCAAGCTCACCCCGTTCTGTTCCTTTTGTTTTCCTTACAGGAAAAATAAATACTTTTGATCTGGATTTGACAAATGGCTGCCAAATTGAGCTAGTGGAACATATCTTTTGTATAGCTCATGTATTAAAACCCTAAGCGTACTTTTGGGGCGTTTTCTCTTTTGATTTGGCAAACCGTGTATATGTATCAACTTTTGTAAACTTTTGTATGTCATTTTGGATTGTTATCGCTAAAGTTCCGATGTGAGTGTTTGTGTGCTCTTTCGATTGGGTTCTGACGGGTCGGTTACTATTCATGGCCGACCCTGGATTTCATTTTGTTTTTTTGGGATGTTTTACTATTTTGATTTGTTTACGCGTGTTTGTAAGTTCCGGAATGAAGCAGATAGCTCTAATCTGATCCGTAGTCCTGGCGAGAGCTGGGCAGGCAGTCCGCTAACCCCTTTGGTTCGCCTTAGGGGAAAGTGGGGCTGTCACAGATAGAGGGCTACAATTTTGATGAAGACCACTTAGTCCAAATTCTAGTGTAACCTAGTCAAATTCCTAATTCCCAGAACCAAGTTCCAACTAATCGGCTAATTAACCGTACTACCTTTAAATGGCCATATCGCAGGCTACCTGTGACGCCCCGAAAAGTATGAGTGTGAGGACCCGTAAATCCCCTGTTAATTTTTCCTAGGGTTTTATCCCCTTGAATAGCATGTTTTCTGCGTTTTCTGGCTTAGAAATATTTTCTTGGTGGATTTTATGAGCAATTATAGTTTTTAGATAATTTTTCTAGTATTGGAGAGTTTTTGAAAAATTAAGGATAAATAACGGACGTGGGACCCACTAGTGCGAAAAGTTCGGAAAAATTCGGCCAATAAGGTTAAGTTTCGGATACTGTGTAAGATTTATCGGGTGTTAAGAGATAAGTAGAGCGTGTGAAGTGATTGATGTGAGAGGAAACAAAAGGATTGACATGCATTTATGAAGTGCCACATGTCACTTTTTGGTTGGTTGTCCTTGTAGACAACTATTCACCCTTGTTGACCTTTTGACTACTTGGGTTAAATATCTAAAAAATTAACCAAAAATCACCATTGTCTTCAACCTCTTGGCCGGCCCTCTCACTAAGAAAAGGAAAGAAAACTTCTTCAATTGTCAAGCTCCCAACTAGCTCAATCTTCCAAATCAAGTGCATAAATTAGTTTCTATTCCATAAAATCTTTCTAGTTGGTGTTAGTGGTTGGTTTGGTGAAGTTTTTGGAAGAGCTAAGGTGTCCAACATCTCTACCTCTCTTGTTACTAGGTGAGTGGTGTGTGTATCTTCCTCCTTCACTTAATAAAGCTTAGGTTATGCTTAGTAGTGGCTAAAGTGATGATATATATGGTTTATTTCTTGGTTTGAAGTGATTTGGTGAAGTTTTCATTTTATTGATGAATTTTCTGGTTTAATGTAATCATGGTGTTGTGGTTGTTTATGATGTTTGATAATGAGGGGTTATGACTCTAGTGGATGGAAATGATTGATATTTGCAACCAATTTTGGGTTTGGATTGAAACATGAAAAGATAGGGTTCATAAACCCCCTTTTCTGTCCGGTTTTGGATCAGGTGGTTAGAGGCCGAATTGGTCTTTGCTTAAAACATGAAAGTTGTAGGTAATGATGTGTTTGAGGTGCCTTTAAAATTTCAGGTCATTTGGATTAGTGTAGAGTGAGATATGTCGGTTTTACTGTTGCTGTTCTGGGTTGATCAGAATGTTCGAACTGCGTTTGTAATCGTCTGTTTTGACTGGAATGACTTTGGATTTGGATGTTGGTGTCTTCTGATGAAATGTAGCTAGATGTCTTAGCTACCATATTCCTTTGGAATCAATGCATTTGGACCTGTACAGACCGAGTTATACCAATTACAGCATAGTGGGATTTGTACACCTGTTTTGGTGATTCTGGTTTGGTATTCTGCATTTTTGACCTAGTTGTGTTAGGATTTGGACTGAGTGGCCTTCTACATTATTGTAGCCCTAGTTCTTAGCTTCGAAACGGTAGGTCTTGCACCTTCATCCGACCATCGTAGCGCCTTTGGTACCATTACCGCAAAATGACGTCAAAACTGTTTTTCTGGTTTTGAGCTTAAGTTTCATTTCCGGATTTTTTTTCCGTAGCTTGACTTGCACTAGTACTACTTGGAGCTTGCTGAATGGCTATTGGATGAACTTGTTGTTGTATGTGTACCTTTGGGACTGGCTGAGGAAATAATGAAGCCATGATGGCTGGAAAAGTTAGCAAATTCAGGGGAAGTGCTGTCCGAACTTTTAAAGGACTTGTTTGCATTGAGTTTGTGATCTAAGACTTGGATTTGAGCAAGGCAATGATACATGATGGATGGTTTCTGAGCCGTGGAGGTGAGTGACCCCAAACTATTGTTAAAGCTTCTTATGAACCGTTTCTTGCACTATTTACTTGATTGCATATCATGAGTGCTTGCATGTGGCCCATGACATGTTTTGGCTTAAATGAGTGCTTGGAATTCGTGTTGTGAGAACCCGTAAAACCCTAATATTTTTCCTAGGGTTTATTTCTCCTTAATTGCATGTTTTCTGCATTTTCTGGCTTAGAAATATTTTTCTTAGTGGATTTTATGAGCAATTATAGTTTTAAGATGATTTTTCTAGCATTGGAGAAATTTTAGAAAATTAAGAATAAATATTGGACGTGGGACCCACTAGTGCGATAAGTTCGGAAAAAAATTCGGCGAATAAGGTTAAGTTTCGGATACTGTGTAAAATTTATCGGGTGTTAAGAGATAAGTGGTGTGTGTGAAGTGATTGATGTGAGAGAGAAAAGAAAGATAGGAATGCATTTATGGAGGTGCCACATGTCACTTTCTTATTGGTTGAACTTTTAAGAATTACTATTCATTGTCTTGACTTATTTGACCAAGGGATTAAATATCCAAAATTCACCAAAAAATCACCATTTTTCTCTCTTGTTGGCCGGCTCTCCAAGCTCAAGAAGAAAGACAAAATTCTTCAACATTCAAGCTTCAAACAAGTTCAAATCCACCACCTCAAGTGTTTAACTTAGATTCTACTCCATAAAAACTTTGCTTCTAGTGTTAGTAAGTGTATTGGTGATGTTTGTTTGAAGAGCAAAGGTGTCCAATATCCCTCTCTCTCTTGATTTCTGGGTAAGTGAAGCTTGAAACACCCTACTACATCTAATAATGCTTATTTAGTGCTTTATGGGGGCATGAGAGAAGGAATATATGATTTGTTTCTTGATTTGGTTTGTTTTGGTGAAGTTTTCCATTTTATGATGATTTTTCTGGTTTAATTGGATTATGATGGTGTGGTTGTTGGTGATGATTGGCAATGGACTAAAATGACTCTAGTGGGTGTGAAATGTGGATAAATGCAACCAATTTTGGATTTGGTGTGAAAATTGAAAAGTTAGGGTTCCTAAATCCCAAATTTGTGTCCGGTTTTGGATCATAGGGTTAGAGGCCGAATTTGACTTTGCTCAAAACATCAAATTTGTAGGTATTGATGTGGTTAAGGTGTCTGTAAAATTTCAGGTCATTTGGATTAGTGTAGAGTGAGATATGACGGAATTACTGTAGCTGTTCTGCTTTGGACAGAATGCGAAAACTGCGCTGGTAATTGGCCATTTTGACTGGAATTGCTTTGGATTTGGATGTTGGTGTCTTCTGATGAAATGTAGCTGGATGTCTTAGCTATCATATGCCTTTGGAATTTCGGCATTTCGACCTGTATAGACCGAGTTATAGTAATTACAGTTTTGTGCGATTTGCAAACCTGTTTTGGTAATTCTGGTATAGTATTTGGCATTTTTGACCTAGTTAAGCTAGGAACTGGACTGAGTGACCTTCTACATTGTTGTAGCCCTGATTCATAGCTTCGAAACGGTGGGTCTTACACCCTCATCCGATAACCGTAGTGAAATTGACGCCATTACCGCAAAATGATGTCAAAACTGTTTTTATCCGAGAATGTTTCTAGCTTGCTTTTCATATTTATTGTTGTATTTATATGATTTGAAGCCTAGTGAATGGCCTTGGGACATGAGATTATGCTATATGACATGTTGGGGCTGATTTGAGAAAAATAATGAAGCCTATATGGCTGGAAAAATAGGTAAACACAAGGGACATGCCGTCCGTTTACTTTCTTGTCAATTGAATAAAATAAAGTGGTTTTGGAAATGTATTTTGTATCAAAGTGAACGTATTTCCTTGGAAGTGTCATCAGGTCTTTTAATAAAGGTTCGAAGGCTAAGTTGCTATTCGAACTTGTATGTTATTGTTTGGCATGTAAGGTGACCGTTTTACCCTTTTAAACATGACACCTCTTCCGTTTGAACTTTAAATGTTCCTTATGCCTTTTAACATATAATGGTGTGAGATAGGGTTTTAACGGCCACAAGTGAATTGCTTTTAAGCAAGGTTTCAAGTGTGGAAGTTAAAGTATTTTATCCTCCTTTTTCACATGATTCTCATCAAGGCTTTGGTCATTTATTGGCCACTTGAATTTATACGCTTTTGAATCTTATACGCAATTCCTAAAGAATGTTTTCTTAGCCTCTCTATTGAAATTTGAATTGTTTTGAGTTAAGTGTTTCCTCTTAAAGATTTTATAACCATCTTGGTTTGGGTTGCATTACGGTTATTCTTGTCTACGGATCCAAGTGCCCTCTTTACTTTGAAGGTCTTTTTATACGTTTACTCGCGAGTAGTCGGGTATTTCTTGATTTCATCAAAATCATGTTAGATGGATTGTAATGCGGTCTTTGTGTCATTTTAGGTTTCATTGGTGATTGAGAAGTGGGCGTTATTTTGCGTGTATAGGTGAGTGTTCCTTATTTGTTATATTTCCTGATTATATGGCTTGTTTGAATGATTGATAACATGTTAAACGCTTTCAATGATTGCTAAAACGATTTTCGAGGCGAGTGTGTACTTTACCGCACTTAGCCTAAATGATTGTGAAATTTTAATGATTGAGCGATTGAAATGTTAATTGTGCATGAATGTAGGCCTTCGGGCTGAACTGGCCATAGCCCCTTGTTACCGGTCGTCTCGAGCCAGTCGGACTCGGTCGAGCGATTAGGAACTTGGGTGAACGATCCGGTATACTCGAGTATTACCCTGTAGGTTGGTGGAGCCTGGCCAAAAGCCAGGGACGGGGTGAATGAAACGAATGAATGAATGAACGAGGGGTTTTACTTATACAAAATGCATTTTCAAATGATTGAAGGAAGAAGAATGGAAGGAGAATGAATGAATGAACGATTGGCTCCTTGTGAGCCCGTATCCTTTTAATGAATGTGTTTATCGCTTTATTGTACTTGTATCGTGAATTGTTGTTTACATGCATTTGTTTCTCTTGTTGCCTATGTGTACGGAACCTCACTGAGCTTTCCAGCTCATCCCTTTAGTTTTTTGTTTTCCTTAGCAGGGGAAGACGTGCGAGGACGGAAGCTACGAATAGATTAGCCGTTTTAGTACTTTGGTTTCTTTTGTAAAGGTTCTCGCCCTAGTGCTTGGCACGGGCTGGTTGTATGGTGAATTGAGAACCTATATTTTGACAGTTGTACTTCCATTGAGACAGTAATGTATATAAGTTTACGTTTAAGTTTGGAATTATTGTTATTTCGATTGTTTTGTGGATTTTCTTGCCTTCTCTTATAGCAACTGACTGAGTCCCGGCGAGAGCTGGGCAGACGGTCCGCCGATACCCTGGGGTACTCCCTAGGGAGAAGTGGGGCCGTCACAGTTGGTATCAGAGCCTGTTTCGCGTGGTTTCTGCTCGTAGTGAGCCTAGATTGAGTGATAAATAGGTACGAAGGATTAAGTGCTCGCTCGAGCATAAGCTTTGAACTGTGAAGGTTATAGGCCTTAAATCCCTCTTGTGGTATCTGAGGACCATAGATAGGTACGTCTGGGAGGAATTTCGATTGTAGATGGTTTACTCTTGGGACTGGCCAGCTCGAGAGGTGAATTATCTTATCTCGGATTCTCGTACCCGAGTACTCTAGAATTGAGACGATGTTAAGTATACGGGATTTATATTTTGGGACCATGAACAGGCTTAGTCCGACTAGAATGAATATAAGAGGTCGGCGGATATCTGGATTTATTAGAAAATGACGTGAGGGACCGGACGGGGTTACCTTAGCTGAAATTGGAACGACACATCACCTCCTCATTTGATTCGCCTGCATATTCTTATTATATGACGTCCATTGATGTATTTGTATGAATATTTTCCTGACTTGATACGTACTTGTGAAATTGATCCTCTATTCACTTGATATGTGAGGTGTTATGTGTGTATATGTTACTTGTGTACTTGGTACCTCGATTTTTGTTGCTTTAGTCATCTTACCGCCTTTAATTATTAAATTACGTTGGGAAAAACGGAGAGAAGGAAAAGATATATCTATGGACGGGAGACGTAGTCGTGGACGTGGTCAAGGCCGTGGAACTAAACGGACCCCAGAACCTAGAGTAGAAAGGGAAACGTCCGCTGAACGAGAGCAAGAACCGAGAGTTGAGGCCGGAGACCAAATGGCGACGGCAATTCAACAAATGGCAAATATTTTAGCGCGGTTGGTGGATCAACAAGGTCAAGTACCTGTAAATCAACCCCAGAACCCTGAAATAGGAGATGATCGGGCCCTTGAGAGATTTCAGAAGTTTAATCCTCCGAAATTCCTTGGAGGGCCTGATCCGGACATTGCTGAACAATGGTTAGAGGCCATGGTTAATATATTCACAGCTTTGAACTACACAGAATAGAGACAAGTGAATTTTGCAGTGTTTCAATTAGAAGGACCGGCCCGAGCATGGTGGAACGTAATTAGAGCAAAGTGGGAAAGAGAGCAAACCGTATGGACCTGGGCGAACTTTATCAGGGAGTTTAACGAGAAGTACCTCCCACCTTTAGTCCAAGAAAGGAGGGAGGACGAATTTATTGGACTACGCCAGGGGGTCCTAAGTGTGGCTGAGTACGAAACAAAATTTACCAAATTATCCAAGTTCGCTTCCGAATTAGTAGCCACGGAACCGAGAAGAGTAAGGCGGTTCATACAGGGATTGAACTTGGACATCCAAGAGGCGTTGGCAGCAGCGCAAGTGAATACGTTTACGGAGGCCCTTGAGAAGGCTCAACGAATTGAGAATGCCAAGGCACAAATAAAGGCCTCCCAAACTCGAAAAAGGGGTGCATCGGGCAGTGGATTGGAAGAGTTTAGCGAAACGATGACGCCTTCTAAAGTGCCAAAAGTGAGCCAGTTATCCTATCCGCCATGGACAATAGGGGCAGTTGATGAGAGGTCTACCAAAGGAAGTCGAATTGGACCTAAGGAGATTTCCCAAGATAGTCAAAAGATGACCTCTCCCTTGATTTGCGGTTACTGTGGAAAGGCCAACCACACCGAAGATGCTTGTTGGCGGAAAGGGCGGAAATGTTTAATTTGTGGAAGCAGTGAGCATCAAGTGAGCAATTGTCCGAGGAGGCATCCACGTGAGGGTGGTACTCAGTCACAAAATGGAACGAAATCAAAACCGGTGAAAGAAAAAGGGAACCGAACCAATGTACCGGCCAAAGCATATGCATTAGACAACCGAACGGTTCCGGACTCGCCTGAGGCTAATGAAGGTAAAAATTTCGAGGACGAAATTTCCTAAGGGGGAGAGAGTGTGAGAACCCGTAAAACCCTAATATTTTTCCTAGGGTTTATTTCTCCTTAATTGCATGTTTTCTGCATTTTCTGGCTTAGAAATATTTTTCTTAGTGGATTTTATGAGCAATTATAGTTTTAAGATGATTTTTCTAGCATTGGAGAAATTTTAGAAAATTAAGAATAAATATTGGACGTGGGACCCACTAGTGCGATAAGTTCGGAAAAAAATTCGGCGAATAAGGTTAAGTTTCGGATACTGTGTAAAATTTATCGGGTGTTAAGAGATAAGTGGTGTGTGTGAAGTGATTGATGTGAGAGAGAAAAGAAAGATAGGAATGCATTTATGGAGGTGCCACATGTCACTTTCTTATTGGTTGAACTTTTAAGAATTACTATTCATTGTCTTGACTTATTTGACCAAGGGATTAAATATCCAAAATTCACCAAAAAATCACCATTTTTCTCTCTTGTTGGCCGGCTCTCCAAGCTCAAGAAGAAAGACAAAATTCTTCAACATTCAAGCTTCAAACAAGTTCAAATCCACCACCTCAAGTGTTTAACTTAGATTCTACTCCATAAAAACTTTGCTTCTAGTGTTAGTAAGTGTATTGGTGATGTTTGTTTGAAGAGCAAAGGTGTCCAATATCCCTCTCTCTCTTGATTTCTGGGTAAGTGAAGCTTGAAACACCCTACTACATCTAATAATGCTTATTTAGTGCTTTATGGGGGCATGAGAGAAGGAATATATGATTTGTTTCTTGATTTGGTTTGTTTTGGTGAAGTTTTCCATTTTATGATGATTTTTCTGGTTTAATTGGATTATGATGGTGTGGTTGTTGGTGATGATTGGCAATGGACTAAAATGACTCTAGTGGGTGTGAAATGTGGATAAATGCAACCAATTTTGGATTTGGTGTGAAAATTGAAAAGTTAGGGTTCCTAAATCCCAAATTTGTGTCCGGTTTTGGATCATAGGGTTAGAGGCCGAATTTGACTTTGCTCAAAACATCAAATTTGTAGGTATTGATGTGGTTAAGGTGTCTGTAAAATTTCAGGTCATTTGGATTAGTGTAGAGTGAGATATGACGGAATTACTGTAGCTGTTCTGCTTTGGACAGAATGCGAAAACTGCGCTGGTAATTGGCCATTTTGACTGGAATTGCTTTGGATTTGGATGTTGGTGTCTTCTGATGAAATGTAGCTGGATGTCTTAGCTATCATATGCCTTTGGAATTTCGGCATTTGGACCTGTATAGACCGAGTTATAGTAATTACAGTTTTGTGCGATTTGCAAACCTGTTTTGGTAATTCTGGTATAGTATTTGGCATTTTTGACCTAGTTAAGCTAGGACCTGGACTGAGTGACCTTCTACATTGTTGTAGCCCTGATTCATAGATTCGAAACGGTGGGTCTTACACCCCCATCCGATAACCGTAGTGAAATTGACGCCATTACCGCAAAATGATGTCAAAACTGTTTTTATCCGAGAATGTTTCTAGCTTGCTTTTCATATTTATTGTTGTATTTATATGATTTGAAGCCTAGTGAATGGCCTTGGGACATGAGATTATGCTATATGACATGTTGGGGCTGATTTGAGAAAAATAATGAAGCCTATATGGCTGGAAAAATAGGTAAACACAAGGGACATGCCGTCCGTTTACTTTCTTGTCAATTGAATAAAATAAAGTGGTTTTGGAAATGTATTTTGTATCAAAGTGAACGTATTTCCTTGGAAGTGTCATCAGGTCTTTTAATAAAGGTTCGAAGGCTAAGTTGCTATTCGAACTTGTATGTTATTGTTTGGCATGTAAGGTGACCGTTTTACCCTTTTAAACATGACACCTCTTCCGTTTGAACTTTAAATGTTCCTTATGCCTTTTAACATATAATGGTGTGAGATAGGGTTTTAACGGCCACAAGTGAATTGCTTTTAAGCAAGGTTTTAAGTGTGGAAGTTAAAGTATTTTATCCTCCTTTTTCACATGATTCTCATCAAGGCTTTGGTCATTTATTGGCCACTTGAATTTATACGCTTTTGAATCTTATACGCAATTCCTAAAGAATGTTTTCTTAGCCTCTCTATTGAAATTTGAATTGTTTTGAGTTAAGTGTTTCCTCTTAAAGATTTTATAACCATCTTGGTTTGGGTTGCATTAGGGTTATTCTTGTCTACGGATCCAAGTGCCCTCTTTACTTTGAAGGTCTTTTTATACGTTTACTCGTGAGTAGTCGGGTATTTCTTGATTTCATCAAAATCATGTTAGATGGATTGTAATTGTCGCGCCCCATTTTTTTTGATAAAAATAAAAATGAATGGTTTGAGAAAGATGTATTTTGTGATTTGGAAAATGAATTGTGATTTAAAAGAAAGATGGGTCTAAATGGGACTTTTGAAACTGCGACGATTTGACCCAAGAAAAATAGTTCAAAAAGGGTTTTTTATATGAAAAATGGAGTCGCCACTTGGTATAGAGTTAGGGTGTACCAAGTCACCCAAAAAGTGAATTTTTAAGGAAAAAAGTAAGAAACCCTTTTGAACGACTCCTAGTCCACGCAAACAAAGAAAAAGATTTGGGAGTCACATTTGACGAAGGGGAAGGCAAGGATAAAAATCCAAGGCACCCCTTCGACCTAGCCAAGGCTAGTTGCGTTGATTTAATCAAAAATTTTCTTGTTTTAACCAAAGAATTTATTACATTTGGATGTGCTACATGAATGCAAAACCCTAGACCTAGGGGTATTGGGGGAAATTTCTCTTCAAAGGTTGAGTGGTGCCAATCACATTAATTGTGAAGCCCAATAACGATCCTTTGAAGAAGTCACGAATAATGCAAGTGAGATGCAAATGAAGGAAATGCATGTATGCAATGTGAAGGCATGAGTTTGAAAAAGTAATAAAAAACAAAGATGCATAAGTGAAAATGTGCACGTGAGTGGGCAAGGTATGGTATGTGCGATGGTAATATGAAGTGCATGTGTGCAAGTTATGATAAAAAGTGCTAGTGTGCAAGTGAAGGGATAAAGAGATGCACGTGTGCAAAAAGTGTTCGTGTGCAAGTGAAGGGATAAAAAGGTGTACGTGTGCAAATAGGAAGAAAAGTGTTATGATAGAATGGATGCATGAACCTAGGGAACTCATGCATAATGGGTACGGGGAGACCTAAATCGTGACTCAATTTGCCCTTTGATAGAGAGGATACAAGCGTGCTAAGGCTTAGAAAAAGCCACACTCGTCTATATCCCATATTTAAGGGGATTTTCACGCAAATGAACCCTAACTAGCATGAGATGCAAGTCCTAAAGTGAAGGGGAAGGGGTTTGAGGAACATACCAAATGATAAGCTAAGGAAAAATGCGTGACATATGGTGATCATGCACTTAATGAAAAAGGGAAAAAAGAACCTATTGGGTCTAGCATTGGACTGGCCCATTCTATGAATTCCGACTAGCGTTGGACTAGTGGAAACGATAAAAGAAGCCACAACTAGCGTTGGACTAGTGTGGTGACGTACATTCATCCATTCCATTCATTTATACTTACGAAAAACGAGTAGACATGCGAATCACTTATAAACACGTAGCACATAACACTTAGCATGCTTGACTAGATGCAAAATCCTAATAAAGCGTTTAACATATAACACATAGGCATACAACCATTACATTTGCTAATTAAAACAAAAGGGGAAGGGGAAAATGGACCAAATTGCTTGCTATGCCCTATCTATTACAAGCCAAGAGGTGTACACATACCCCATAATGAATAATTTAATGAAAATAAAAATAAATGACATAAGTAAAAGGAATTAAAGAAAAGCTAGGAAAGCAAAGTAGACATGCAGTTCACTTAGCACGTTGAGTCACATAGGAGAGACACAAAAAGGGATAAAAGAAATTATACCGCCCCCTTGGAATGGTGTCCAAATGAAAGAAAAATGGCTTCAAAACAATAAAAAAGTCAAGGTACCTCTTTAATTGAGGAAAATTAAAAGAAAAGTGTAAATACTGAGCTCACATGATCCTAAAGCCACTAAATCATTAATTGAAGCAATAAGCAATGAAGTTGTAGAATTAAAAGCCACCAAGGACCAAATTGAGAAAAATAACCAAGCACTTAAACCTAAATAAACATTTTTTGGGAACTTCAAGGGCCTCAAAACAAAGCCAAGGTCAAGCAATCACAAGCAATCACATAAACATGGAATTGAACAATTAGAAGCATTTAAATGCCTAAGATTTCCATATTCATGAAATAAAGCCCCCAACTATTGATTGAATCATCAAAACATCTAAAATCCACACAAAGCCCAAATTACCCCATAAAGTTCTTGAAACCCTTTGATCTCATCCTAAAAAAAACTTGCAAGAGTCTAACCAAAACATACCAGCAGCAATGAAGACTATAGAGTAACAAGATTGATCAAATAAGTCAAGTAATTGGGCCATAGTACATTGCTGCGAAATCCAAGAGACCCAGTTGATTAAATTTTCAAAGTTTCTGGGCCTTAGTGGCTTAAGGGGAGACTTGGGGATCAAGGTGCAAAAATCAGAAGTTATTTTCATGCAACCAACATGCAGTTACGTGAAACTTGTTTCTGCAACCAAAACAAACATTTCTGCAGCCAAGAGACCATCGCAATTTGCATTTTCATTTCATTATCTTAAGTAACGACATTTCTATTTCAAGCATCTAAACACATCACCAAACATTCATCTCACTTTCCATCATAAGACCCTTATGTTTAAACATCAGAAGTTCGGACAGGAGATCATGCAAAGCATCAAAAAACATTCTGCAATTTTCCAGCCAACGGCCTTTCTTTCCTTTGCATGGTGCAGACCAGATTTTGATTCAAATATACGGATTTAATCAGATATTTTCAACCCAACATCATAACCTTAAACCAAGTAACGGACTACATAATGATCACAATCCAAATGACCAGAAAACATGGAAATATATCATACCAAAACTCTGAAACATACATGCTGAAATGGTTTCGGCAGCCTGCTTGTTTGCATTTCAGCAAGGTGTTGGATCATGATTCATGTGTTTTAGACCCTAGGCATGCAAACTCAAACACTACTTATCTAATTTCTTTTTTCAAAACAAGATTAACTAACACATTTTGTGACAAAACTCACTTGATGAGCTATTTATAAAGAAGAAAACAGCAACAAGAAAAGAAATGGGTCATGGCCGAAAAAAAAACCAAAGCTGTGGCAGAATTTCCTGAGTGAACTTTGCAGCAATCTTCTTATAAACTCAGATTTTTATCACAACCTTGATTAGATGTAATTAAATTCAACGTCACAACTTTAGACCAAGCCCACAACTAAACCCACCATCATAATCCAAACAAACAAGAAACCCAAGAAGATATCATGCAAATTTCTGGAATAAACATGCGTGCAACAGATTTTTGTTTCACTCAAATTTCTGGTTTACACACAGCCAATTAATCTCATGCAGGGCTTGATCATCCAGTATTTAGTTAGCTAAACATACAACCAAGTGAGAATCAAGCACTTTCCAGCAAATTTCATACTAAAATGCCCAAAACAACTCCATCGGCTAAGCTGGAAGATTGGTTTAACAATCCAGCAACATCCAATAAAATTTTCCAGCCATACAACCGAATTCCCAGCCATAAAGATCACATGCAAGACCAAATAACAAACTATCTATCAGATTGGATCCAAAATCAAGTTCAAATGTCATCAAAATCACCATTTAACCAGAAATTCATCCCAATTCTCTCGATTGACATGCATGCAACCGGATTTTTGGTATTCCTTCAATTTTCTTGTTTAATCCAAGTTAATTAGCTTCATGCAGAGCTAGATCATCCAGACTTTGGTTAGTTAAACATACATATAACTCAGATCATCAAAACTTGGTCAACCGTAGCTGCAAATTTCCAGCTTAAACTCTCGGCAACCATTTTCTTCACAAACAGATTTTTCTATAACTTAAGTTATCATCTAGCCACACAATCCTCACATGCATGCCCTTAAACAACTTCATCAACCTATAAACATCTAGTCTAGGTCCAGAAATTACCTCAGTTTGGAGCTCAACACCCTCGGCTAGCTGCAAAAAATATTTCCTCCCTTCGGCAGTCCAGAAATGCAGCCGGCTAGCTCTTCCTCTCCCTTGCTCCAACCTGCGACTAGGATGAAGATAATGTGGCTCTCAATCTCTTCGCCAACTCACGGATGAAAGGAAGATAGTCAGCTAGTCTCTCTCCTTTCTTTCTAGTTTACGGACAGAAAAGAAATGAGCAAGGAATTCGGCTCTCTCACTCGGTCGTTATTTCTAAGGAAGGTTGATCACTTCACAGCTCACGGCCGAAAGAAAAAATGGAAGTGCTATTGTAGTGCATTGGGAATGGTATATTGAGGTTAATGGAATGTTTATATTGAGGTTATTGTGAGTGGGGTTGGTCGGCAATAGCAATGGAAGGTGCTAGATTGGGAAGTGAAATGGAAATGGATTCGGCAGAAATGGAATTATGATTTTTGATTTTTGATTTTTTGATTTTTTTTTTCTTTTTCTCAACTTAATAATTTAACAAAAATAATAGTAAAACTAAATAATAATAGAAACAACAATTTTAATTACAAACACATCAAAATCAATCAAACTAGAAATAACAAAATTACCATTTTCGATCTTTTCTTTCATTTTCATCATTTTTCATCATTTTTTCCTTCTTTTCTTTTTCAAAATAAATTAACAAAAATAAACCAAAATGCCAAAAAAAATTAAATTTGAATGTATTTTTGTGAACAATTTTCCTTTTTCTCCTTTTTTTTCATGATTTTTCTACGCTAAAACTTAAAAAAATAAAAATAGAAACTAGAAACTAAAAAAAAACTAAAAGTAACCACGACAAATGAGAATAAAAAGTAAAAGAAATTACACCAAAAATTTGGTGTCTACAGTTTGCCCCTCTTTGTCTGAGTTTTGGAAAAACTTGAGACAAAGAAGTAGACACCAAATACTTACCTGCTTTATTCGGTGGCAAACGTCACGAACGGTGGACGTTTTAGAAATAAGGACTGACCCCTTTTGGCAAAACTTTTAAAATGGAATTGACTTAGACAGGAGATTTAAAGTGGGATTGACCCGAACGGAATTTAAAGACGGGACTGGCCCAAACAGGAATTTAAAGCGGGACTGACCCGAACAAGAATTTAAAACGGGACTGGCCCGAACAGGAATTTAAAACGGGACTGGCCCGGACAAGAATTTAAAACGGGACTGACCCGAACAGGAATTTAAAACGGGACTGGCCCGAACAGGAATTTAAATTTAAAACGGGACTGGCCCGAACAGGAATTTAAAACGGGACTGACCCGAACAAGAATTTAAAACGGGACTGACCCGAACAAGGATTTAAAACGGGACTGGCCCGAACAAGAATTTAAAACGGGACTGGCCCGGACAAGAATTTAAAACGGGACTGGCCCGGACAAGAATTTAAAACGGGACTGACCCGAACAGGAATTTAAAACGGGACTGGCCCGGACAAGAATTTAAAACGGGACTGGCCCGGACAGGAATTTAAAACGGGACTGGCCCGAACAGGAATTTAAAACGGGACTGCACTGGGGAAATTTAAACAATGAATTGAGTTTTTTTTTTTTTTTTTTTTTTTTTTTTTTTTACCTGAGAATAGTTCAACTTTTGTACCAAGAGGGAAATTTGGATTTCTGTGACCGAAACGATAGCTGATGCTGTTTCTTATGATCGAGTCTTGCAAATAACATCGATCCTTGTTTACTGGGAAGCTTTGTCTGACATCGGTTTAGGTGCCAAAAAGAGAGTGGCTGCTTTTGTTTGTAAATGCCACATTCCTGCAAGAAAAGAAGAAATAATGGGCTTGCCACCATTATTTGATCCGGTTTGCCTTGAGAATCGTGTAAACATGAGTCTTGTGATGCTTTTATTTCGGCTTGGCGGCGTCTGCCTTAAACCTTTTAATTTCTGAGACTGATAAAATGCAGATTTACCACGTCACCCAATCCAGGTGGTAGCTTTGTTGCATGTTACTCACTGTAGCTGATGATTGAATCCCTTATCTTTGCCCAAACCTTAGGGTTTATCATTTATTTGAATTTAATGGTGAAAGAATGATGCGTAAAAATTTATCACATAACAATCAATGTATATGCAAGATTATTTCCTATGTCAGGCAAAGATAAACATGCAGAAAAATGCAGACAACCATAGATAGTAGAAGGCAAATGAATTAAAGAAACCAGGAGATTTACATTTTGTAAAATGGTGTTTATACAGAAAATACAAGTTTAGCCAATGAATATCATATTCAAGACTTCGGATATTTTTCGCTTCGGAATCCGATACTAGCAGAAGTTTCACAAATATGAGGAAAACCCTCAATGAACCGGGTCACCAGCTGTTCCTTCTCGAGCTTGACCGTTGTGAAAACCTACCTTGGCGCCCTTTCGGGTTTTCACCAAGGTTGCCCCCACCCTTTTATTTTTGCTTTTGTTGTTTTTCTTTTCTCTTTTCCTTTCCTTTTTTTTCTCTTCTTTTTTTTTCTTCTTTTTCTTTTTTTTCTTTTTTTCTCTTTTTTTTCTTCTTTCTTCTTTTTTTTTTTCTCTTTTTTTCTTTCTTTCGCTTTTCTTTTTCTTTCGAGGTGCCCTTTCGGGTTTTCACCTAAAGAAGACTGAAATGTCTCGACCATGATCGACTCAGAAACATGAATTAAAGATTTCTGGCATCAGTAAAATGTACTTCCCTTGTAAAATTAGGCGAAGACATTACGGACATCACCTGCCAGTTGATTAACAAATTTTCTAATAGAAATGCAGCAAGTGATGAAAGCCAGGACTTTGGGCTTTTGTAATGAGGTCAGGTGGGGTGTTTTTCAAGAAAAGTTAAGGCTTGAAAGCAGATTTGATACGAGGGGTGAAATAACTTAAAATTGCACTCTTCTGAAAATAACTCCAAAACTGAGGAAAATTTTGCCCCAGTTTGATCAGATTTTCCCTCTTTGCATTTTTCATTGTATTTTCCTCACTTTTTGCATTTTTCTTTGAAAACTAAATTTGCCCCAGTGTAGGGGTTTTTTTTTCTTTTTTTTTTTTTTTTCTTTTTTTTTCCCGATTTTCGAAACAAATTTGCCCCAGTGTGGGGTTTGCAATTCTCAAGGGTTATCAAACGAAATTTGTCAATTCTGATGGCTCAAAGGGGACAAGTAGAGATAAATTTTTTTTTTTTTTTTTTTTTAGTGTAAAAGAAGATGGCCTGACTTGCATTTCGCCATTTGCATGAATTTCTAAAGAAAATTTGCATGATCAAATGAAAAACTTTTTGCACATATCTGAGTTGATGGGTTGAGGGAAAACCCGTCCATCCATTTCCGCCAAAATGAGAGCTCCGCCAGGTAATACCTTTTGGACAACGAACGGCCCTTGCCAATTTGGAGCGAACTTGCCTTTAGCTTCATCTTGCATTGACAAAATTCGCTTTAGTACCTTATCACCTTCTTCAAATGCCCGCCGATGGACTTTTTTGTTATAAGCTCGGGCCACACGTTTTTGATAGCATTGCCCATGACAGATAGCATTGAATCGCTTCTCATCTATCAAAGTCAATTGCTCATGGCGCTGCTTGATCCAATCGGCCCCCTCCAATTTAGCTTCCATAAGGATTCGTAGCGACGGAATTTCAACCTCAGCTGGTAATACAGCTTCCATCCCATACATAAGTGAATATGGCGTTGCCCCAGTCGATGTCCGAATAGAAGTCCGGTATGCCATCAATGCATAAGGCAACTTTTCATGCCAATCGCGATGCTTTTCTGTCATTTTGCGGATAATTTTCTTCAGATTCTTATTTGTGGCTTCTACAGCTCCATTCATCTGAGGCCTATAAATGGCAGAATTGCGGTGTTTGATTTTGAACTGCTCACATAGTCCATCTACCATGTCATTGTTCAGATTCTTGGCATTGTCCGTGATAAGCGTTTCGGGTACTCCGAAGCGACAGATGATGTGATCTCTCAGGAAATTGGCCACTACCTTCTTCGTGACATGTTTGAATGACTCTGCTTCAACCCATTTGGTAAAGTACTCGATCGCCACCAATATAAATCGATGTCCATTTGAAGCGGGAGGATCGATTGTACCAATCACGTCCATACCCCACATTGAACAGGGCCATGGGGCGGTCATGCTATGCAGTTCAGTGGGTGGAGCGCGTATAATGTCACCGTGCATTTGGCATTTTATACATCTCCGGACAAAATCTATACAATCATGCTCCATAGTAAGCCAGAAGTATCCGGTTCTCATGATTTTCTTCGCTAGCAAATGGCCATTCATGTGAGGTCCACAAACGCCACTATGCACTTCCTTCATCATATATTGAGCTTCATCTTCATCAATGCACCTTAAAAGGTTCAAATCCGAGGTTCTTTTGTACAACACTTCTCCATTTAAGAAAAATTTTGAAGCCATTCTACGCAGAAAACCCTTGTCCTTTGTACCAGCATGCAGAGGGTAAGACCCAGTTTTGAGAAACTCTTTAAGATCATTAAACCAAGGAATAGTATCCGAGGACTCGTCTGTAACCCAGCAGTGGGCAGGCTTGTCTTGAAGTTGAACTTGGATTGGTTCGATCTTCAATTCATCAGGATACTGGATCATAGAAGCTAAGGTAGCCAAAGCATCGGCGAATGCATTCCTGGCTCTCGGGAGATGTCTAAACTCCAAATTTTGAAACTGCTTGGCCAAAGTAAGCAGACTACAATGGTAGGGTAGAATTTTCGAATCTTTGGTTATCCACTGTTTCAAGGTTTGATGCACGAGCAAATCTGAATCACTGAAAACTATCAATTCTTTGATTTCTATTTCCAACGCCATTTTGAGACCAAAAATGCAAGCTTCATATTCAGCCATGTTATTCGTGCAAGCGAATTGCAATTTGGCCAGCGGCAGGGTAATGCTTCCCTTCGGGTGACACCAAAACAGCTCCAATTCCAGCTCCGAGAGAATTCGAAGCTCCATCGAAGAAAAGCCTCCATTCAGGACTTTGTTCACTTATATCATCTGCAGCGCCTACAAATAGGACCCTCTCGTCAGGGAAATAAGTACGGAGTGGTTGGTAATCATCATCCCTTGGATTTTCCGCCAAATGATCAGCTATAGCTTGCCCCTTGACCGCCTTTTGTGAGGTGAAAACAATATCGAATTCTGAGAGAATTATCTGCCATTTCGCCAAACGCCCAGTCAACATCGGCTTCTCCAAAAGATACTTCAAAGGATCAGATCGGGAAATAAGATAAGTGGTATGGCTCAACAGGTAGTGTCTCAACTTTTGGGCTGCCCAGGCCAATGCACAGCAGCTTTTCTCAATGAATGAATAATTAGCCTCGTACTGCGTGAACTTCTTGCTTAGATAGTAAATGGCTTGTTCTTCCTTCCGGATTCATCGTGCTGACCCAGAACACACCCTACTGCTCCATCGAGTACAGATAAATACATAATCAAAGGTCGGCCCGGTTTGGGCGGCACTAAAACTGGTGGATGCAACAAATAATCTTTAATCTTGTCAAAAGCCTGTTGACACTCCTCATTCCAATACAACGGCACATTCTTTCTCAATAATTTGAACAACGGCTCGCATGTGGCAGTTAGCTGGCCGATGAACCTCCCAATGAAATTGATCTTCCCTAAGAAGCTTTTCACGTCCTTCTGAGTTTTCGGCACTGGCATATTCTCGAATTGCTTTGATTTTCGCCGGATCTATTTCTATGCCCTTCTTGCTAACAATGAATCCCAACAGCTTACCCGCAGGTGCTCCGAAGGCGCATTTTGCAGGATTAGCTTCAAATTGTACTTCCGTAACCTCTCGAATAATTTCTTCAGATCAACCAAGTGGTCCTCTGCCCTTTTGGACTTGATTATAATATCATCCACGTAGACCTCCATCTCCCGGTGGATCATATCATGAAATAGGGTTGTCATGGTCCTCTGATATGTTGCTCCAGCATCCTTTAAACCGAAAGGCATGACTCGGTAGCAAAAGGTACCCCAAGGGGTAATGAAAGCAGTCTTCTCCCTATCCTCCTCTGCCATTAAAATTTGGTGGTAGCCAGCAAAACAATCGCAAAAGGTTTCAATCTCATGTCCGCCGTATTGTCTAAGAGAATGTGAATGTTTGGTAGAGGGAAATCATCTTTAGGACTGGCTTTATTAAGGTCTCTATAGTCAATACAAACTCTTACCTCTCCACTCTTTTTTGGAACAGGGACAGGATTTGAAAGCCAAATTGGGTAATGGGAAACAATGATAATGTTGGTTTTGAGTTGTTTTTCAATCTGTTCTTTTATTTTGAGACTTATATCTGGTTGAATTTTCTGGGTTTTTGTTTTACGGGTGGAAAAGAAGGGTCTGTGGGTAACCTATGCACCACCACATCAGTTGAAATGCCAGTCATATCATCATAGGACCACGCAAATACATCCTGGAACATGGTCAAGAATTCAAACAACTCCTTTTTCTGCTTTTCATTCAAATGAATACTAATTTGCACCTCCTTAACCTCATCCTCAGTGCCAATGTTAACCTTTTCTGTTTCTTCCAGGTTCGGTTTTGGTTTTTCCTCATATTGTTCAAAGTCCTTTGCAAAAGAATCGAATACTTCCTCATTATCACTCTCGCTTTGGAGTTCAGATTCACAGACCTCCAAGTCGTGAGTGATATAGAGATTGCCATTATCGTATTCCAGAACTGTGATATCCAAAGGGGTCAAATAATTTTATTTTTGGCCATCTGAAAGAATTAACGAATGTGGGATAATAAGTAAATAAGCATACAACAAACAAATGAATCAAGCAATATGAATATAAACAATCGAATAAACAACACAACAATGACAAGAACAACTTGTGCATTTTCATAAAGACCTTTGATTGAAAGCAAATTGAAACGAAAACTTAACAATATTTACATGCACAAACGTTAGTTAAAAGGAAAATTGTTTTCATTGGCTATTTACAGATGCAAAGGTATTTTCATGAATTCACATGAATGATAAACCCCTTTTAGTTACCGAAACTCCTTCCGAACGGGCAGGGACTCGGCTGTCCAATTGGGAATTGATCCTTCGGGGATGTCAGGAAATTCAGCTTCGCCTGGAACACTATCCTCAAATGTTGCCCCAACGAACAATTGAGCCAAACTTGCTTCAATTTCGTCGACTGGATTAACCTCTGATGTATAACCTCTGTTGGTCGTGGAAAAGTATACCGCAGTGGTGGAATGTCAAAAACCCTTTGCCTGCCCTCTTTCTCTGCTTTCTTACGTTCCTTCATTTCTTTGATATCCTTAGCAGTTGGTCGGAACCCTAAGCCAAATGAATCTTTCTTCTCCATAATCTCCACTGGCTTCAAAACTCCTTGCAGATTTCGTCCTAGTCCCTTGTCAAATTCATAACCTCCTCGGATCATTTCCTTAGCCATCATAACACTGGCCTTTGGTAGAACTTGCTCCCGTTTGTGATCCAAACTTACAGAGACGATATCAGCCGTGCTATGGGGAGTCATGGTGACATTGCGGCTTCCATCCTCTTTTGTCCCAGAATCAGTGATTACAAGGCAATCCTCTTCGGCAAATATAGTGATCAGCTTGTCATTCACTACAAACTTTAGCAATTGATGCAATGAAGAAGCACAGCCCCAGACTTGTGAATCCATGGCCTGCCAAGCAAAACGTTGTAAACACTAGAAAAATGCATGACTTGGCAGGTTATTTGAAACTGGGCGGGCCCCATTTCAACTACTAAATCAATTTCTCCTATTGGCTCTCTTTGCGCTCCATCAAAACCTCGGACTATGGTCCCTGAAGGCCTCAACTTGACGTCTTGCAATCCTAGCTTTTCCAAGGTGCTCCAGGGACATATATTAAGAGCAGATCCATTGTCAATTAATACCCTTCGGCAGCATTTTTCCGTTGCACCTCACAACTATGTACAGGGCCTTGTTATGTCCAATGCCTTCCGACGGCAATTCCTCGTCGGAAAAAGTAATTTGCTTGGTGAAGAGTACATTCCCAACTACGTGTGAGAAATTATCAACTGAAATGTCTCTAGGAATTTGAGCTTTAGTCAGTACTTCGAGCAATGCATCCCTATGCACATCTGATGAAAAAAGTAGATCTAACATGGATATTTGAGCGGGCGACTTGCTAAGCTTCTCGATCACATTGTATTCGCTTCTTTGGAGCCTTTTAAGGAAATCTAAGGCTTCTCTCTCGGTAATTGTTTGGTTTGGCGGGTGGCTCAGAGTTATTTGCTTGAATCGGAATGGTTGCTTCAAACGGGCTTGCAATTTTCCCCGATCTTGTGACCACTGATACTTCCTTCTTTGCAATTGACCTTTCCCCAATCTGCACGTCAGGTTCATCATAATTCCATGGTACTTGTTGCAGGCTCAGGACAGGCTCCTGCTTCGGGAATTCAATTACCACCGGCTCCAAAGACTCACTCTCAGCTGGCGTGAGATCCAAGATAAAGGGTTTCTCGTCCTCTTCAAATGGCAGTTCTATGACAAAAGGTTGGTGTGTGACCCCAAACACTTCAGCTTCCCTTGCCAATTCTTTGACTGGTTCCACATACTCCGTATCATCCAGAATAACCCCAATGTATTGGCATGTTCCGGTAAAGGGTTCCTATTTACGTTCGGCCCCTTGCGCCTCCCTTTCCGGATTACAATCTCCCCGGCTTCAACCATATCTTGGATTTTATGCTTAAGCGCTTTGCAATCAAAGGTGGCATGTCCGGGGGCCCCAGAATGATAAAGCACAGACAGCTTGTGGATTATACCACGCGGGCATACCATATGGGTAGGTAGGAGGGGTACTGTACCAATTTCCCGGCGGCCTTCAACTGGTCATACAATTGGTCCAGAGGCCTGCCTAAATTGGTAAATGTACGGCTAGGGGTCGGTTGTAAGGTTCAGGAGGTTGAGGATGGTTGTAAACAGGTCTATTTGGTGGAGGAAATCTTGGGTTATATGGAGGGCGAGGTCGTTTTGGGGTGGATTTGATTGGGAAATTTGAAAAGGGGCTGAAGGTGGTTTGGATAGCTTGGGCGAGGTCGAAGGTGGTGGATGTTGGTAGTATATACAGGATGCGGATTTGAGTAGTAAGGGTAATGGGGTTGGTAGATTGGGCTGTGTTGGTATTGGGGTCTGGGTGAAGGGTTTTGGTTCCAAATAAATGTTGCATCCCCCTCTTTCTTTTTGAACGCGGCTTCTTCACATTGCTTCCCTGCCCTTGTAAAGCATCCAACTGAGAATTCAGGGCAGAGACATTGACAATCTTCCCGGCTCTCCAAAAGTCGTCAAACTCTTCCAATTTATTCACAATTGCAGCAAAAGAACAACCAGTCATACGGAAAATTTCTTCGAAATATGGAGGATCATGCGCCTTTATGAATGTGCGAATAATTCATCCTCAGTCATCGGTGGCTCCACCTTCGCAGCTATCTTTCTCCATCTCTTGGCATATGTCTTATGATCTTCAGATGGTCGCCTTTTCGTTCCTTCCAGAGTAGTCCGAGTTGGCGCTAGCTCACAGTTATACTCATATTGTCTAATGAAGGCATTGGACAGATCGAGCCAGGTCTTCACTTCCTCCGGCTTTAGGTTGGAATACCAGTCAAGCGCATCCCCTTCTAAGCTTTCTGGAAATAATCTCAACGGCAAATTCTCGTCATCCACTGGCTTGCCCAACTTGTTAGCAAACAAGCGCAGTGCGTTTTGGGTTGCTTGTTCCATCATATTTGTTGAATTTAGGGGTCTTGAACCCCACGGCAGTTGCACGTTCGGAAACAGGCACAAATCATCATAATCCAACACCCCTTGTTTGCTTAAACCTTGGCTTTTCCGGATAAATTCATCAAAACGATCCAAGCGTTTAAGTAACTTCATATTAATCTGGGCAGACGACTCTCCCATTTCTGGCTTATTTTGAAAAGTGTGCTCCGGCACACGGGCTCCGCGGTGGTTTGATAAAAAGCTGGTGGGTTCTGATGCATGTTTGGGTCGCTTTGAGGCTGAAATCCTTGACCATAAGGAGGGTAGAAAGGAGGATTTTGAGTAAAAGCATATTGCGGGTTAAAAGTTCCCTCAAAGGTGGTTTGAAATGGAGGAATAACAAATGGTTCGGATTGTGGTTGTGTAGCGGGTACAGGCTCAGGTTGCACTCCGCTACTAACGAGCTCGTCAATCAACTTCTTCTGAGCGGCCATTTCTGACGCCATTTCCCCAAATTTTGTGAGTAACTCTGTCAACTGAACCCCAGGACTTGCAGCTTCCGGCTGGGTAGTGGCAACGGCCTTATCGGATGATTCTGGTTGAGTACTCATGTCTACACGATTCCTTTGGGCCTTACTTCGGGATCGCGTAATAATGGGCTTTTCCGAAAAGCTATTTTGAAATTTACCTGAAATGAAGAAAGAACTCCTTAGATAAACCAATGATTACTGAATTTCTGCAATTTATTCAAAAAGAGAAAAAAGAAAAAGGACATGAGTTAGTAATTATTCGAAAAATTCGGATGCATGTCCTATGGGGGCCCTTTTTGTGCCAAGGGTAGGCCTAGCATGATGCAACACTTTCGGAATGAGACCCATTAATCAAACCTGTTATTTGACAAACACTTTGTGAGAAGGGATTCATTGCAAAAACCAAATACATCTGTTTACATCATATTGCGAAGGCGATTTTGTACAAGATCACCAAAGTTCCTAAGCCTATCTAGTACAGAGTCTTTACTCTCTCTAGTATATGGCATCTGGACACGTTCGGCTTGATCATATAATTCCCCACATTTCCGCTTCATCTCTTGGCGCCTTTCTCGCTCCTTCTCATATAACCTCTTGTTTTCTTCTGCCTTTCCTTTGTGCACTTCGATGGATTTCTTCAACTGTACCACCTCCATGTCCTTGGCTTTAATGATGGCTCTCAGCTTCTCAATTTCCTCATACGGCTCATGTTGCAACCCTTGCGTGGTGGAATCTTTCAACCAATCCTCGTATGGTGCGGTCATTACCCCCTTCTGTTTGAGCTCCGGAAGATAACGAATGCTTCTATCGTCGGATATTGTTCTCCAAGATTCAGTGATTTGACTCTTCATAGGGATCTCTTTTGGGCATACCCCCTGATCAAAGAAAATGGTGACTTCACTAAACTCGGAAATCGGTGGCGGCCCCTGAATGCGACCTAGTTGTCTGAGAAATCTTTTCGGGGTATATGAGATGATTCCTTGAGTTCCCAGCAAGAGAACACGTTTGGATTCCTTAGTGCGAAGTATCGGCTCAAAGCAGTCGTCCAATCTAATACCCACCTAATGTTGAAATCTTGCAATGTTTCCAAGTAATCCACACATTCGGATGCGTTCTTAGGTAGATCTCCCTCGTTGACTCTTTTGGGATGTGTGATTACCCAATTATATCCAACCACCGGCAAACTATGGCAACTGATGCTTG
>CM071922.1:31533080-31690115 GCA_036785865.1 Coffea canephora
GGCCAGTGAGGGTGATAAGGTGTTGGGTGGGAGTACAAGTGGAGTTCTACGGACCTTGTTTATGGTCGACGGAGTGTCGGCAGGAGGTCACGCATGGCAAACTACTTGGCTTTGGAGCCAACCTGTATCCTTCCTTTGCATTGTTACTTTTGCACTTGACTTGACACTTTTATGAAATAGTTGCTTATCTAAATGTGAAATTTATGATTTTATCCCTGTGTACTTACTAAGCATATATCTTACCCCGTTCCATTTGTTTTCCTTAGCAGGGGGCCGACGCGGGGATCGCTCGGGAAGGTGGTTAGATTTTGAGCTATAGAATACTTGAATTTGTATTTGTTAAAAGTTGACGAGTAAGATGTATATAGTTGGCGTGGTGGTTGTAGTTATCAGTTTTCTAGGTTTTACTTTCTGGTACTCGTGATATGTAATTCTTGGAGAAATGGATGTAATATTTGAGATTTATCTTATACTTCATTGGAGGACTGTAATGAGTGAGTGAGTTCTGGCGAGAGCTGGGCAGGCGACTCGCTGAACCCTGGGGTACGCCACTAGGGGAAGGTGGGGCTGTCACAGTTTACTTACGTTTACCAAATAAAAAGAAGTGGTTTAGGATTTTCTTGGGTATTTTGTCCTCCCTTTTACACGAATTTCATTAAGACATTTAGTCTATAATATCTACTTGAAAATGAGACGATTTTGAACCATATAAACGATCCTGAAAACAGTATTTCTTAGCCTACCTAGCTAGATTCTGACTTGCCTTTGGTTCAAGTGTTTCCATCGGAAAATTTTATAACCCTTTTGAGTTGGGTTTTACGTTTCAACTATGAAACCCTAGTTATTTTTGTCCACGGGCCCAAATGTCCTCGCTTCACTTTAAAGTCTTTTATACATTCTACTCATCAATTGTCGAGTGCTTTGATTTCACCTAATTGTTTGTATTAGATGAGCTATAATATTCTTTCTTGTTTAAACTTAGGCCCTGTTTGGAAGGTGAGTTTTTTGAGTGTTTGTATAAAACTTTATTGTAGATTACTGTAGAAGTTGTAGAAAAACTTTTGTAGATTACTGTAGAAGTTGTAGAAAAATTTTGTGAGGGCAAAAAACTTTTTTCCCTTTTCCTTTTCTTTCTTTCTTTTTCTTTTTTCTTTTTTTTTCTTTCTTTTTTCTTTTCCTTCCTCCCTTTCCCGCTTATTCTCCCTTCCCCTTCCTTCCCCCGCCACCCCTTTTCTCCCCTCTCCCCCTCTGCCCGTCACCCCTCCCTCTCCCTCCTCTGCCACCCCTCTCACTCCCTCGCCACCCCTCTTCTCCCTCTCCCCTTCCCCTTCCTTCCCCCCGCCACCCCGCCACCCCTCTGCCCGTCACCCCTCCTTCTCCCTCCCCCGCCACCCATCTTCTCCCTCTCCCCTTCCCCTTCCTTCCCTCGCCACCCCTCTCCTCCCCTCTCCCCATCCCCCTTCCCTTTCCCTCTAAAATCAGCTAATGAGCGTGGTGGAGGGAATGGCAGTGCCGATGCCGGAGAGCCAACTGGAATTGCAGCGCCCAGTTTCTGAACTCCCAATTGACCAATGAAGCTTTTCGAATGGGTTTCACCAACGAAATGGAGAATCGCTCACTTGGCTTCTCGTTGGTCTGATCAGCTGAAGACTCCGACATAGAAGTACGTCGACTCCGGAGAACTAACAGAAAGAGCAAAAACTTTTGTGCAGCGAAAGAAACAAAGGAAAGAGTCTTCTGTGTTGCTGTGAATTGAAAAGGAAAAAACCAGCCAAAACGACGTCGTTTCGTTAAAATGTTTCAGAAAGAGGTGAAAGTTTTGGGAGAAGTTTTTGGGGTTCCTGTAGTAAAAGTTGTTAAAAAACTAGTATTATACAAACTTGCCTAAAAACCAAGGTTCCAAACAGGGCCTTAGGTTTTCTTGGTGACTAAAGATAATATTCGGAAATATATTTTGCACGCTGTTTTGCGCATATAGGTGAGTGTTCCTGGTTTGTTATATTTCCTTGACTTATTGGCTTGTTATTATTGATTGATAATGTGTTAAGTACTTTCAATAATTGCTTAAAATGAGTTTTCTAGGTGAGTGTGTACTTTATCGCGCTCGACATAAATGAATGTGAAATTTTCAATGATTAAATCATTAAATGCTAGTTGCGCATGAATGTAAGCCGTTTGGCTGAACTGGGCCCATGCCCTTCGTTGCTGATCGACTCGAGCCAGAAGCGGACTCGATCGGGCGATTTAGTGACCCTGGGTGAACGTTTGGTATACTCGAGTATTACCTTGTTGTCGGATGGAGCCTGGCCAACGTCCAGGAGGGGGTGAATGAAATGAACGAATGAATGTCAATGCAAACGAGGGTTTTACTTACCAAAAATGCATTTTAAATGATTGGAGGAATAAGGGGAATGATAGGAGAAAGAATGAATGAACAAACGAATGAATGGCTCCTTGTGAGCCATATCCTTTTAATGAATGTGTTTATCGCTTTATTTTGTATTTGTATCTTGAATTATCTGTTATATGTAATGAATGCATTGAACCTCTTGTTGCCTATGTGTTCGGAACCTCACTGAGCTTTTAGCTCACCCCTTTAGTTTTGTTTTCCTTAATAGGGGGATGCGAGCAAGGACGAGAGCCTAGTCTAGTTTTTTTGTTTTGTAATGGTTCTCTCCCTAGTGCTTGGCACGGGCTGGATGAATGACGAATTGGGAACTTTTGTATATTCGATAATTGTACTTCCTTTTGAGATAGAAATGTATATAAGTTTCGCTTTAAGTTTTGGATTGTTATTTCGTTTGATCTTGTGGTTTTATTTCGGATTTGATTGAGGTTCGACTGAGTCCCGGCGAGAGCTGGGCAGGCAGTCCGTCGAACCCTCTGGTTCGCCTTAGGGGGAGGTGGCGCTGTCACAAGTTTCAATCATGTGAATTTTACCGAATTTTCAAAGTTAGCCAAAAACCAACTTAAAACTGCCTTATGAACCAAAGCAGCGTCTTTGAGCTCATTTTTGAATGCTTTCCATTTGGAATCTTAGAGAAGTGTATTCTAGGAACTTTTGGTACATTGAAAGACATTTCCAACGGTACCAAATTTACCAATTTTTGACAATCGAAGGGTGAGTTATAATTTTTCAAAGATTGTATCAAAAATCGAAAACTTTGAACATTTGAAATGAAATCTACGTAGGAAGCATTTTGCTGGAATCCGGCCAGTTTCTGGCCGGATAATCAGCCGGATTGCCTTTGGGATTTGAAAAAGAAATTTGAGGATGGCTACTGCCTCCAATCCGGCCAAGAATCCGGCCAGATTCCGGCCGGATTGTGACATGGCCAGTCCACTTTTGACTTCGGTCATTCGTTTCGAGATTTATTCGCACGTACTCGTTTCCATCCAATGATTTTAAGGATAATAAATCCATTTTCACTCGAGTCTTATAACTCGTTCGAGTTTCATTTTTTTTAAAGGAACCCGATCTCGATTTTCAAAGGAACTCAGATTCGATTTTCGCGATACTTCTAGACCGTGTTGGTGTGCAACTTTCCTCATTGTTTGGGGATTGGTAGTAATAGTCTATTGTTAATTGTTCAGGCACCCAAAAGGAATTTCAAGAGGATTCCACGGTGGACACTTGAATTTCGAGTGCCATTTTCTTCTCGTTTTACTTGGTGAGTGTCAAGTGTATGGCTACTTGAATTCTATGGACTTGATTCATGCTTGGCTTACCTGATTACATGCTTAACCTACTTGGTTTTTGAAAAGTGGAGTTGTGTGTGTACTTTATCGCACTCGTTCTCATTCGAAACAAATGACTCATGCTTAACATGGTTTACTTGGTTTACATGACCTGAAATACATGCTTAAACCTGTCAAATGCTTGAATACATGACATGGTATGCTATGGCTGCATACGTCGTTGGAGTGAATCTCCTCGACACTTACATGATACATGGGGGACGCCCAAACTCATAGGCCGACCTTGGGACTCGAGCTGGCATGGGCTTGGTCGGGAACCTTGGTGAGCCATGAGAATTACATGATAAGCTTGATCTATTTGAGAGATCTTGCTTGAGAGATCTTGCTTGGCATACTCGTGGAGTATAGCCTCCTAAATGTCATGCGGGCCCGGAGCGGTGTATGGTGGACGGATGAGAAGTAAGTGGTGATCTATGGATTAGAAATACCAACCCGGTTGACGGAGAGTCATCACGGGGAGATATACGAATGACATCGGCAAAACAAGTGGAACTTAGCTCCTGAGAGCTACCATATCCTTGAATTGTTTCTGTTTACATTTTGTTGGCATTGTTAATTACTTGCAAGTTATCACTTGAACTATTACTTGGGCTTGTTACCTGAACTATGTGCCTGCATGTGCGTTCTTGTCCTCACGAGCGTTTTGCTCACCCTATAGATTTGTTTTTCTTAACAGGATTGAACTCGGAGATGTGTTGGAGAAACCCTCCTGATGTACTTTTGTTTAGGATTTTTATTATATTTTGGCTATGCCCTTGGTTTTGGGTTGTACTTTTGGAATTGAAATGTAACTTTTGGGGTGTGTTGTATATTTGGAATCCATGATGTACTTTGAACACCCGACGTGCGGGATAGATAATGGATGACTATTGTTAAGCTTGAACGCTTCCGTATTTTCTATATTTGAGTTATTTACCTGTGTTGTGTAGATCGATAATAAGTTTGAATGGAATTGCTTGAGTCCTGGCGAGAGCTAGGCACACGTCCCGCGGATACCCTTTGGTTCGCCTTTGGAAGAAGTGGAGGCGTTACAAGCTTTGCACGGTTTTCTTGAGCTGAGAGGGGGCCAAAAATTATATCTTGTTTACCCATATGAGTAAGTGACGATCAATTCTCAAATTCTTAGCCTATGGAAGTTGATTTACACTTATGAGCTTAGATATTCATGTAGGTGGCTTGTTATTGTTGGAAAATTTTGAATGTGGGCTCTATGAACTCCCACTCTTGGATTGATGGCTGATGTGATGATTGATAATGGATTTAATGTTAGTTTAGTGCTCAAATTGGTAGATTAATGGTGCATAGCTAGTATAAACTTCAAGGTGTGCATGGATGTAAAGTTTCCAATTCTACCCCTGTTATGATCGTGCCTCTTTTTGCTGAAATTTGAGGTTTTAATGTCTTGTATATGATGTTTATATGTTGTATGGATGCTGTATAAAGTTTCATCAAAAAATATTGAGGTTTGGTTGGTCAAATGGATTAATCTCATGAAGCTAGCAAACCTGGAAAAATTTTCCCGTAATGCTTAGACAGCCTTCTTGTTTCGACCATAACTCTGTGCTCCGACGTCAAAATCAAGTGTCGTCAGTGGCCTTTGAAACTAGACATTCCCAAATTTGCAACGGTAAAAAATTCAACCCTAAATGCCACTCGAGTATTCCGTACCAACCGTTTAAAGATGACTGTCTTGTTTCTCTGTTTTTCTGGAACAAAGTTCAGAGGCTGCAACTTGAGGCTCGAATTTGAGCTAGTTGTGTGCTGAATTTCAAAATGATTTCTCCTGTGAAATTATAGTTTTATGAATGTTTTTTCCAACACCACCAACCATACTCAATTCCCAGTTGAACTGAGTGATTTGTGATCAAAATACGAAACCTACCCTGTTCTTGAAAACCCTAAATTTTGGGCAGAATTGGTGCGGACTTGCTAATTGAATTTCTTGGAGTTAAGACACTTACCAAATGTACCATGAATGTTCCTTAGGCTTTTCCTATACATATGAACCATTTTTGAAGGATTTTCCTTGGCCAAATGTTTGGAATGGAAAACAAAAAGCTCAAGCCAGTTTTGCCTTAGGATTTTTTGAAACTTTGGTTGTTTGGTTGACTATCTTTCCGAAGTTATTTATACATGAAATTTGGTAGAGGGACAACCCTTATAGGGTAGTACTTTACTGCAAATTGTGGTGTTATTCCGAGGCCGTTTCATGGCTCAAATAAATTTCTAAAGTTCATGACTCGAGTTTGGAAAACACTTCTTTCACAAGGGAATTTTGGTAACTTTGAGTTGTCATATCTTAGTGCTCAAAACTCCGTTTCTCGTTCTGCTTGTTTTGTTTTAAACTTAGATTACAACTCTAATAGAGTTCCAAATTTCAAAGGCTAGTTCCAATCAAGTGAAGTTTGCTGAATTTTCAAAGTTGGCCAAAAACCAACTTAAATCAGCCTTATGAACCAAAACAGTGACTTTGAGCTCATTTTTGAATGTTTTCCATTTGGAATCTTAGAAAAGTGTATTCTAGAAACTTTTAGTACTTTGGAAGAGGTTTCCAACGGTACCAAGTTTTCTAATTTTCAACACGTGGAACGTGAGATACGATGTTTCTAATGTATCACATCAAAACTGAAATTTTTTGAATATCAAGGAAATGGAGTTTTTCAAATACTCCTTATTCCTTCGATAGTACTTGAACGTTTATGCTTGATTTCCAAGAAAAAAGACTTGATTGCTCTTATACTTTAAGAAACTCCACTTGAACCTCGATTTACGAGTAATTGAGGTTCATTATCATGAAATTTCCCTAGATTGTACTCGTGCACAATCTTCCTTGATAATTGGGATGTGTGAATGATAATTCACTATTATTTGCTCAGGCGCACACGAGGACCTTCAAGAGGATCCCACAGTGGAAGCTTGAACCTCCAAGTGACACTTTTGCTATTGACTCACAGTGAATGTCAAGTGTATGAATATTTGATACATGCTTAATTGTTATAATTGTTTGGAGATTTTAAAAATGGAGGCGAGTGTGTGCTTTACCACACTCGTTCTTATTTGAAATGAATGACTTATGATTCAAATGAAATGAATGCTTGATGAATGACTCTATTGAATGAAATGAGATGATTGAATGAAATATAATGGTATGCTATGGCTGTATACATCGTTGGAGTGAATCTCCTCGACTCTCAATTGTAAATGGGGACTCCCAAACTCATAGGCCGACCTTGGACTCGAGCCGGCATGAGCTTGGTCGGGAACCTTGGCGAGCCATGAGATAATGAATCTCGACCTAATGAGAGGTCTTGCTTGGCATACTGGAGAAGTATCGCCTTATAAATGTCTTGCGGGCCCAGGAGGTGCACAGTAGATGGAGGAAAGTAAGTGGTGATCTACAGAATGAAAATACCGACCCGGTTGACCGAGTGTCATCGCGGGAAGGTATACGAATGACATTGGCAAAGCAAGTGGAAATTATCTCCTGAGAGCTCCGATATCCTTGAATTGTTTCTGCTTATTTTCCGCTCGAATTGTTATTTATTGCAATATTGATACTTTACTTGTTAAATTGGGATTGCTACTTGATCAATGTGCTTGCATGTGTGTTCTTGGCCTCACGAGCGCTTTGGTCACCCTGTAGATTTGTTTTCCTTATTAGGTTTGGGCTTGGAATGAGGTTCGGAGGAGTTTCTCTTTTGTGTACTCATGTAATAGGGTTCCAACTCTTTTATATTGACTCTTGGATATTGTATATTTTGGGCTGTATTATGGAAACCCGATGTAAGGATTGGGTGATTGTTAAAATCTTTAAGCTTGAACGCTTCCGCACTATTTGTATGTATATTTTCTAGTTATCGACTTCTAGTATCGTTATAAGCTTGAATGGAAATTACTTTAGTCCTGGCGAGATCTATATGGGAGATATATTAGATACTCTACCCTTAAGATCTGAGAGCGGATAATTAAGTTATACCTTAAGTGTAACAGCCCCACTTTCCCCTAAGGCGAACCAAAGGGGTTAGCGGACTGCCTGCCCAGCTCTCGCCAGGACTAACGGTACAGTTTACGTCGTTCTATTACGTTCCGGAACATACCATTGCGCGCAAACAAGTCAAAATCACGAAATAAAAAAAAAGCGAAAATCGAAGCCGAAGATGAACAGTAAAATCACGTCAGAATCCGGATTCAGCACTGTTCATCCTCGCCAATTTTTTTCCTTTTCGTTTGAAAAGCGTGTCACTCCGAAATTCATCCAAACAATAACCATACATATATATACAATGGAAATCAACATTTACAAGCCAAACGGCCTACCAAAATATCCATTTAGTTCATGCATATACAAGTAGCCATTTACACACCAAACATTGGTGGAAACAAAACACTTAGGGTTTTTACCCTCAAGGAGCTATTCAAAGATACATGTACAAGAGCTCAACTTGTCATCCAACTATCACAATCTTTTCCAAAAGTTTCATTTTCCTGTAAGGAAAACAAATGACACGGAATGAGCTAAAGCCCAGTGAGCAACTATCACAATAGCAGTTAAGATCACATAAGCATAACCATTCAATTCAAGTATGCAATTTCGAAGTAAAGCAAATCAGTGAAAGGATACGGTCGGCTCTCAAGAGCCCATTTCCACGCTTGCAATCTTGATCCAACCTCATTGACCCTCCGTCAATTTCAAAAGTACCAAACAACTGTAGACCTCGCTTAACATCCATCCTTCCACCCATCATACCCCAACCGGGCCCGCACTCCATTCAGTCATTTTGGTAATACTCGAGTATACCGGAACCAAGGGTCTCAATACTACAAGGTTCCCTAGTACAGTCCCCGTGGCAATTCAATTTTCACGACCAAGCCCTCGCCGGCTCGATTCAATTGACTACCAACGAGGTTGAGCTCAGTAATACAGTAAGGCCGTTGGACATTCGTCCAAACGACACCAAAGCAGTTTCCATGAAATGGAATTCACCAACCAATATATCAAGTTCAGTAATGCAGTAAAACGGTAGCCAATCAGTGATACTATCAAAAGGGGTGAGGGCGGTCAAGTACACCCTCACCTTAATCAATTCCAATATCCAAGTAAGCCTTCAAGGCATCACATATACATTTAGCAAAGCCACATAGTAACAATTAAGTGAGTAGTATACTCACCAACCAAGTAAGTGGTGTTTCATGCACCACGATCACCAAGACGTTGTGAGCTACCGTCACGCCCTAAAACATGTAGCACATACAATGAGACTCGAGAACGAGTCACAAAACAATGCTAAACACAATCCCAATAGGGTTCCATATGCATAAATAAGCATGATAGCAAACCAGAAATTAGAAATAGCATTAGGCTTGGCCCCGAATAGAAAAACTGTTTTGCCCTTATTTTACGGTAATGGCGTCAATTTCCCTACGGATATCGGATGGGTGTGTAAGACCCACCGTTTCGAAGCTAAGAAACAGGGCTACAACAATGTAGAAGGCCACTCAGTCCAAATCCTAGCACAACTAGGTCAAAAATGCAAAATACCAAAACCAGAACCACCAAAATAGGTTTGCAAATCACACTATGCTGTAATGAACACAACTCCGTCTATACAGGTCCAAATGCCGAAATTCCAAAGGCATATGTTAGCTAAGACATCCAGCTACATTTCCTTAGAAGACACCAACAACAAAATCCAAACCAATTCCAGTCAAAACAGACGATTACAAGCGCAGTTTTCATATTCTGAGCAACCCAGATCAGCAATAGTAAAAACGACATATCTCACTCTACACTACTCCAAATGACCTGAAATTTTACAGGCACTTCAATCACATCAATACCTACAACTTTCATGTTTTGAGCAAACTCTAATTCTGTGAGAACCCGTAAAACCCTAATTATTTTTCCTAGGGTTTTAGTTCCCTTAATTGCATATATTTTGCATTTTCTGGTTTAGAAATATTTTTCTGGTAGATTTTATGCGTAATTATAGTTTTAGTTGATTTTTTCTAGCATTGGTGAGTTTTAGAAAATTAAGAATTTATATTGGACGTGGGACCCACTAGTGCGAAAAGTTTGGAAAAATTCGGCCAATAAGGTTAAGTTTCGGATACTGTGTGAAATTTATCGGGTGTTAAGAGATAAGTAGAATGTGTGAAGTGATTGATGTGAGAGGGAAAAAGAAAGATAAGAATGCATTAATGAGTGTGACAAGTGTCACAATATGATTGGTTGGACTTTATGGTTTACTATTCACATTTTTGACTTTTGACCAAAATTAGTTTATATCTCCAAAAATTCACAAAATTCACCATTTTCTTCCTTGTGTTGGCCGGCCCTCTCTCTCTCAAAGAAGAAGGAAATTTTCCAACTTTCAAGCTTCCATCTCACTCAATCTTCCACAAACAAGAGCTTAGACTAGATTTCACTCCATAAAAACCTTTCTTCTAGTGCTAATAAGTGTATTAGTGAAGTTGATTTGAAGAGCTAAGGTGTCCACAATCCCTATCTCTCTTGATTTCTTGGTAAGTGATGCTTGAACACCCTACTACATCTAATGATGCTTATGTTTGGCTTAGAAGTGGCTAAAGTGATGGATTATATGATTTATTTCTTGGTTTGGCTTGATTTGGTGAAGTTTTTAATTTTATGATGAATTTTCTGGTTTAATATGAAATGGATGTTGTAGCCATCTTTGATGATTGGCAATGGACTATAATGACTCTAGTAGGTGTGAATTGTGGTTAAATGCAATCAATTTTGGATTTGGATGAAAAATGGAAAGTTAGGGTTCATAAAATCCCAATTCTGTCCGGTTTTAGATCATTGGGGTAGAGGCCGAATTGGACTTTGCTCAAAACATGAAAGTTGTAGGTATTGATGTGTTTGAGGTGCCTGTAAAATTTCAGGGCATTTGGATTAGTGTATAGTGAGTTATGACGAAATTACTGTAGCTGTTCTGCTTTGGACAGAATGCGACAACTGCGTTTGTACTTGGCCATTTTGACTGGAATTAGTTTGGATTTTGAAGTTGGTGTCTTCTGATGAAATGTAGCTGGATGTCTTAGATAACTTATGCCTTTGGAATTTCGGAATTTGGACTTGTATGGACTGAGATATACCGATTACAGTTTTCTGCGTTTTGCAAACCTGTTTTGGGAATTCTGGTATAGTATTTTGCATATTTGACCTAGTTGTGTTAGGAACTGGATTGAGTGGTCTTCTACATTGTTGTAGCCCTGTTTCTTGGCTTCGAAACGGTGGGGCTTACACCCCCAACCGATAATTGTAGTGAGAGTTGTGCCATTACCGCATTATGACGTCAAAACCGGTTTTCTTATCAAGGCCTACATTAAAGCCCTTTCTTAATTTCTGGTTTGCTATAATGCTTGTATATGCTTATGAAACCCTATTGGGGTTGTGATTGGCATTGCTTTATGACTCATTATTGAGTCTCATTGTACTTGCTTATGTGTTCTAGGGCGTGACGGTGGTTCACGACATTCCCCTGACGGAAGTGCATGACATAGCACTTAATTGCTTAGTGAGTATACTACTCACTTAATTGTTACTATGTGGCTTTGCTAAATGTATATGTGATGCCTTGAAGGCTTACTTGGATATTGGAATTGATTAAGGTGAGGGTGTACTTGACCGCCCTCACCCCTTTTGATAGTATCACTGATTGGCTACCGTTTTACTGCATTACTGAACTTGATATATTGGTTGGTGAATTCCATTCCATGGAAACTGCTTTGGTGTCATTTGGACGAATGTCCAACGGCCTTACTGTATTACTGAGCTCAACCTCGTTGGTAGTCAATTGAATCGAGCCGGCGAGGGCTTGGTCGTGAAAATTGAATTGCCACGGGGACTGTACTGGGGAACCTTGTGGTATTGAGACCCTTGGTTCCGGTATACTCGAGTATTACCAAAAGCTACTGAATGGAGTGCGGGCCCGGTTGGGGTATGTTTGGTGGAAGGAATGGAGTGAAGTGAGGTCTACGGTCGGGTATTCTAAACATTGACGGAGGGTCAATGAGGTTGGATCAAGATTGCAAGCGTGGAAATGGGCTCTTGAGAGCCGACCGTATCCTTTCACTGATTTGCTTTACTTCGAAATTGCATACTTGAATTGAATGGTTATGCTTATGTGATCTTAACTGCTATTGTGATAGTTGCTCACTGGGCATATAGCTCACCCCGTTCCTTTTGTTTTCCTTACAGGCATATGACTACTTTTGGAATGAATTTTGTTAAATGGTTGCCGAATGAACTAGATGAATGCCTCTTTTGTATTGTATATAAAATGGGACCCTAAATGTATCATTAGGGCCGTTTTCACTTTTGTTTTGGCAACCCACATATGTAGCGACTTTTGTATCACTTTCAAAGGCCATTGCGGCTTGCAAATGGTTAATGTTACGTTGTATATGTATTTCGATGTTTGGTTGGGTTTCGGACGGGTCGGTTACTATTCATGGCCGACTCTGGACTTCATTTCTTTTATTTTGGGTTATTTTGCCCTTTTACCTTGTTTACGCGCGTGGGTATGTTTCGGCGCGTATTAGATCGACGTGAACTGAACCGTTAGTCCTGGCGAGAGCTGGCCAGGCAGTCCGCTAACCCCTTCGGTTCGCCTTAAGGGAAGGTGGGGCTGTCACAGGTGGTATCAGAGCCACGTCGCGTGGTCTCTGCGCGGAGTGAGACTGGGCCAAGTGGTGTTGTGGTCCTAATTTCGTGGATATGTCTAAGTGCTCGTTTGAGCGTAAGTTATGAACCGGGCATGTGATAAGTGTACGAATCGTTATCATGGGACTCGAGGAAGCTAGGTGTGTATGTCGGGTAGGAATCTTTAATAAGGATGGTTTACTCTTGGGACCGGCCGGCTCGAGATGTGAATTATCTTAGACGAGATTCTTGCGCCCGGATACGAAAGATATGAGGGCCTAGGTTAGAAAGGATTTGGTGAACTAGAAAGGCGATTCTATGGAACTTCGTGTGGTTTGTTCGGGTGTGGTTAAGCGTGATCGACCTTGATTAAGATATAAATATTTGGACGAAGCCCTAGAAGGGAAAAAGCTTTTCGTGAGTTCTTTTGCACTTGTGACCTAGTTGTTCAAAGTACTTTTGAGGACCCTATTGTTTCATGCAATGACTTCATATGTACTTGACTGACTGTTCCGTATGATTGCTTAACCTGGTTATGTGATCTATGTATACGTGTTATGTGTTTAAATGCTCTTCGCAGTAAATGTTTGAGTTGCTTATTCTTGTTTCATTGTTCCTGTCTGGTGCTACGGAAAGGAGGGTTAGGTGCCCTTTAACAGTATATTTATTTGATGACCTAGATTGACTTAGATTGATGGAAGGCACCCGAAGTGGTCGAGGCCGTGGACGCAGGGGTAGACAACCCACACCGATTAGGGGTACGGGGGAAACCTCTACTGGGCCCAATCCTGAACCACAAGCCGACCCCACTGTTCAAATAGCTGCTGCTATGCAGCAAATGACAAACCTACTCGCACAAGTAGTGCAACAACAGGGCCAGAACCCAAACCCTAATCCCGGAAACCCCGGTAATCATATCGAGAGCGAAGATAGAGCGCTAGAACGTTTTCAAAAGTTTTCTCCGCCAAAGTTCGTTGGGGGACCCGACCCTGATGTTGCTGAGAAATGGCTTGAGAAGATGGTAGACATTTTTGCAGCTCTACATTACCCAGACGAACGGCAGGTCACTTTCGCCGTGTTTCAACTCGAGGGGGCTGCCCGTTCCTGGTGGAACGTAATTAGACAGAAATGGGAGCGGGAGCAGACGCCTAGGACTTGGGTGAACTTCATCCGAGAATTTAATGCCAAGTTTTTCCCTCCCCTAGTCCAGGAGAGGAAGGAGGACGAGTTCATTAGGCTCCGCCAAGGGGCTCAAACTGTGGCGGAATATGAGAATCAATTTACCCGCTTATCCAAGTTTGCGCCTGAGTTGATCATGACCGAGCAACGAAGAATACGGCGATTTGTCCGGGGCCTGAACGTAGAAATCCAGAAGGACCTCGCGGCAGCCCAAATTAACGCCTTCAGTGAAGCAGTGGAAAAGGCACAACGGGTAGAGAATGCTAGGCTCCAGGTGAAAAACTTTCAGGCGAAAAAGAGAGGATTTCCTGGAAACAATTCGGGACAGGAGGATGAAAGTATCCCTCCCAAGTTTGGGCGGGGAACGGGAGGAGTAAGGATGCCGGGAGTGTCACAAGAGAGCCCGTCAAGAGGAGGCTCAGCTTCTGCAGCACGCGGACCCTGCGGGTATTGCGGAAAATTAAACCACTCAGAGGATAACTGCTGGAGGAAAGGAGGAAAATGCTTGCTCTGTGGGAGTGCTGACCATCAAATTGCTAACTGTCCAGCTCGCCTGCGCGAGCGGCAAGGGACTCTGCCACCAACCACGACCCACCCTGACCAGTCGAAGGGAGACAAGAATGGATCGAAAGTGTCCTCTCGGGTGTACTCCTTAGAACAACATCAAGGCTTTGACCCATTAGAGGACGTGGAAGGTAAGAATTTACTGAACCTGGCCAGTGAAGGGGCACATATTTGTTAGCAAAGTATAAAGCTCAATTTAATCCCGGAGTAGTCAATGATAAGGAAT
This sequence comes from Coffea canephora, assembly GCA_036785865.1. Classification (NCBI taxonomy): domain Eukaryota; kingdom Viridiplantae; phylum Streptophyta; class Magnoliopsida; order Gentianales; family Rubiaceae; genus Coffea; species Coffea canephora. The sequence goes on from CM071922.1 coordinate 31,547,477, forward strand.
TTCGAGGACGAAATTCTTTTAAGGGGGAGAGAGTGTGAGAACCCGTAAAACCCTAATTATTTTTCCTAGGGTTTTAGTTCCCTTAATTGCATAAATTTTGCATTTTCTGGTTTAGAAATATTTTTCTGGTAGATTTTATGCGTAATTGTAGTTTTAGTTGATTTTTTCTAGCATTGGTGAGTTTTAGAAAATTAAGAATGTATATTGGACGTGGGACCCACTAGTGCGAAAAGTTCGGAAAAATTCGGCCAATAAGGTTAAGTTTCGGATACTGTGTGAAATTTATCGGGTGTTAAGAGATAAGTAGAATGTGTGAAGTGATTGATGTGAGAGGGAAAAAGAAAGATAATAATGCATTAATGAGTGTGACAAGTGTCACAATATGATTGGTTGGACTTTATGGTTTACTATTCACATTTTTGACTTTTGACCAAAATTAGTTTATATCTCCAAAAATTCACAAAATTCACCATTTTCTTCCTTGTGTTGGCCGGCCCTCTCTCTCTCAAAGAAGAAGGAAATTTTCCAACTTTCAAGCTTCCATCTCACTCAATCTTCCACAAACAAGAGCTTAGACTAGATTTCACTCCATAAAAACCTTTCTTCTAGTGCTAATAAGTGTATTAGTGAAGTTGATTTGAAGAGCTAAGGTGTCCACAATCCCTATCTCTCTTGATTTCTTGGTAAGTGATGCTTGAACACCCTACTACATCTAATGATGCTTATGTTTGGCTTAGAAGTGGCTAAAGTGATGGATTATATGATTTATTTCTTGGTTTGGCTTGATTTGGTGAAGTTTTTAATTTTATGATGAATTTTATGGTTTAATATGAAATGGATGTTGTAGCCATCTTTGATGATTGGCAATGGACTATAATGACTCTAGTAGGTGTGAATTGTGGTTAAATGCAATCAATTTTGGATTTGGATGAAAAATGGAAAGTTAGGGTTCATAAAATCCCAATTCTGTCCGGTTTTAGATCATTGGGTTAGAGGCCGAATTGGACTTTGCTCAAAACATTAAAGTTGTAGGTATTGATGTGTTTGAGGTGCCTGTAAAATTTCAGGGCATTTGGATTAGTGTAGAGTGAGTTATGACGAAATTACTGTAGCTGTTCTGCTTTGGACAGAATGCGAAAACTGCGTTTGTACTTGGCCATTTTGACTGGAATTGGTTTGGATTTTGAAGTTGGTGTCTTCTGATGAAATGGAGCTGGATGTCTTAGATAACTTATGCCTTTGGAATTTCGGAATTTGGACTTGTATGGACTGAGATATACCGATTACAGTTTTCTGCGTTTTGCAAACCTGTTTTGGGAATTCTGGTATAGTATTTTGCATATTTGACCTAGTTGTGTTAGGAACTGGATTGAGTGGTCTTCTACATTGTTGTAGCCCTGTTTCTTGGCTTCGAAACGGTGGGTCTTACACCCCCAACCGATAATTGTAGTGAGAGTTGTGCCATTACCGCATTATGACGTCAAAACCGGTTTTCTTATCAAGGCCTACATTAAAGCCCTTTCTTAATTTCTGGTTTGCTATAATGCTTGTATATGCTTATGAAACCCTATTGGGGTTGTGATTGGCATTGCTTATGACTCGTTATTGAGTCTCATTGTACTTGCTTATGTGTTCTAGGGCGTGACGGTGGTTCACGACATTCCCCTGACGGAAGTGCATGACATAGCACTTAATTGCTTAGTGAGTATACTACTCACTTAATTGTTACTATGTGGCTTTGCTAAATGTATATGTGATGCCTTGAAGGCTTACTTGGATATTGGAATTGATTAAGGTGAGGGTGTACTTGACCGCCCTCACCCTTTTGATAGTATCACTGATTGGCTACCGTTTTACTGCATTACTGAACTTGATATATTGGTTGGTGAATTCCATTCCATGGAAACTGCTTTGGTGTCATTTGGACGAATGTCCAACGGCCTTACTGTATTACTGAGCTCAACCTCGTTGGTAGTCAATTGAATCGAGCCGGCGAGGGCTTGGTCGTGAAAATTGAATTGCCACGGGGACTGTACTGGGGAACCTTGTGGTATTGAGACCCTTGGTTCCGGTATACTCGAGTATTACCAAAAGCTACTGAATGGAGTGCGAGCCCGGTTGGGGTATGTTTGGTGGAAGGAATGGAGTGAAGTGAGGTCTACGGTCAGGTATTCTAAACATTGACGGAGGGTCAATGAGGTTGGATCAAGATTGCAAGCGTGGAAATGGGCTCTTGAGAGCCGACCGTATCCTTTCACTGATTTGCTTTACTTCGAAATTGCATACTTGAATTGAATGGTTATGCTTATGTGATCTTAACTGCTATTGTGATAGTTGCTCACTGGGCATATAGCTCACCCCGTTCCTTTTGTTTTCCTTACAGGCATATGACTACTTTTGGAATGAATTTTGTTAAATGGTTGCCGAATGAACTAGATGAATGCCTCTTTTGTATTGTATATAAAATGGGACCCTAAATGTATCATTAGGGCCGTTTTCACTTTTATTTTGGAAACCCACATATGTAGCGACTTTTGTATCACTTTCAAAGGCCATTGTGGCTTGCAAATGGTTAATGTTATGTTGTATATGTATTTCGATGTTTGGTTGGGTTTCGGACGGGTCGGTTACTATTCATGGCCGACTCTGGACTTCATTTCTTTTATTTTGGGTTATTTTGCCCTTTTGCCTTGTTTACGCGCGTGGGTATGTTTCGGAGCGTATTAGATCGACGTGAACTGAACCGTTAGTCCTGGCGAGAGCTGGGCAGGCAGTCCGCTAACCCCTTCGGTTCGCCTTAAGGGAAGGTGGGGCTGTCACAGGTGGTATCAGAGCCACGTCGCGTGGTCTCTGCGCGGAGTGAGACTGGGCCAAGTGGTGTTGTGGTCCTAATTTCGTGGATATGTCTAAGTGCTCGTTTGAGCGTAAGTTATGAACCGGGCATGTGATAAGTGTACGAATCGTTATCATGGGACTCGAGGAAGCTAGGTGTGTATGTCGGGTAGGAATCTTTAATAAGGATGGTTTACTCTTGGGACCGGCCGGCTCGAGATGTGAATTATCTTAGACGAGATTCTTGCGCCCGGATACGAAAGATATGAGGGCCTAGGTCAGAAAGGATTTGGTGAACTAGAAAGGCGATTCTATGGAACTTCGTGTGGTTTGTTCGGGTGTGGTTAAGCGTGATCGACCTTGATTAAGATATAAATATTTGGACGAAGCCCTAGAAGGGAAAAAGTTTTTCGTGAGTTCTTTTGCACTTGTGACCTAGTTGTTCAAAGTACTTTTGAGGACCCTATTGTTTCATGCAATGACTTCATATGTACTTGACTGACTGTTCCGTATGATTGCTTAACCTGGTTATGTGATCTATGTATACGTGTTATGTGTTTAAATGCTCTTCGCAGTAAATGTTTGAGTTGCTTATTCTGGTTTCATTGTTCCTGTCTGGTGCTACGGAAAGGAGGGTTAGGTGCCTTTTAACAGTATATTTATTTGATGACCTAGATTGACTTAGATTGATGGAAGGCACCCGAAGTGGTCGAGGCCGTGGACGCAGGGGTAGACAACCCGCACCGATTAGGGGTACGGGGGAAACCTCTACTGGCCCAATCCTGAACCACAAGCCGACCCCACTGTTCAAATAGCTGCTGCTATGCAGCAAATGACAAACCTACTCGCACAAGTAGTGCAACAACAGGGCCAGAACCCAAACCCTAATCCCGGAAACCCCGGTAATCATATCGAGAGCGAAGATAGAGCGCTAGAACGTTTTCAAAAGTTTTCTCCGCCAAAGTTCGTTGGGGGACCCGACCCTGATGTTGCTGAGAAATGGCTTGAGAAGATAGTAGACATTTTTGCAGCTCTACATTACCCAGACGAACGGCAGGTCACTTTCGCCGTGTTTCAACTCGAGGGGGCTGCCCGTTCCTGGTGGAACGTAATTAGACAGAAATGGGAGCGGGAGCAGACGCCTAGGACTTGGGTGAACTTCATCCGAGAATTTAATGCCAAGTTTTTCCCTCCCCTAGTTCAGGAGAGGAAGGAGGACGAGTTCATTAGGCTCCGCCAAGGGGCTCAAACTGTGGCGGAATATGAGAATCAATTTACCCGCTTATCCAAGTTTGCGCCTGAGTTGATCATGACCGAGCAACGAAGAATACGGCGATTTGTCCGGGGCCTGAACGTAGAAATCCAGAAGGACCTCGCGGCAGCCCAAATTAACGCCTTCAGTGAAGCAGTGGAAAAGGCACAACGGGTAGAGAATGCTAGGCTCCGGGTGAAAAACTTTCAGGCGAAAAAGAGAGGATTTCCTGGAAACAATTCGGGATAGGAGGATGAAAGTATCCCTCCCAAGTTTGGGCGGGGAACGGGAGGAGTAAGGATGCCGGGAGTGTCACAAGAGAGCCCGTCAAGAGGAGGCTCAGCTTCTGCAGCACGCGGACCCTGCGGGTATTGCGGAAAATTAAACCACTCAGAGGATAACTGCGGGAGGAAAGGAGGAAAATGCTTGCTCTGTGGGAGTGTTGACCATCAAATTTCTAACTGTCCAGCTCGCCTGCGCGAGCGGCAAGGGACTCTGCCACCAACCACGACCCATCCTGACCAGTCGAAGGGAGACAAGGATGGATCGAAAGTGTCCTCTCGGGTGTACTCCTTAGAACAACATCAAGGCTTTGACCCGTTAGAGGACGTGGAAGGTAAGAATTTACTGAACCTGGCCAGTGAAGGGGCACAGATTTGTTAGCAAAGTATAAAGCTCAATTTAATCCCGGAGTAGTCAATGATAAGGAATTTCGAGGACGAAATTCTTTTAAGGGGGAGAGAGTGTGAGAACCCGTAAAACCCTAATTATTTTTCCTAGGGTTTTAGTTCCCTTAATTGCATAAATTTTGCATTTTCTGGTTTAGAAATATTTTTCTGGTAGATTTTATGCATAATTATAGTTTTAGTTGATTTTTTCTAGCATTGGTGAGTTTTAGAAAATTAAGAATGTATATTGGACGTGGGACCCACTAGTGCGAAAAGTTCGGAAAAATTCGGCCAATAAGGTTAAGTTTCGGATACTGTGTGAAATTTATCGGGTGTTAAGAGATAAGTAGAATTTGTGAAGTGATTGATGTGAGAGGGAAAAAGAAAGATAAGAATGCATTAATGAGTGTGACAAGTGTCACAATATGATTGGTTGGACTTTATGGTTTACTATTCACATTTTTGACTTTTGACCAAAATTAGTTTATATCTCCAAAAATTCACAAAATTCACCATTTTCTTCCTTGTGTTGGCCGGCCCTCTCTCTCTCAAAGAAGAAGGAAATTTTCCAACTTTCAAGCTTCCATCTCACTCAATCTTCCACAAACAAGAGCTTAGACTAGATTTCACTCCATAAAAACCTTTCTTCTAGTGCTAATAAGTGTATTAGTGAAGTTGATTTGAAGAGCTAAGGTGTCCACAATCCCTATCTCTCTTGATTTCTTGGTAAGTGATGCTTGAACACCCTACTACATCTAATGATGCTTATGTTTGGCTTAGAAGTGGCTAAAGTGATGGATTATATGATTTATTTCTTGGTTTGGCTTGATTTGGTGAAGTTTTTAATTTTATGATGAATTTTCTGGTTTAATATGAAATGGATGTTGTAGCCATCTTTGATGATTGGCAATGGACTATAATGACTCTAGTAGGTGTGAATTGTGGTTAAATGCAATCAATTTTGGATTTGGATGAAAAATGGAAAGTTAGGGTTCATAAAATCCCAATTCTGTCCGGTTTTAGATCGTTGGGTTAGAGGCCGAATTGGACTTTGCTCAAAACATGAAAGTTGTAGGTATTGATGTGTTTGAGGTGGCTGTAAAATTTCAGGGAATTTGGATTAGTGTAGAGTGAGTCATGACGAAATTACTGTAGCTGTTCTGCTTTGGACAGAATGCGAAAACTGCGTTTGTATTTGGCCATTTTGACTGGAATTGGTTTGGATTTTGAAGTTGATGTCTTCTGATGAAATGTAGCTGGATGTCTTAGATAACTTATGCCTTTGGAATTTCGGAATTTGGACTTGTATGGACTGAGATATACCGATTACAGTTTTCTGCGTTTTGCAAACCTGTTTTGGGAATTCTGGTATAGTATTTTGCATATTTGACCTAGTTGTGTTAGGAACTGGATTGAGTGGTCTTCTACATTGTTGTAGCCCTGTTTCTTGGCTTCGAAACGGTGGGTCTTACACCCCCAACCGATAATTGTAGTGAGAGTTGTGCCATTACCGCATTATGACGTCAAAACCGGTTTTCTTATCAAGGCCTACATTAAAGCCCTTTCTTAATTTCTGGTTTGCTATAATGCTTGTATATGCTTATGAAACCCTATTGGGGTTGTGATTGGCATTGCTTTATGACTCGTTATTGAGTCTCATTGTACTTGCTTATGTGTTTTAGGGCGTGACGGTGGTTCACGACATTCCCCTGACGGAAGTGCATGACATAGCACTTAAATGCTTAGTGAGTATACTACTCACTTAATTGTTACTATGTGGCTTTGCTAAATGTATATGTGATGCCTTGAAGGCTTACTTGGATATTGGAATTGATTAAGGTGAGGGTGTACTTGACCGCCCTCACCCCTTTTGATAGTATCACTGATTGGCTACCGTTTTACTGCATTACTGAACTTGATATATTGGTTGGTGTATTCCATTCCATGGAAACTGCTTTGGTGTCGTTTGGACGAATGTCCAACGGCCTTACTGTATTACTGAGCTCAACCTCGTTGGTAGTCAATTGAATCGAGCCGGCGAGGGCTTGGTCGTGAAAATTGAATTGCCACGGGGACTGTACTGGGGAACCTTGTGGTATTGAGACCCTTGGTTCCGGTATACTCGAGTATTACCAAAAGCTACTGAATGGAGTGCGGGCCCGGTTGGGGTATGTTTGGTGGAAGGAATGGAGTGAAGTGAGGTCTACGGTCGGGTATTCTAAACATTGACGGAGGGTCAATGAGGTTGGATATAGATTGCAAGCGTGGAAATGGGCTCTTGAGAGCCGACCGTATCCTTTCACTGATTTGCTTTACTTCGAAATTGCATACTTGAATTGAATGGTTATGCTTATGTGATCTTAACTGCTATTGTGATAGTTGCTCACTGGGCATATAGCTCACCCCGTTCCTTTTGTTTTCCTTACAAGCATATGACTACTTTTGGAATGAATTTTGTTAAATGGTTGCCGAATGAACTACATGAATGCCTCTTTTGTATTGTATATAAAATGGGACCCTAAATGTATCATTAGGGCCGTTTTCACTTTTGTTTTGGCAACCCACATATGTAGCGACTTTTGTATCACTTTCAAAGGCCATTGTGGCTTGCAAATGGTTAATGTTACGTTGTATATGTATTTCGATGTTTGGTTGGGTTTCGGACGGGTCGGTTACTATTCATGGCCGACTCTGGACTTCATTTCTTTTATTTTGGGTTATTTTGCCCTTTTACCTTGTTTACGCGCGTGGGTATGTTTCGGAGCGTATTAGATCGACGTGAACTGAACCGTTAGTCCTGGCGAGAGCTGGGCAGGCAGTCCGCTAACCCCTTCGATTCGCCTTAGGGGAAGGTGGGGCTGTCACAGGTGGTATCAGAGCCACGTCGCGTGGTCTCTGGCGGAGTGAATGGGCCAAGTGGTGTTGTGGTCCTATTTCATGGATATGTCTAAGTGCTCGTTTGAGCGTAAGTTATGAACCGGGCATGTGATAAGTGTACAATCGTTATCATGGGACTCGAGGAAGCTAGGTGTGTATGTCGGGTAGGAATCTTTAATAAGGATGGTTTACTCTTGGGACCGGCCGGCTCGAGATGTGAATTATCTTAGACGAGATTCTTGCGCCCGGATACGAAAGATATGAGGGCCTAGGTTAGAAAGGTTTGGTGAACTAGAAAGGCGATTCTATGGAATTTCGTGTGGTTTGTTCGGTTGTGGTTAAGCGTGATCGACCTTGATTAAGATATAAATATTTGGACGAAGCCCTAGAAGGGAAAAAGTTTTTCGTGAGTTCTTTTGCACTTGTGACCTAGTTGTTCAAAGTACTTTTGAGGACCCTATTGTTTCATGCAGTGACTTCATATGTACTTGACTGACTGTTCCGTATGATTGCTTAACCTGGTTATGTGATCTATGTATACGTGTTATGTGTTTAAATGCTCTTCGCAGTAAATGTTTGAGTTGCTTATTCTTGTTTCATTGTTCCTGTCTGGTGCTACGGAAAGGAGGGTTAGGTGCCCTTTAACAGTATATTTATTTGATGACCTAGATTGACTTAGATTGATGGAAGGCACCAGAAGTGGTCGAGGCCTGAACCACAAGCCTGAACCACAAGCCGACCCCACTGTTCAAATAGCTGCTGCTATGCAGCAAATGACAAACCTACTCGCACAAGTAGTGCAACAACAGGGCCAGAACCCAAACCCTAATCCCGGAAACCCCGGTAATCATATCGAGAGCGAAGATAGAGCGCTAGAACGTTTTCAAAAGTTTTCTCCGCCAAAGTTCGTTGGGGGACCCGACCCTGATGTTGCTGAGAAATGGCTTGAGAAGATGGTAGACATTTTTGCAGCTCTACATTACCCAGACGAACGCAGGTCACTTTCGCCGTGTTTCAACTCGAGGGGGCTGCCCGTTCCTGGTGGAACGTAATTAGACAGAAATGGGAGCGGGAGCAGACGCCTAGGACTTGGGTGAACTTCATCGAGAATTTAATGCCAAGTTTCTCCCTCCCCTAGTCCAGGAGAGGAAGGAGGACGAGTTCATTAGGCTCCGCCAAGGGGCTCAAACTGTGGCGGAATATGAGAATCAATTTACCCGCTTATCCAAGTTTGCGCCTGAGTTGATCATGACCGAGCAACGAAGAATACGGCGATTTGTCCAGGGCCTGAACGTAGAAATCCAGAAGGACCTCGCGGCAGCCCAAATTAACGCCTTCAGTGAAGCAGTGGAAAAGGCACAACGGTAGAGAATGCTAGGCTCCGGGTGAAAAACTTTCAGGCGAAAAAGAGGGATTTCCTGGAAACAATTCGGGATAGGAGGATGAAAGTATCCCTCCAAGTTTGGGCGGGGAACGGGAGGAGTAAGGATGCCGGGAGTGTCACAAGAGAGCCCGTCAAGAGGAGGCTCAGCTTCTGCAGCACGCGGACCCTGCGGGTATTGCGGAAAATTAAACCACTCAGAGGATAACTGCTGGAGGAAAGGAGGAAAATGCTTGCTCTGTGGGAGTGCTGACCATCAAATTGCTAACTGTCCTGCTCGCCTGCGCGAGTGGCAAGGGACTCTACCACCAACCACGACCCACCCTGACCAGTCGAAGGGAGACAAGGATGGATCGAAAGTGTCCTCTCGGGTGTACTCCTTAGAACAACATCAAGGCTTTGACCCATTAGAGGACGTGGAAGGTAAGAATTTACTGAACCTGGCCAGTGAAGGGGCACAGATTTGTTAGCAAAGTATAAAGCTCAATTTAATCCCGGAGTAGTCAATGATAAGGAATTTCGATGACGAAATTCTTTTAAGGGGGAGAGAGTGTGAGAACCCGTAAAACCCTAATTATTTTTCCTAGGGTTTTAGTTCCCTTAATTGCATAAATTTTGCATTTTCTGGTTTAGAAATATTTTTCTGGTAGATTTTATGCGTAATTATAGTTTTAGTTGATTTTTTCTAGCATTGGTGAGTTTTAGAAAATTAAGAATGTATATTGGACGTGGGACCCACTAGTGCGAAAAGTTCGGAAAAATTCGGCCAATAAGGTTAAGTTTCGGATACTGTGTGAAATTTATCGGGTGTTAAGAGATAAGTAGAATGTGTGAAGTGATTGATGTGAGAGGGAAAAAGAAAGATAAGAATGCATTAATGAGGTGACAAGTGTCACAATATGGTTGGTTGGACTTTATGGTTTACTATTCATATTTTTGACTTTTGACCAAAATTAGTTTATATCTCCAAAAATTCACAAAATTCACCATTTTCTTCCTTGTGTTGGCCGGCCCTCTCTCTCTCAAAGAAGAAGGAAATTTTCCAACTTTCAAGCTTCCATCTCACTCAATCTTCCACAAACAAGAGCTTAGACTAGATTTCACTCCATAAAAACCTTTATTCTAGTGCTAATAAGTGTATTAGTGAAGTTGATTTGAAGAGCTAAGGTGTCCACAATCCCTATCTCTCTTGATTTCTTGGTAAGTGATGCTTGAACACCCTACTACATCTAATGATGCTTATGTTTGGCTTAGAAGTGGCTAAAGTGATGGATTATATGATTTATTTCTTGGTTTGGCTTGATTTGGTGAAGTTTTTAATTTTATGATGAATTTTCTGGTTTAATATGAAATGGATGTTGTAGCCATCTTTGATGATTGGCAATGGACTATAATGACTCTAGTAGGTGTGAATTGTGGTTAAATGCAATCAATTTTGGATTTGGATGAAAAATGGAAAGTTAGGGTTCATAAAATCCCAATTCTGTCCGGTTCTAGATCATTGGGTTAGAGGCCGAATTGGACTTTGCTCAAAACATGAAAGTTGTAGGTATTGATGTGTTTGAGGTGCCTGTAAAATTTCAGGGCATTTGGATTAGTCTACAGTGAGTTATGACGAAATTACTGTAGCTGTTCTGCTTTGGACAGAATGCGAAAACTGCGTTTGTATTTGGCCATTTTGACTGGAATTGGTTTGGATTTTGAAGTTGGTGTCTTCTGATGAAATGTAGCTGGATGTCTTAGCTAACTTATGCCTTTGGAATTTCGGCATTTGGACTTGTATGGACTGAGATATACCGATTACAGTTTTCTACGTTTTGCAAACCTGTTTTGGGAATTCTGGTATAGTATTTTGCATATTTGACCTAGTTGTGTTAGGAACTGGATTGAGTGGTCTTCTACATTGTTGTAGCCCTGTTTCTTGGCTTCGAAACGGTGGGTCTTACACCCCCAACCGATAATTGTAGTGAGAGTTGTGCCATTACCGTATTATGACGTCAAAACCGGTTTTCTTATCAAGGCCTACATTAAAGCCCTTTCTTAATTTCTGGTTTGCTATAATGCTTGTATATGCATATGAAACCCTATTGGGGTTGTGATTGGCATTGCTTTATCACTCGTTATTGAGTCTCATTGTACTTGCTTATGTGTTCTAGGGCGTGACGGTGGTTCACGACATTCCCCTGACGGAAGTGCATGACATAGCACTTAATTGCTTAGTGAGTATACTACTCACTTAATTGTTACTATGTGGCTTTGCTAAATGTATATGTGATGCCTTGAAGGCTTACTTGGATATTGGAATTGATTAAGGTGAGGGTGTACTTGACCGCCCTCACCCCTTTTGATAGTATCACTGATTGGTTACCGTTTTACTGCATTACTGAACTTGATATATTGGTTGGTGTATTCCATTCCATGGAAACTGCTTTGGTGTCGTTTGGACGAATGTCCAACGGCCTTACTGTATTACTGAGCTCAACCTCGTTGGTAGTCAATTGAATCGAGCCGGCGAGGGCTTGGTCGTGAAAATTGAATTGCCACGGGGACTGTACTGGGGAACCTTGTGGTATTGAGACCCTTGGTTCCGGTATACTCAAGTATTACCAAAAGCTACTGAATGGAGTGCGGGCCCGGTTGGGGTATGTTTGGTGGAAGGAATGGAGTGAAGTGAGGTCTACGGTCGGGTATTCTAAACATTGATGGAGGGTCAATGAGGTTGGATCAAGATTGCAAGCGTGGAAATGGGCTCTTGAGAGCCGACCGTATCCTTTCACTGATTTGCTTTACTTCGAAATTGCATACTTGAATTGAATGGTTATGCTTATGTGATCTTAACTGCTATTGTGATAGTTGCTCACTGGGCATATAGCTCACCCCGTTCCTTTTGTTTTCCTTACAGGCATATGACTACTTTTGGAATGAATTTTGTTAAATGGTTGCCGAATGAACTAGATGAATGCCTCTTTTGTATTGTATATAAAATGGGACCCTAAATGTATCATTAGGGCCGTTTTCACTTTTATTTTGGCAACCCACATATGTAGCGACTTTTGTATCACTTTCAAAGGCCATTGTGGCTTGCAAATGGTTAATGTTACGTTGTATATGTATTTCGATGTTTGGTTGGGTTTCGGACGGGTCGGTTACTATTCATGGCCGACTCTGGACTTCATTTCTTTTATTTTGGGTTATTTTGCCCTTTTGCCTTGTTTACGCGCGTGGGTATGTTTCGGAGCGTATTAGATCGACGTGAACTGAACCATTAGTCCTGGCGAGAGCTGGGCAGGCAGTCCGCTAACCCCTTCGATTCGCCTTAGGGGAAGGTGGGGCTGTCACAGGTGGTATCAGAGCCACGTCGCGTGGTCTCTGAGCGGAGTGACACTGGGCCAAGTGGTGTTGTGGTCCTAATTTCATGGATATGTCTAAGTGCTCGTTTGAGCGTAAGTTATGAACCGGGCATGTGATAAGTGTACGAATCGTTATCATGGGACTCGAGGAAGCTAGGTGTGTATGTCGGGTAGGAATCTTTAATAAGGATGGTTTACTCTTGGGACCGGCCGGCTCGAGATGTGAATTATCTTAGACGAGATTCTTGCGCCCGGATACGAAAGATATGAGGGCCTAGGTTAGAAAGGTTTTGGTGAACTAGAAAGGCGATTCTATGGAATTTCGTGTGGTTTGTTCGGGTGTGGTTAAGCGTGATCGACCTTGATTAAGATATAAATATTTGGACGAAACCCTAGAAGGGAAAAAGCTTTTCGTGAGTTCTTTTGCACTTGTGACCTAGTTGATCAAAGTACTTTTGAGGACCCTATTGTTTCATGCAGTGACTTCATATGTACTTGACTGACTGTTCCGTATGATTGCTTAACCTGGTTATGTGATCTATGTATACGTGTTATGTGTTTAAATGCTCTTCGCAGTAAATGTTTGAGTTGCTTATTCTTGTTTCATTGTTCCTGTCTGGTGCTACGGAAAGGAGGGTTAGGTGCCCTTTAACAGTATATTTATTTGATGACCTAGATTGACTTAGATTGATGGAAGGCACCAGAAGTGGTCGAGGCCGTGGACGCAGGGGTAGACAACCCACACCGATTAGGGGTACGGGGGAAACCTCTACTGGGCCCAATCCGAACCACAAGCCGACCCCACTGTTCAAATAGCTGCTGCTATGCAGCAAATGACAAACCTACTCGCACAAGTAGTGCAACAACAGGGCCAGAACCCAAACCCTAATCCCGGAAACCCCGGTAATCATATCGAGAGCGAAGATAGAGCGCTAGAACGTTTTCAAAAGTTTTCTCCGCCAAAGTTCGTTGGGGGACCCCACCCTGATGTTGCTGAGAAATGGCTTGAGAAGATGGTAGACATTTTTGCAGCTCTACATTACCCAGACGAACAGCAGGTCACTTTCGCCGTGTTTCAACTCGAGGGGGCTGCCCGTTCCTGGTGGAACGTAATTAGACAGAAATGGGAGCGGGAGCAGACGCCTAGGACTTGGGTGAACTTCATCCGAGAATTTAATGCCAAGTTTTTCCCTCCCCTAGTTCAGGAGAGGAAGGAGGACGAGTTCATTAGGCTCCGCCAAGGGGCTCAAACTGTGGCGGAATATGAGAATCAATTTACCCGCTTATCCAAGTTTGCGCCTGAGTTGATCATGACCGAGCAACGAAGAATACGGCGATTTGTCCAGGGCCTGAACGTAGAAATCCAGAAGGACCTCGCGGCAGCCCAAATTAACGCCTTCAGTGAAGCAGTGGAAAAGGCACAACGGGTAGAGAATGCTAGGCTCCGGGTGAAAAACTTTCAGGCGAAAAAGAGAGGATTTCCTGGAAACAATTCGGGATAGGAGGATGAAAGTATCCCTCCCAAGTTTGGGCGGGGAACGGGAGGAGTAAGGATGCCGGGAGTGTCACAAGAGAGCCCGTCAAGAGGAGGCTCAGCTTCTGCAGCACGCGGACCCTGCGGGTATTGCGGAAAATTAAACCACTCAGAGGATAACTGCTGGAGGAAAGGAGGAAAATGCTTGCTCTGTGGGAGTGCTGACCATCAAATTGCTAACTGTCCAGCTCGCCTGCGCTAGTGGCAAGGGACTCTGCCACCAACCACGACCCACCCTGACCAGTCGAAGGGAGACAAGGATGGATCGAAAGTGTCCTCTCGGGTGTACTCCTTAGAACAACATCAAGGCTTTGACCCATTAGAGGACGTGGAAGGTAAGAATTTACTGAACCTGGCCAGTGAAGGGGCACAGATTTGTTAGCAAAGTATAAAGCTCAATTTAATCCCGGAGTAGTCAATGATAAGGAATTTCGAGGACGAAATTCTTTTAAGGGGGAGAGAGTGTGAGAACCCGTAAAACCCTAATTATTTTTCCTAGGGTTTTAGTTCCCTTAATTGCATAAATTTTGCATTTTCTGGTTTAGAAATATTTTTCTGGTAGATTTTATGCGTAATTATAGTTTTAGTTGATTTTTTCTAGCATTGGTGAGTTTTAGAAAATTAAGAATGTATATTGGACGTGGGACCCACTAGTGCGAAAAGTTCGGAAAAATTCGGCCAATAAGGTTAAGTTTCGGATACTGTGTGAAATTTATCGGGTGTTAAGAGATAAGTAGAATGTGTGAAGTGATTGATGTGAGAGGGAAAAAGAAAGATAAGAATGCATTAATGAGGTGACAAGTGTCACAATATGATTGGTTGGACTTTATGGTTTACTATTCACATTTTTGACTTTTGACCAAAATTAGTTTCTATCTCCAAAAATTCACAAAATTCACCATTTTCTTCCTTGTGTTGGCCGGCCCTCTCTCTCTCAAAGAAGAAGGAAATTTTCCAACTTTCAAGCTTCCATCTCACTCAATCTTCCACAAACAAGAGCTTAGACTAGATTTCACTCCATAAAAACCTTTCTTCTAGTGCTAATAAGTGTATTAGTGAAGTTGATTTGAAGAGCTAAGGTGTCCACAATCCCTATCTCTCTTGATTTCTTGGTAAGTGATGCTTGAACACCCTACTACATCTAATGATGCTTATGTTTGGCTTAGAAGTGGCTAAAGTGATGGATTATATGATTTATTTCTTGGTTTGGCTTGATTTGGTGAAGTTTTTAATTTTATGATGAATTTTCTGGTTTAATATGAAATGGATGTTGTAGCCATCTTTTATGATTGGCAATGGACTATAATGACTCTAGTAGGTGTGAATTGTGGTTAAATGCAATCAATTTTGGATTTGGATGAAAAATGGAAAGTTAGGGTTCATAAAATCCCAATTCTGTCCGGTTCTAGATCATTGGGTTAGAGGCCGAATTGGACTTTTCTCAAAACATGAAAGTTGTAGGTATTGATGTGTTTGAGGTGCCTGTAAAATTTCAGGGCATTTGGATTAGTCTACAGTGAGTTATGACGAAATTACTGTAGCTGTTCTGCTTTGGACAGAATGCGAAAACTGCGTTTGTATTTGGCCATTTTGACTGGAATTGGTTTGGATTTTGAAGTTGGTGTCTTCTGATGAAATGTAGCTGGATGTCTTAGCTAACTTATGCCTTTGGAATTTCGGCATTTAGACTTGTATGGACTGAGATATACCGATTACAGTTTTCTACGTTTTGCAAACCTGTTTTGGGAATTCTGGTATAGTATTTTGCATATTTGACCTAGTTGTGTTAGGAACTGGATTGAGTGGTCTTCTACATTGTTGTAGCCCTGTTTCTTGGCTTCGAAACGGTGGGTCTTACACCCCCAACCGATAATTGTAGTGAGAGTTGTGCCATTACCGCATTATGACGTCAAAACCGGTTTTCTTATCAAGGCCTACATTAAAGCCCTTTCTTAATTTCTGGTTTGCTATAATGCTTGTATATGCATATGAAACCCTATTGGGGTTGTGATTGGCATTGCTTTATCACTCGTTATTGAGTCTCATTGTACTTGCTTATGTGTTCTAGGGCGTGACGGTGGTTCACGACATTCCCCTGACGGAAGTGCATGACATAGCACTTAATTGCTTAGTGAGTATACTACTCACTTAATTGTTACTATGTGGCTTTGCTAAATGTATATGTGATGCCTTGAAGGCTTACTTGGATATTGGAATTGATTAAGGTGAGGGTGTACTTGACCGCCCTCACCCCTTTTGATAGTATCACTGATTGGTTACCGTTTTACTGCATTACTGAACTTGATATATTGGTTGGTGTATTCCATTCCATGGAAACTGCTTTGGTGTCGTTTGGACGAATGTCCAACGGCCTTACTGTATTACTGAGCTCAACCTCGTTGGTAGTCAATTGAATCGAGCCGGCGAGGGCTTGGTCGTGAAAATTGAATTGCCACGGGGACTGTACTGGGGAACCTTGTGGTATTGAGACCCTTGGTTCCGGTATACTCGAGTATTACCAAAAGCTACTGAATGGAGTGCGGGCCCGGTTGGGGTATGTTTGGTGGAAGGAATGGAGTGAAGTGAGGTCTACGGTCGGGTATTCTAAACATTGACGGAGGGTCAATGAGGTTGGATCAAGATTGCAAGCGTGGAAATGGGCTCTTGAGAGCCGACCGTATCCTTCCACTGATTTGCTTTACTTCGAAATTGCATACTTGAATTGAATGGTTATGCTTATGTGATCTTAACTGCTATTGTGATAGTTGCTCACTGGGCATATAGCTCACCCCGTTCCTTTTGTTTTCCTTACAGGCATATGACTACTTTTGGAATGAATTTTGTTAAATGGTTGCCGAATGAACTAGATGAATGCCTCTTTTGTATTGTATATAAAATGGGACCCTAAATGTATCATTAGGGCCGTTTTCACTTTTGTTTTGGCAACCCACATATGTAGCGACTTTTGTATCACTTTCAAAGGCCATTGTGGCTTGCAAATGGTTAATGTTACATTGTATATGTATTTCGATGTTTGGTTGGGTTTCGGACGGGTCGGTTACTATTCATGGCCGACTCTGGACTTCATTTCTTTTATTTTGGGTTATTTTGCCCTTTTGCCTTGTTTACGCGCGTGGGTATGTTTCGGAGCGTATTAGATCGACGTGAACTGAACCGTTAGTCCTGGCGAGAGCTGGGCAGGCAGTCCGCTAACCCCTTCGATTCGCCTTAGGGGAAGGTGGGGCTGTCACAGGTGGTATCAGAGCCACGTCGCGTGGTCTCTGAGCGGAGTGACACTGGGCCAAGTGGTGTTGTGGTCCTAATTTCATGGATATGTCTAAGTGCTCGTTTGAGCGTAAGTTATGAACCGGGCATGTGATATGTGTACGAATCGTTATCATGGGACTCGAGGAAGCTAGGTGTGTATGTCGGGTAGGAATCTTTATTAAGGATGGTTTACTCTTGGGACCGGCCGGCTCGAGATGTGAATTATCTTAGACGAGATTCTTGCGCCTGGATACGAAAGATATGAGGGCCTAGGTTAGAAAGGATTTGGTGAACTAGAAAGGCGATTCTATGGAACTTCGTGTGGTTTGTTCGGGTGTGGTTAAGCGTGATCGACCTTGATTAAGATATAAATATTTGGACGAAGCCCTAGAAGGGAAAAAGCTTTTCGTGAGTTCTTTTGCACTTGTGACCTAGTTGTTCAAAGTACTTTTGAGGACCCTATTGTTTCATGCAATGACTTCATATGTACTTGACTGACTGTTCCGTATGATTGCTTAACCTGGTTATGTGATCTATGTATACGTGTTATGTGTTTAAATGCTCTTCGCAGTAAATGTTTGAGTTGCTTATTCTTGTTTCATTGTTCCTGTCTGGTGCTACGGAAAGGAGGGTTAGGTGCCCTTTAACAGTATATTTATTTGATGACCTAGATTGACTTAGATTGATGGAAGGCACCCGAAGTGGTCGAGGCCGTGGACGCAGGGGTAGACAACCCACACCGATTAGGGGTACGGGGGAAACCTCTACTGGGCCCAATCCTGAACCACAAGCCGACCCCACTGTTCAAATAGCTGCTGCTATGCAGCAAATGACAAACCTACTCGCACAAGTAGTGCAACAACAGGGCCAGAACCCAAACCCTAATCCCGGAAACCCCGGTAATCATATCGAGAGCGAAGATAGAGCGCTAGAACGTTTTCAAAAGTTTTCTCCGCCAAAGTTCGTTGGGGGACCCGACCCTGATGTTGCTGAGAAATGGCTTGAGAAGATGGTAGACATTTTTGTAGCTCTACATTACCCAGACGAACGGCAGGTCACTTTCACCGTGTTTCAACTCGAGGGGGCTGCCCGTTCCTGGTGGAACGTAATTAGACAGAAATGGGAGCGGGAGCAGACGCCTAGGACTTGGGTGAACTTCATCCGAGAATTTAATGCCAAGTTTTTCCCTCCCCTAGTCCAGGAGAGGAAGGAGGACGAGTTCATTAGGCTCCGCCAAGGGGCTCAAACTGTGGCGGAATATGAGAATCAATTTACCCGCTTATCCAAGTTTGCGCCTGAGTTGATCATGACCGAGCAACGAAAAATACGGCGATTTGTCCAGGGCCTGAACGTAGAAATCCAGAAGGACCTCGCGGCAGCCCAAATTAACGCCTTCAGTGAAGCAGTGGAAAAGGCACAACGGGTAGAGAATGCTAGGCTCCAGGTGAAAAACTTTCAGGCGAAAAAGAGAGGATTTCCTGGAAACAATTCGGGACAGGAGGATGAAAGTATCCCTCCCAAGTTTGGGCGGGGAACGGGAGGAGTAAGGATGCCGGGAGTGTCACAAGAGAGCCCGTCAAGAGGAGGCTCAGCTTCTGCAGCACGCGGACCCTGCGGGTATTGCGGGAAATTAAACCACTCAGAGGATAACTGCTGGAGGAAAGGAGGAAAATGCTTGCTCTGTGGGAGTGCTGACCATCAAATTGCTAACTGTCCAGCTCGCCTGCGCGAGCGGCAAGGGACTCTGCCACCAACCACGACCCACCCTGACCAGTCGAAGGGAGACAAGGATGGATCGAAAGTGTCCTCTCGGGTGTACTCCTTAGAACAACATCAAGGCTTTGACCCATTAGAGGACGTGGAAGGTAAGAATTTACTGAACCTGGCCAGTGAAGGGGCACAGATTTGTTAGCAAAGTATAAAGCTCAATTTAATCCCGGAGTAGTCAATGATAAGGAATTTCGAGGACGAAATTCTTTTAAGGGGGAGAGAGTGTGAGAACCCGTAAAACCCTAATTATTTTTCCTAGGGTTTTAGTTCCCTTAATTGCATAAATTTTGCATTTTCTGGTTTAGAAATATTTTTCTGGTAGATTTTATGCGTAATTATAGTTTTAGTTGATTTTTTCTAGCATTGGTGAGTTTTAGAAAATTAAGAATGTATATTGGACGTGGGACCCACTAGTGCGAAAAGTTCGGAAAAATTCGGCCAATAAGGTTAAGTTTCGGATACTGTGTGAAATTTATCGGGTGTTAAGAGATAAGTAGAATGTGTGAAGTGATTGATGTGAGAGGGAAAAAGAAAGATAAGAATGCATTAATGAGGTGACAAGTGTCACAATATGATTGGTTGGACTTTATGGTTTACTATTCACATTTTTGACTTTTGACCAAAATTAGTTTATATCTCCAAAAATTCACAAAATTCACCATTTTCTTCCTTGTGTTGGCCGGCCCTCTCTCTCTCAAAGAAGAAGGAAATTTTCCAACTTTCAAGCTTCCATCTCACTCAATCTTCCACAAACAAGAGCTTAGACTAGATTTCACTCCATAAAAACCTTTCTTCTAGTGCTAATAAGTGTATTAGTGAAGTTGATTTGAAGAGCTAAGGTGTCCACAATCCCTATCTCTCTTGATTTCTTGGTAAGTGATGCTTGAACACCCTACTACATCTAATGATGCTTATGTTTGGCTTAGAAGTGGCTAAAGTGATGGATTATATGATTTATTTCTTGGTTTGGCTTGATTTGGTGAAGTTTTTAATTTTATGATGAATTTTCTGGTTTAATATGAAATGGATGTTGTAGCCATCTTTGATGATTGGCAATGGACTATAATGACTCTAGTAGGTGTGAATTGTGGTTAAATGCAATCAATTTTGGATTTGGATGAAAAATGGAAAGTTAGGGTTCATAAAATCCCAATTCTGTCCGGTTTTAGATCATTGGGTTAGAGGCCGAATTGGACTTTCCTCAAAACATGAAAGTTGTAGGTATTGATGTGTTTGAGGTGCCTGTAAAATTTCAGGGCATTTGGATTAGTGTAGAGTGAGTTATGACGAAATTACTGTAGCTGTTCTGCTTTGGACAGAATGCGAAAACTGCGTTTGTATTTGGCCATTTTGACTGGAATTGGTTTGGATTTTGAAGTTGGTGTCTTCTGATGAAATGTAGCTGGATGTCTTAGCTAACTTATGCCTTTGGAATTTCGGCATTTGGACTTGTATGGACTGAGATATACCGATTACAGTTTTCTACATTTTGCAAACCTGTTTTGGGAATTCTGGTATAGTATTTTGCATATTTGACCTAGTTGTGTTAGGAACTGGATTGAGTGGTCTTCTACATTGTTGTAGCCCTGTTTCTTGGCTTCGAAACGGTGGGTCTTACACCCCCAACCGATAATTGTAGTGAGAGTTGTACCATTACCGCATTATGACGTCAAAACCGGTTTTCTTATGAAGGCCTACATTAAAGCCCTTTCTTAATTTCTGGTTTGCTATAATGCTTGTATATGCTTATGAAACCCTATTGGGGTTGTGATTGGCATTGCTTTATGACTCGTTATTGAGTCTCATTGTACTTGCTTATATGTTCTAGGGCGTGACGGTGGTTCACGACATTCCCCTGACGGAAGTGCATGACATAGCACTTAATTGTTACTATGTGGCTTTGCTAAATGTATATGTGATGCCTTGAAGGCTTACTTGGATATTGGAATTGATTAAGGTGAGGGTGTACTTGACCGCCCTCACCCCTTTTGATAGTATCACTGATTGGCTACCGTTTTACTGCATTACTGAACTTGATATATTGGTTGGTGAATTCCATTCCATGGAAACTGCTTTGGTGTCGTTTGGACGAATGTCCAACGGCCTTACTGTATTACTGAGCTCAACCTCGTTGGTAGTCAATTGAATCGAGCCGGCGAGGGCTTGGTCATGAAAATTGAATTGCCACGGGGACTGTACTGGGGAACCTTGTGGTATTGAGACCCTTGGTTCCGGTATACTCGAGTATTACCAAAAGCTACTGAATGGAGTGCGGGCCCGGTTGGGGTATGTTTGGTGGAAGGAATGGAGTGAAGTGAGGTCTACGGTCGGGTATTCTAAACATTGACGGAGGGTCAATGAGGTTGGATCAAGATTGCAAGCGTGGAAATGGGCTCTTGAGAGCCGACCGTATCCTTTCACTGATTTGCTTTACTTCGAAATTGCATACTTGAATTGAATGGTTATGCTTATGTGATCTTAACTGCTATTGTGATAGTTGCTCACTGGGCATATAGCTCACCCCGTTCCTTTTGTTTTCCTTACAGGCATATGACTACTTTTGGAATGAATTTTGTTAAATGGTTGCCGAATGAACTAGATGAATGCCTCTTTTGTATTGTATATAAAATGGGACCCTAAATGTATCATTAGGGCCGTTTTCACTTTTGTTTTGGCAACCCACATATGTAGCGACTTTTGTATCACTTTCAAAGGCCATTGTGTGAAGACCCGAAAAAAATTCTTATTTTATCAAATATTAATGGTTAATTAAGTATTTATCCACCTGTTTTCCCCAAATAATTTATTACGACCATTTTAAATCCATTCGTATGGAATAATGTCTTCATTATGTTTTTGAAATGTCCCGTTAACAACTTCAATTTTCGGAAGGATTGTTTAGGTGAGAAATAGTTCACACGAGTGTTTCAAGGTGATATTATATTCGAGAGTATGATTATCCTGGGGAAATTAAGAACGGACAATAGCAGATTAAGAAAAGTTAATCGAGAATTAAAGGTGAATAAGTTCTAAGTGAGCATATACTACTCACGCGTGGATAGTTTTCCAAAAGACGCATGGATACAAATTTATTGGAGATTTGAGGAGTTAATACTCGACTCATGTGAGGACTCAAAAAAAAACTCCTATTAAAACCCTAATTTGAGCTTATTTAATTATTTACTTGTTCATTTATTCCAAGTATTATTTTCTAGACCTATTGAACTTAATTACGTGGAAATATAGCTTCGTTATATTTTTTTAAAAAGTGACTTGTTTCAAGAATTAATTTCCGGGAGCGCGTTTAGTAAAAATAGTGAATAGTGCTTGGAGATTTTATCCGCTTGAGAGTGCAATAAGCTTGGAATAATGGAGACTCGTACTATGGTTCTAAAATAGGAAATATTATGAATAAATACTCAAGTGATAGTTAGTAGTACAATCGTTATAAGAAATTCTCGGAAGTTTCGCGTTATAGCGTTAAAATTGACGGTACGCGTTTTCACACGCGCGACTTTATTTGAGAGACTTTAGACCCTTATTTTGGGACAATCAAGAGTGAATAATATTTACCTGAATATAAGTGCATTAGAGGTTTAGTGCACTAGTGAACCAAACGCGCGAGAAATCGAGCCGAAACGCGCCCAAACGCACCCTAGTGAGAGTTGACTTTGGGGATGATTTTTGCACCACACATTGTGTCTTCCTTAAGAAGCTAAATTTGGACCAAACACTCTCTCTCTTAGTCTCTCTCTTGGCCGATTATCAGCAGCAAAAAAGAACAACACCAAGATGTCATTTTCATCTTCAATTCTTGCACAAAAACTTCATGGATTCACACCAAATTTGAACTACACTTAGCTTGTCACTTGGAGAGATCATCTAGCTAGAAAAAGGAGGAGTTTTTCACGGTTTCTTGGAGCTTCAAGAGGGCCGAAAATTCTGACCTTGCAAACCAAAGGAGTAGGTAATGATCAACCCATGGATTCTTATCTTTTGGAGATTATATAGCAAGATTAAGCTCATGCATGCACTTAGTTACTTGTTTATGGTATAAAAATGTGATTGTGGGCTCTTGGAATTCCCACACTTGGGTTGTTGTTGCTGATGTGATAATTAATGGTGATTATATTGTGGGTTTAGTGATTATAATGATGCATTAGTGGTGGGTAATTAGTAGGAACTTCATTGGGTGTAAGAAGCAAAAACTTCCGATTCTACCCCTGTTTTATTCGGCCATTTTAAGGCCAGTTTTTAATGAACTAATGGCTTGAACTGGATGCTTATATGATTTATTAGAGGTGTGGAAAATTTCATTGAAAAATAATGAGGTTTGAATGGGCAAATGAATTTTTTTTAGAAACCAGCAAATCTGGAAACTGATTCGCGTATGACTCTGACCAGCAGTAGTATTTTGGCTATAACTCTGTCCTCGGATGTCGAAATCATGTGCCGTCGGTGGCGTTTGAAACTAGACATTCCTAGCTTTAATTTGGTATAAAATGCACGTTCTGATTCCTTGTGAGAAAGCCGAACCAAATGTTTTAAGTTCGCTGTCCTGTTGCTCTGTTCGTCTGGAATGAAGTGGTCAGGCAGCAACTTGATGCCCGAATTTGAACCAGTTGGGTGCCGAATTTGGAAATGATTTCTTCTGTGATATTTTAGTCCTATGAATGTATTTTCCAACGGCATAAGCCATGCTCGATTTCGAGCTATATTGACTGATTTGTGACTGAAACAAGTGGACTGCTCTGTTTTGGAAAACCCTAATGTTTGGACTGGTTTGGAACCAAATCTTGGAGTGAACTTGTTAGTTGATGTTTTTGATATTAAACACTTACCAAAGATATTATGGGTGTATCTTAGACCCTTATTTCACAAATGAACCATGGTTGGATAACTTTCTTGGTTAGACGATTGGAAATTGGGAAATGCAAGTCAAAGGCAGATTGCCTTAGGATTTTTCTTGAACTTTGGTGGGCTAATTAACTACCTTGCCGAAGGTATTTTTTCCCCAAAATTCGATAGAGAGATACTTTCCATATAGTATTGAAATACTGCCAATTTTGGTGCCAATTCAAGTTCGTTTCGATACCCAATTGAATTACTAAAGTTAGAGGTTCAAATCTGGAAAATTCTCATCCAGTCTTGAATTTGCTCAACTTCGGGCTACCGTATCTCGGTGCTCGAAACTCCGATTCTTGATCCACTTGTTTTGTCATACACCTCACTTGCAACCCTAATTGAGCTGCAAATTTCAGAGGCCGGTTTGCAACGTGTGAATCGTGCCGAATTTTCAAAGTTGGCCGAAATCCAACTTAATTCTGCCATGAAAACCGACCCTGCGTCTTCAAGCTCATTTTTGACCACTTTTCACTTCAATTCATGGACAAGTGTCTTCTAGGAACTTATAGTACTCTCTAAGAGGTTTCCAACGGTATAAAGTTTTCCAATTTTCGACTTATACCGAACGAGTTACAATTTTTCAAAGATTTATCGTAAAACTGAAAAATTTTCTAATTTCAAAGAAATAGAGTTTTTCAAGAACTCTTTATTCTTTTGATATTCTTAAACGTTTTGCCCTCGATTTTCATGATAAAAACTCAAATAATATTGTACATAATAAAAGGCAAGTTGAACCTCGATTTACGTGTAATTGAGGTCCCTTTTTGCAAAATAATTCTTAGATTGTACTAGTGTACAATCTTCTTGATAAGTGGGTTAATTGTATGATTATCCGCTATTAAATTGCCAGGCGCGCAAGGAGACCTTCAAGAGGATCTCACCGTGGACACTTGAACTCCCAGAAATATATTTCTTATCGAATTGCTCGGTGAGTGTCAAGTGTGTGAATTTTGATACTTGCTTATTTGTGGTATTTGTTGGAAGTTTTAAAAATAAGGGCGGTGCGTACTTTATCGCACTCGTTCTAATTTCAAATGAACGAATGAAATGTAATGAATGAATGAAATGCAATGTTATGTCATGAATGCTTATGTCGTTGGAGTGAACCTCCTCGACTTTCAAATGAATGGGGGACGCCCAAACTCATAGGCCAACCTTAGACTCGAGCCGGTAATGGGCTTGGTCGGGGACTGGGGCGAGCCATGAGATACACATAAGCTCGACCTAATAAGAGGTCTTGCTTGGCATACTCGTAGAGTATCGCCCAATAATAGACTTGTGGGCCCTTGGGGTGTACGGTGGACGGAGGGAAGTAAGTGGTGATCTACGGAAATGGAAATACCGACCCGGTTGACAGGAGGGTCAATGCGGGAAGGTATACGAATGACATCGGCAGATCGAGTGGAACTTAGCTCCTGAGAGCTACTATATCCTTGAATTGTTTCTGATTACTTTTCCTGTTTAAATGATTGATTATTGAAAAGACATGACTTTATTTATTAAAGTTGGGTTTGTTATTTGACTAAGTGCTTGCATGTGTGTTCTTGGCCTCACGAGCGTTTAGCTCACCCCATAGTTTTGTTTTCCTTAACAGGATCGAGTCTCGGAGAAGTATGGAGAAAACCTTCGCTGTACTTTTGTTTTAAGGTTTCTATTATATTTTGGAATTGAAGTGTAACTTTTGGGCCTGACGTATATTTGGGGATTTAAGTTGTATCTTGAACGCCTTATCTATGGGTTGGATAATGGATGATTGTTAAGCTTGAACGCTTTTGCATTTTGTGTTTATGTTATTCTATCTTGTTGTGACGTTCGGACTGGCGTTAAGCATGAATAGTATTGCTTGAGTCCTGGCGAGAGCTGGGCAGGCGTCCGCGGATACCCTTTGGTCCGCCTTAGGGAGATGTGGGGCGTCACACATTGTGGCTTGCAAATGGTTAATGTTACGTTGTATATGTATTTCGATGTTTGGTTGGGTTTCGGACGGGTCGGTTACTATTCATGACCAACTCTGGACTTCATTTCTTTTATTTTGGGTTATTTTGCCCTTTTGCCTTATTTACGCGCGTGGGTATGTTTCGGAGCGTATTAGATCGACGTGAACTGAACCGTTAGTCCTGGCGAGAGCTGGGCAGGCAGTCCGCTAACCCCTTCGGTTCGCCTTAGGGGAAGGTGGGGCTGTCACAGGTGGTATCAGAGCCACGTCGCGTGGTCTCTGCGCGGAGTGACACTGGGCCAAGTGGTGTTGTGGTCCTAATTTCATGGATATGTCTAAGTGCTCGTTTGAGCGTAAGTTATGAACCGGGCATGTGATAAGTGTACGAATCGTTATCATGGGACTCGAGGAAGCTAGGTGTGTATGTCGGGTAGGAATCTTTAATAAGGATGGTTTACTCTTGGGACCGGCCGGCTCGAGATGTGAATTATCTTAGACGAGATTCTTGCGCCCGGATACGAAAGATATGAGGGTTTAGGTTAGAAAGGATTTGGTGAACTAGAAAGGCGATTCTATGGAATTTCGTGTGGTTTGTTCGGGTGTGGTTAAGCGTGATCGACCTTGATTAAGATATAAATATTTGGACGAAACCCTAGAAGGGAAAAAGCTTTTCGTGAGTTCTTTTGCACTTGTGACCTAGTTGTTCAAAGTACTTTTGAGGACCCTATTGTTTCATGCAGTGACTTCATATGTACTTGACTGACTGTTCCGTATGATTGCTTAACCTGGTTATGTGATCTATGTATACGTGTTATGTGTTTAAATGCTCTTCGCAGTAAATGTTTGAGTTGCTTATTCTTGTTTCATTGTTCCTGTCTGGTGCTACGGAAAGGAGGGTTAGGTGCCCTTTAACAGTATATTTATTTGATGACCTAGATTGACTTAGATTGATGGAAGGCACCAGAAGTGGTCGAGGCCGTGGACGCAGGGGTAGACAACCCACACCGATTAGGGGTACGGGGGAAACCTCTACTGGGCCCAATCCTGAACCACAAGCCGACCCCACTGTTCAAATAGCTGCTTGTTGAGTTTGATCCCTATCTTTTGATGTTTACAAAACAAATGGATGATACTAATATTTCTTCAAGATATATTTTCAGTTATGAAATTATTTGATTCCATGAACAAGTGCAATTGGAAGAAGACAAAGTATGCTGAAGCTGTCGGACGCTCAAAAAGACTGCATCGGACGTCCGACAACCATTGAGTATCTTCGGACGCAGAAAACCAGCCTATCGGACGTCCTAAGGAATTGAAGAAAAATTCTCAGTTTTACATCATACCTTCGGACGCAGAAAACCAGCCTATCGGACGTCCGAAAGAATTGAAGAAAATTTCTCAAACTCACTGACTGCTGTCGGACGCATAAAACAGTGCTATCGGACGTCCGACACTACCAACGGCTAGTTGACTGTTCAGCTACTTTCTATCCGTTGGAAGCTTTAATGAGGCTCTTTCTTGGTCCTATATAAATAGTGGTTGGTCAGATACTTCAAACAACTTTGGCACACTGAAGATACAAAAGATCTAGAGAGATTTTAGTGAGAAAATACTCCAAAAAGAATATTTGTAGTCTTAGTGGTGTGAGGTTCATTGTAAGCTTTTCATTTGTGAGTGAATCTTTCATGAGTGTAGCTCTGTGAGGGTTGTCCTGAGGGATAGTAAAACGTCCTGGCTTGACCGAGTGCTGCTTGGGGCAAGGAGGAGGTGAACCTTCCTTTGTACACAAGAGTGATTGTAATTCATCAACTTGAAGTAGCTTGTTTCAATTAATCTACAAGCTGAAGAGGAGTTGGGTAGTTAATTGGTTTGCAATCCTTTCCTTTTTATTTACTTATTGTTTCGTTTATGATCTTTGCATTGGTTGTTTTGGGCCTTACAATTGGTATTAGAGCTTGGTCTCCTAGAGATTAAGCTCAATCGGCTTTGGAGTAAAGATGACAACCAATAATGCTATGTTTTTTGAAGGACATTCTGTTATTAGACCACCTGTGTTTAATGGGTCAAATTATATGAGTTGGAAAGAAAGAATGATTATCTTTTTGCAATCTATTGATATCGAATTGTGGTTTATTATTAGTGAAGGTCCATATGATGCCTCTCTTATAGATGAAAATACTCATGCATCTAGACCGAAAACAAGAAGTGAACTGACTGCTGTGGATAGAGCTCATCTCACCTTAAATGCAAAAGCCATGAATGTGTTATATTGTGCATTAGACTCAAATGAATCTATTAGAGTCAAGGGTTGCAAGTCAGCTAAAGAAATTTGGGACAAACTGAAAGAAATTCATGAAGGTAGTGAGAATGTTAGAGAACAAAAGAAGTCCATTCTAGTTACAAAGTATGAATCTTTCAAGATGGAACCTCATGAAAATGTTGATCAAATGTATTGTAGATTCAATGATCTCATTAAAGATTTAGAGGTGCTGCAAAAAGAATATTCTCTTGGTGAGAAAAATAGAAAAATCCTGAATGCCTTGTCCAATGATTGGGAAAATAAAGTGACTGCTATTGAGGAGGCTAGAAATTTGAATACTATGCCTATTGAATCTCTTATTAATTCTCTTACCCCTTATGAGCTGAAACTTAAGACTAAGGTGCAAGAGGAAGAGGATGCAAAAGTGCGAAAGAATATTGCTCTAAAAGCCTCACAAGATGAAGATGATTCTGCCTCCCTAGATGAAGAAGATGTGGAAGGTGATGACAATGATATCGCTCTCATCACAAAAAGTTTCAAACGAATACTCAACAAGAGGAGATTCAGAAATGGTGGACCTAGCAATTCATTCCCAAATCAGTTCAACAAAAAGCAAACTGATCAGTGCTTTGAATGCGGCCAACCTGGACACTATGCAAGTGACTGTCCAGTGATGAAGAAGAAAGAAGGAAGAAAACCAAGAATAAACAAATTTCAATTCACATGGAATGAATGCAATTCCGATGGTGAAATTGAAGAGGAAGATCAATCTGCTCAATTGGCTTTCATGACCATTGGAGATGATGAGGTAACATCTTCTAGCTCTCAATTTGAAAGTGATGATGAAGATGATGATGATCTTGAATCTTTCATTATAAAATTGCATGATAGTTTGAAAGAATCTTATGTTAGAAACAAGGAGTTAAAACAGAAAATTAGTTTTTTGCTTCGAGATAATGCAAATCTTTTTCAACAAAACAAAAAATTGAAAGCTGAAAATGATTACTTCAAAAAAAGTGAGACTGCTTTACACTTGGATCTTGATAGAAAAACAAGTTTTTGTGAAATGTTCAAAAGGGAACAAGATGATTTGAAAAGAAGAATGGATGATTTAAATGAGTTGCTTCAACATAAAAAACAGGACTGTTTTCAGAGTAATAAATCAAAACCTCATTTTAAGATAAATTCTGCTGCAAATGAGTTTGTTATCCATAGGAGAAGACAAGTAAGATTTATTAAACCTGTTCATATAAATAATTCCCTGATTATGTGTAATTTCTGTTGTCAAAAAGGTCATATGAAAAGTGATTGCTATGTGAGAAAGAATATAAAAAAAGGCATGAAATACATGTGGATAGTTAGGCATGATGCTAATTTTAACAAGTAGGAGATTTTGTTAATCATTGCAGTGATTCTTGTTCACAATATTCTTCTTTTGATATTTCTGATATTTTGATTTGAGTTTTCGCTGATATTTTTGAATACTACTGAATCTATATGATGTCAAAAAGGGAGAGAAAAGAACTATTCTGATCTAACGATGATTTGCTAATTTCTCAGTAATAAGTTGGTATGTTGGTATTGCTGAATTCTGCTATCATTTCTCTGTTTTTGTTTGAAATATTGGATTTTCTGTTATTGTTGTTGGATTATGGTTGCTGGTTATTACTCTCATCTTATGATGACAAAAAGGGGGAGAGATGGATGCAATGTGTAAGAGGGAGTTATTATGAGATTATGAGTTTGGCTCTTAAAAGTTTTGATTGCAATGATTGAGGGGGAGCTTATACTTATTTTTGTTTCTTTCCATCCATTGTTTTGTCATCATCAAAAAGGGAGAGATTGTTGAGTTTGATCCCTATCTTTTGATGTTTACAAAACAAATGGATGATACTAATATTTCTTCAAGATATATTTTCAGTTATGAAATTATTTGATTCCATGAACAAGTGCAATTGGAAGAAGACAAAGTATGCTGAAGCTGTCGGACGCTCAAAAAGACTGCATCGGACGTCCGACAACCATTGAGTATCTTCGGACGCAGAAAACCAGCCTATCGGACGTCCTAAGGAATTGAAGAAAAATTCTCAGTTTTACATCATACCTTCGGACGCAGAAAACCAGCCTATCGGACGTCCGAAAGAATTGAAGAAAATTTCTCAAACTCACTGACTGCTGTCGGACGCATAAAACAGTGCTATCGGACGTCCGACACTACCAACGGCTAGTTGACTGTTCAGCTACTTTCTATCCGTTGGAAGCTTTAATGAGGCTCTTTCTTGGTCCTATATAAATAGTGGTTGGTCAGATACTTCAAACAACTTTGGCACACTGAAGATACAAAAGATCTAGAGAGATTTTAGTGAGAAAATACTCCAAAAAGAATATTTGTAGTCTTAGTGGTGTGAGGTTCATTGTAAGCTTTTCATTTGTGAGTGAATCTTTCATGAGTGTAGCTCTGTGAGGGTTGTCCTGAGGGATAGTAGAACGTCCTGGCTTGACCGAGTGCTGCTTGGGGCAAGGAGGAGGTGAACCTTCCTTTGTACACAAGAGTGATTGTAATTCATCAACTTGAAGTAGCTTGTTTCAATTAATCTACAAGCTGAAGAGGAGTTGGGTAGTTAATTGGTTTGCAATCCTTTCCTTTTTATGGACTTTTGGCATTTGGACTTTTATGGACTGAGATATACCGATTACAGTTTTCTGCGTTTTGCAAACCTGTTTTGGGAATTCTGGTATAGTATTTTGCATATTTGACCTAGTTGTGTTAGGTACTGGATTGAGTGGTCTTCTACATTGTTGTAGCCCTATTTCTTGGCTTCGAAACGGTGGGTCTTACACCCCCAACCGATAATTGTAGTGAGAGTTGTGCCATTACCGCATTATGACGTCAAAACCGGTTTTCTTATCAAGGCCTACATTAAAGCCCTTTCTTAATTTCTGGTTTGCTATAATGCTTGTATATGCTTATGAAATCCTATTGGGGTTGTGATTGGCATTGATTTATGACTCGTTATTGAGTCTCATTGTACTTGCTTATGTGTTCTAGGGCGTGACGGTGGTTCACGACATTCCCCTGACGGAAGTGCATGACATAGCACTTAATTGTTACTATGTGGCTTTGCTAAATGTATATGTGATGCCTTGAAGGCTTACTTTACTGAACTTGATATATTGGTTGGTGAATTCCATTCCATGGAAACTGCTTTGGTGTCGTTTGGACGAATGTCCAACGGCCTTACTGTATTACTGAGCTCAACCTCGTTGGTAGTCAATTGAATCGAGCCGGCGAGGGCTTGGTCGTGAAAATTGAATTGCCACGGGGACTGTACTGGGGAACCTTGTGGTATTGAGACCCTTGGTTCCGGTATACTCGAGTATTACCAAAAGCTACTGAATGGAGTGCGGGCCCGGTTGGGGTATGTTTGGTGGAAGGAATGGAGTGAAGTGAGGTCTACGGTCGGGTATTCTAAACATTGACGGAGGGTCAATGAGGTTGGATCAAGATTGCAAGCGTGGAAATGGGCTCTTGAGAGCCGACCGTATCCTTTCACTGATTTGCTTTACTTCGAAATTCAATACTTGAATTGAATGGTTATGCTTATGTGATCTTAACTGCTATTGTGATAGTTGCTCACTGGGCATATAGCTCACCCCGTTCCTTTTGTTTTCCTTACAGGCATATGACTACTTTTGGAATGAATTTTGTTAAATGGTTGCCGAATGAACTAGATGAATGCCTCTTTTGTATTGTATATAAAATGGGACCCTAAATGTATCATTAGGGCCGTTTTCACTTTTGTTTTGGCAACCCACATATGTAGCGACTTTTGTATCACTTTCAAAGGCCATTGTGGCTTGCAAATGGTTAATGTTATGTTGTATATGTATTTCGATGTTTGGTTGGGTTTCGGACGGGTCGGTTACTATTCATGGCCGACTCTGGACTTCATTTCTTTTATTTTGGGTTATTTTGCCCTTTTGCCTTGTTTACGCGCGTGGGTATGTTTCGGAGCGTATTAGATCGACGTGAACTGAACCGTTAGTCCTGGCGAGAGCTGGGCAGGCAGTCCGCTAACCCCTTCGGTTCGCCTTAGGGGAAGGTGGGGCTGTCACAAATTCGGCCTCTAAGCCTGAGATACAAAATAGGACAGAAAAGGGGGTTTTGAAACCCTAACATTTCTCATTTCACTCCAAACCCAAAATTGGTTGCAATTATCAACAATTCACACCTACTAGAGTCATTTTAAACCATTACCATTCATCATACAAGGCCACAACATCCCATTCATATTAAACCAGAAAATTCATCATAAAATGGAAAACTTCACCAAATCAAGCCAAATAAAGAAATAAATCACACATTCCATCACTCAAGCCACCATTAGGCACAAAATAACCATCATTAAGTGTAAGGGAGTAGTCAAACATCACTTACCTAAGAAACAAGAGAGAGGAAGATGTTGGACACCTTAACTCTTCAAACAAACTTCACTAGAGCACTCACTATCACTAAAAGAAAGGATTTTATGGAGTGAAATCTAGTTTAGGCTTTTGTTTGTGAGAGATTGAACCAAATGGAAGCTTGAAAGTTGAAGAATTTCCTTCCTTCTTGCAAGAGAGAGAGCCGGCCAACACAAGGTAAGAAAATGGTAATTTTGAGCAATTTTTAGATATTTAATCCTTTGGTCAAAAAAGTCAAAAATTGGAATAGTAATTCTTAAAGTCCAACCAATGAGAAAGTGACACTTGTCACCTCATTAAATGCATTCCTATCCTTTCTTTTCTCTCTCACATCAATCATTTCACACACTCTACTTATCTCTTAACACCCGATAAATTTTACACAGTATCCAAAACTTAACCTTATTGACCGAATTTTTCCGAACTTTTCGCACTAGTGGGTCCCACGTCCATTATATATCCTTAATTTTCTAAAAATTCTCCAATACTAGAAAAATCATCTAAAAACTATAATTGCACATAAAATCTACCAGAAAAATATTTCTAAGCCCGAAAATGCAGAAAACATGCAATTAAGGGGAAATAAACCCTAGGAAAATAATTAGGGTTTTACGGGTTCTCACATTAAGAGGTATTTGGGGCATACTAGTGATTGGGTTAGGCATGCATAAACAACATCCGAATTGGATAGTGATTTAATTTCTAACCCGAAAAGTACTATTGTTTTGCAGGGATGGAAAACGGAAATGGAGTTCCGGTAGCTAACGGGAATGGGCATGCGAATGGGCATGTGGTGCCTTCTAGGCCTATCTACTACCGAGCTTTAGGAGGGGAATCTCGTGTACGTTACTTGCCTGCTACTCGATACCCCCGATGTGCTTGTAGGGTGACCTTTGCTTACCAAACCACGTTGTACTGGCCTTGGACGACGAGCGTCGTCGGTTGGTGAATGCCAACTTGGACTTACAGGCTGAGGTGGACGAGCTTAGATAGATGGTGGGGGCTCAAGGTGAGAGGATTGCCGAGCTCGAGGAGGTACTAGAGGGTGAGGTGGCCACATCTGCAATGGTTCGTGAGGAGTTTCAGAGTGCTAGGGTTCGACTTACTAGGTTGAGAGAGGAGGTCCGTAGTCAGGCTTCCGACATCTTGACTGATGCCACTAGACTAGTGGATGAGGCGATGGAGGGGTCTAGAGCCCTGAGGAGAAGGAGGATCCGGAGGAGGATTTTGAGGAGGAGGTTCCACCCGGTAGTCCTACTGTGGATTAGGTCTAGATTGATTGACATTTCTTTTGACCCTTTTGACTAGTACAGTTAGAATTAGCAGGGGTGATGCTAAGTGCTGAGGCCATTGTATTTTGTATGACTGTGTGGCTTACTTTTGAAGCACTTGCTTTTACTTTAATCTTCTGTGACTAAAAGTACTCTTGTGGCACTTGTGTACTATACTTTTGTGACTACCCATTGACTTGCTAATTGTATGAACTTGATATGCTAATGAATGTAGATTATTGTTATTTTCAATGTTTTCTTGATTGGTTCCTACTTTCTATTTTGCATTGCATAATTGATTTATTTCCTGCACTAGTCACGCCTAAGTTATGGAAGGACTAAGAAGTGGTCGACATCGTGGGCAAGGGACTAGACAGGCCCAATCTCAGGGTGATGACCAGGGATCGCAACTGGACCGACCCAAGGCCAGAAAAATACTGAGGGTAATCAAGTGGCTACTGCCATTAATAGGATGACTGATATCCTAGAGCGCTTAGCTGATAGACAAGGTCCTGGACCGTTTAACCAACCTGGGAGTCAGGAAAGAGGAGAGGATAGAGCCTTAAAGAGGTTCTTAAAGTTCAATCCGCCTAAGTTTCTTGGAGAACCCGATCCTGAAATAGCAGATAATTGGTTAGAGAGGATGACCAACATATTCGCCGCCCTAGACTATACTGAGGATAGGCGAGTAAATTTTGCTACTTTTCAATTTGAGGGAGTGACTCGTGCTTGGTGGGATATGATAAAAGGAAAATGGGAGAGAGTTCAAACCCCTTGGACCTGGGAGAACTTCACGAGGGAATTTAATGAAAATTTTCTTCCACCCTTGATTAAAGAAAAGAGAGAGGGTGAATTTATCAAGTTGAAACAAAGAGTCCTTAGTGTGGCGGAATATGAAGGGAAATTCATTAAACTTTCTAAGTACGCTCCTGAACTAGTAGTCAATGAACGGAAAAGGATTAAACGGTTACAGGGGTTTAATGTGGAAATTCAGGAGGGCTTGGCCGCAACCCAAATTTCTACTTTTACTGAGGCTTTAGAGAAGGCACAAAGGGTTGAAAGTGCAAGACTACAAGTGAGGGACTTTCAAATAGAAAGAGAAATGTTTCTAACTCTGCGTCTGGGCAGGCTAGTAAAAGTGCACAACCTTCCAAGATGGGAAGAGGAATGGGAGGAATAAGGACCACTGGGGCTTCTAGGGGAGTTTTATCCAGAGGAGGTCACAGTGGACCTGCTCAGGCTAGAGGAACGCCTTCTACTAGTTCGGCTGTGACTCCTCAAGTTACTTGTGGATACTGTGGTAAATCCAACCACTCTGAAAATGACCGCTGGAGGAAATTGGAGAAATGTTTGTTTTGTGGTAGTGCTGAACATCAAGTCACCAACTATCCGAAATCACCAAAAACAGGAGGTAACTCTCAGAGACCAGAAAAGTCAAACTCCAAGCAAACCAGTGCCGGAGGAAGTCGACTGAAAGTACCGGCCAGGGTTTATGCACTGGATTATCAACAAATCCCTAAAGCGACTGAATTGGTTGAAGGTACAATTCTAATCTTTGATCATTTAGCTAGAGTTTTAATTGATTCGGGTGCAACAACTTCTTTTGTAAACCCTAATTTCATGAGTGGGATAGAATTGAAGTCAGTTAAATTACCGTATGATTTGGAGGTTGAAACACCTACTGGGGATCAAAGTTTAATTGCTAACCTGGTGTATAGAGACTGTGAAGTCTGTGTTGGGGAGCGGAAATTATTGGCTGACCTAATAAGTTTAGTAATTAAGGGATATGATATGATTTTAGAAATGGATTGGCTAGCCCATTATAATGTCCAGTTAAACTGCCGAACAAAGATTATAGAATTGGCCATTCCAGGTGAGGCAACCCTGAAGTTGGATGTAAGGGGTAAATTGATTTCGTTCGCACTTATCTCAGGGATTCGGGCTAGAAAATTATTAAGTAAATGAGTTAAAGAGTATTTGGCTTTTCTTATTAACACCCCTAGTGATATGGTGAAATTGGAGGACATGCCTGTAGTGAAAGACTTTCTAGATGTTTTTCCTGAAGAGTTAGAGTTCTTACCCCCAGAACAAAAAATAGCTTTTAAGATTAATGTAACTCCGGGAGTAGCACCTATCTCTAAGACACCATATCGGATGGCACCGGTGGAATTGAAGGAGTTGAAATTGCAACTGCAAGACTTGTTGGATAGGGGTTTTATAAAAGAGAGTGATTCTCCGTGGGGAGGCCCGGTTTTATTCGTTAAGAAAAAGGATGGGAGTTTAAAACTATGTATAGACCATAGAGGTTTGAATGATGTCACAATTAAGAATAAGTACCCGTTGCCCCACATTGATGTATTGTTTGATCAATTGCAAGGGGCGGTAGTATTTTCGAAGTTGGATTTGAGACAGGGTTATTATCAATTGAGGATTTTGGAAAAAGACATACCCAAGACTGCTTTTAACTCAAGGTACAGACACTTTGAATTTGGAGTGATGCCATTTGGGTTAACTAATGCTCCTGCAGCTTTCATGGATTTAATGCATAGAGTTTTTAGGCCTTATCTAGATCAATTTGTGGTGGTCTTCATTGATGACATTTTAGTGTATTCTAAGAATGTGAAAGATCATGAGAAACACTTGAGAATTGTTTTATAAACCCTGAGGGAACACCAGTTATATGCTAAGTTTAGCAAGTGTGAGTTTTGGTTACAATAAGTGACTTTCTTGGGATACATAATTTCTAAGGATGGGATTAAAGTGGATCTAGCTAAAGTTGAAGCTGTTTTGAAATGGAAACGACCGGAAAACCCTACTAAGGTTTGGAGTTTTATTAGATTAGCAGGGTATTATCGGAGATTTATCCAAGATTTTTCTAGAATTGCTGCACCAATGACAGAGCTAACCAAGAACAGTGGGAAGTTTATTTGGAGTCCTAAGTGCGAAGAAAGTTTCCAGGAATTGAAAAGACATTTAACCAAATCCCCAGTGTTAGCTCTACCCAATAGGAAGGATTGTTTTGTGGTTTACACAGATGCCTCTAAGGAAGGATTTGGATGTGTTTTGATGCAAAATGACAAGGTGATGGCGTATGTCTCTAGGAAATTGAAACCGCATGAAAGGAATTACCCGACCCATGACTTGGAATTGGCAGCAGCAGTATTTGCTTTAAAGAAGTGGAGACATTATCTGTATGGAATGATATTTGAGGTTTTTACTGACCACAAAAACCTTAAGTATTTGTTCTCTCAAAAGGAGCTGAATTTGAGGTAACGTAGATGGATAGAATTTTTGGAGGATTATGATTGCACTATAAAGTACCATCCAGGAAAGGTTAATGTAGTGGCCAATGCTTTGAGTCATCAAGTACAAATGGCGGGGTTGATGATTAAGGAACTTCATTTGTTGGAAACGGTTAATTATTGGAATCCTCGACTGGAACCGAGGAAAGTAAATTTGGGGAATATTGTAGTGAACTCCACCTTGTTGGAACGTATCAAGAGATCTCAAGAAAAGGACACTGAAGTGCAGAAATGGTCAGAAAAGTTGAAAAAGAAGAAAAGTCGGATTTTAACCTAGGATCGAATGGTATTTTGAAGTTTTGGAATCGGATAGTGGTGCCAAATGACAAGGAACTTAAGAAGAAGATTTTAGAAGAGGCACACCAATTGAAGTTTACAGTACATCCTGGAGGGAATAAAATGTACCAAGACCTGAAGAGTCTGTATTGATGGGAGAATATGAAGAGAGAAATTGCCCAATTTGTTTAGACTTCTTGGTTTGTCAACAGGTTAAGGCCGAGCATCAGAGACCATTGGAACTTTTACAACCTTTAGAGATATCTGAATGGAAATGGGAAAGCATTACTATGGATTTTGTATCGGGTTTACCTAGGACACAAAGAGGCCATGATGCTATTTGGGTAATAGTGGATAGACTGACCAAATCGACTCATTTTCTGCCAATTAATATGAAATACCCATTGGAGAAGTTAGCTAAGCTGTACATGGATGAAATCATCAGGTTACATGGACTTCCTGTGAGTATTGTGTCTGATAGAGACCCGAGATTTGTATCAAGGTTTTGGCAAAAGATGCAAGAGGTGTTAGGGACTAAATTGAATTTCAGTACCACTTATCATCCTCAAACCGATGGACAATCTGAGAGGACAATCCAAACTCTTGAGGATATGTTGAGGACTTGTGTTCTGGATTTTGGGGAAAGTTGGAGTAAGCTTTTGACTCTGGTGGAATTTGCCTATAATAATAGTTTTCAGTCCTCTATACAAATGACTCCGTATGAAGCGTTTTA
The DNA here is from genome assembly GCA_036785865.1 of Coffea canephora. NCBI lineage: Eukaryota > Viridiplantae > Streptophyta > Magnoliopsida > Gentianales > Rubiaceae > Coffea > Coffea canephora. The sequence continues at coordinate 31,585,555 of CM071922.1, forward strand.
TGGTTGGAAATATAGGTCTCCGATCTGTTGGGATGAAGTAGGTGAACGGAAGATTTTAGACCCGACTACAATGTTTTGGATTGAGGAAGCTAATGAAAGTGTAAAGTTGGTACGCCAGAAAATTCAAACCGCACAGAGCCGTCAAAAGAGCTATGCGGATAATCGGAGGAAGGATTTGGAATTTGCAGTTGGAGATCTAGTCTTTCTTAAGATTACACCTCTGAAAGCAAGTTTGATGACTAGGAAAGGAAAGAAACTACAACTGGGTTTGTAGGACCTTATAAGATTATTCAACGCGTGGGGAATGTGGCATACAAGTTGGAGTTGACGCCGAGTTTATCCCGAATTCATAATGTGTTCCATATATCTATATTTAAGAAGTACCATCCAAACCCTTCTCACATTTTGCAACCGAAGAATATTGAAATTGATGAAACCCTGACCTATGAGGAGAAACTCGTGAAGCTTCTGGATAGGAAGGTAAAAGAATTGAGAAATAAAAAGATACCGTTGGTGAAAGTTCTTTGGAGGAACCACGGTCTAGAAGAAGCGACTTGGGAAGTCGAGGAAGCAATTCGAGAAAAGTATCCAGACCTGTTCATCAATCAAGGTAAATTTCGAGAACGAAATTTTCTTAAGGGGGAGAGGATGTGATGTCTCACAAAATTTTTATTATTTTAAAATTCTATTTCGAGTTTATTTAAATATTTAATTGCCCATTTATTTCGAATATTATTTTTTTTACCTCTTTAGACCTAATTATATGGAATTATAGTTTTGTTATATTTTTAAAGTGACTCGTTTCAAAATTTAATTTCTGACGCTCATTAAGTGATAATAGTGAATATGCGGTTAGAGTCAATAATCGATTCGAGAATACAATAAGCTTGGAAAATTAGAGGCTTGCACAATGGTCTTGAAATAGGTATTTATGTGCTTAAATATTCAAGTGATAGTTATTAGTACCATCGTTATAAGAATTTCTTGGAAGTTTCACTTTAACGCGCTTAATTTGGAGATACGCGTTTTTGCATGTGCGATTTAATTGAGGGACTTTAGACCCTTATCTTGGGACAATTAAGAGTAAATAATATTAATATGATTATAAGTATATTTGAGGTTTAGTGCACTAGTGAAATGAACGCGAGAGGAATCGAGCACAAAACGCAATCGCACGCACACTATTGAAGAGTTGACTTTTGCACCAATTCTAGCCACACAAATAAAGCTTTCTTAGAAAGCTAAATCAGATCAAAACACTCTCTCTCTTCCTCACAAAGTGGCTGGCCATCAGCTGCAAAAACAACCCAAACAGTTCTTCATTTTTCATCTCAACATCTTGAACAAATCATCTCCAATTCCTTCCAAATTTCACACACACATAGCTTGATACTTGGAGATCATTTTAAGCTACAAAAAGGAGGAGCTTTGCATGGTTTTGTTGAGCTGAGAGAGGACCGAAAATTCTATCTTGTTTACCAATACGAGTAAGTGACGATCAATCCTCAAATTCTTAGCCTATGGAAGTTGATTTACACTTATGAGCTTAGATATTCATGTCGGTGGCTTGTTATTGTTGGAAAATTTTGAATGTGGGCTCTATGAACTCCCACTCTTGGATTGATGGCTGATGTGATGATTGATGATGGATTTAATGTTGGTTTAGTGCTCAAATTGGTAGATTAATGGTGCATAGCTAGTATAAACTTCAAGGTGTGCATGGATGTAAAGTTTCCAATTCTGCCCTTGATATGATCGTGCCTCTTTTTGCGGACTTTTGAGGTTTTAATGGCTTGTATATGATGTTTATATGTTGTATAGATGGTGTATGAAGTTTGATCGAAAAATAGTGAGGTTTGGTTGGTCAAATGGATTAATCTCACGAAGCTAGCGAACCTGGAAAAATTTTCCCGTAATGCTCAGACAGCCTTCTTGTTTCGACCATAACTCTGTGCTCTGATGTCAAAATCAAGTGCTGTTAGTGGCATTTGAAACTAGACATTCCCAGCTTTCCAATGGTATAAAATGAAACTCCTAATTCTACCCGAGTATTCCATACCAACTGTTTAAAGATAACTGTCGTGTTTCTCTATTTTCCTGGAACGAAGTTCAGAGGCTGCAAATTGAGGATCGAATTTGAGCTAGTTGTGTGCTGAATTTCAAAATGATTTCTCCAGTGAAATTATAGTTTTATGAATTTTTTTTCCAACATCACCAACCATGCTCAATTCCGAGTTGAACTGAGTGATTTGTGATCAAAATACGAAAGCTACCCTGTTCTTGAAAACCCTAAATTTTGGGCAGAATTGATGCTAGACTTGGTGTGGACTTGCTAATTGAATTTCTTGGAGTTAAGACACTTACCAAATGTACCATGAATGTTCCTTAGGCTTTTCCTACACATATGAACCATGTTTGAAGGATTTTGAATATTTTTCATTTGAAATTTTAGAAAAGTGCATTCTAGGAAGTTTTAGTACTTTGGAATAGGTTTCCAACGGTACCAAGTTTTCCAATTTTTGACATGTGGAACGTGAGATACGATTTTTCTAATGTATCGCATCAAAACTGAAATTTTCCGAATATCAAGAAAATTGAGTTTTTCGAGTACTCCTTATTCCTTCGATAGTACTTGAACGTTTATGCTTGATTTCCAAGACAAAAAGACTCGATTGCTCTTGTACTTTAAGAAACTCCACTTGAACCATGATTTACGAGTAATTGAGGTTTATTATCATAAAATTTCCCTAGATTGTACTCGTGCACAATCTTTTTTGATAATTGGGATGTGTGAATGAGAATTCACTATTATTTGCTCAGGCGCACATGAGGACCTTCAAGAGGATCCCACGGTGGAAGCTTGAACCTCCAAGTGACACTTTTGCTATTGACTCACAGTGAGTGTCAAGTGTATGAATACTTGATAAATGCTTAATTGTTATAATTGTTTGGAGATTTTAAAAATGGAGGTGAGTGTGTACTTTACCGCACTCGTTCTTATTGGAAATGAATGACTTATGATTCAAATGAAATGAATGCTTTATGAATGACTCAATTGAATGAAATGAGATGATTGAATGATTGAATGAAATATAATGGTATGTTATGGTTGCATACGTCGTTGGAGTGAATCTCCTCGACTCTCAATTGTAAATGGGGACGCCCAAACTCATAGGCCGACCTTGGACTCGAGCCGGAATGGGTTTGGTCGGGAACCTTAGCGAGCCATGAGATAATGAAGCTCAACCTAATGAGAGGTCTTGCTTGCCATACTCGAGGAGTATCGCCTTATAAATGTCTTGCGGGCCCGGGAGGTGCACGGTTGACGGAGGGAAGTAAGTGGTGATCTACAGAATGAAAATACTGACCCGGTTGACGGAGTGCCATAGCGGGAAGGTATACGAATGACATTGGCAAAGCAAGTGGAAATTAGCTCCTGAGAGCTCTGATATCCTTGAATTGTTTCTACTTACTTTTTTGTTCGAATTGTTATTTATTGCAATATTAATACTTTACTTGTTAAATTGGGATTGCTACTTGATCAATGTGCTTGCATGTGTGTTCTTGGCCTCACGAGCATTTTGCTTACCCTGTAGATTTGTTTTCCTTATCAGGTTTGGGCTTGGAATGAGGTTCGGAGGAATTTCTCTTTTGCGTACTCATGTAATAGGGTTCCAACTCTTTTATCTAGACTCTTGGATATTGTATATTTTGGGCTGTATTATGGAAACCCGATGTAAGGATTGGGTGATTGTTAAAATCTTTAAGCTTGAATGCTTCCGCACTATTTGTATGTATATTTTCTGGTTATCGACTTCTAGTATCGTTATAAGTTTGAATAGAAATTGCTTGAATCCTGGCGAGAGTTGGGCAGGCATCCCGCAGATACCCTTTGGTTCGCCTTAGGGAGAAGTAGGGGCGTCACAAAGTGGAGAGAAACGAAGGAAAGTTGCGAAAGGAAGCTGGCCGAAATTCTAGTCATGTTGTTCTATTTTAGTTTCGAATTTTTTATGCTTGATTGATTGTTAAATTGATGGATATATGTTGTATATTGTGTGTACAAAGTGCCTTTCAAAAATCGTATTGAATGGTTGCACAAAACTTGAGTTTTGGTAAACATTCAAATCTGGAAAACGCCTAGCAAGGTACCCGGACAGTGGTTCTTTATCCGAACATAACTTTTGTGCAAACGTCAAAATTGAGTGCCATTAGCGGCATTCAAAACTAGACATTTAGAGATTTCCAATGGTATAAAAGTTCCCTGCTAGTTCGTCTTGAGTGATCCGTAGCAAATTAGCAAAGTCAGCTGTTCTACTTTGCCTATGTGTCCGAATGAAAGTGGGAAGCTGCATTTTGTGGCTCGATTTTGTCTGCTTTGGGATGTTATATTTCAAAAATTTTAGTATCATTTACCCATCAATTGCTTATTAAATGTTTCAGTAATCTTGTTTTCAAAAATGGAGCAAATTGGGGCTGATTTCATTGGGCTGAACTTTTGGAAAAGAAAGAGAAATAGGATGGCAGATTTGCTTTGAAAGATTTTACAAACTTTGATCATTTTATTAACTACCTTCCCGTGTGAGTTTTTATCTAAATTTTTATATAGAGGTAGTCCATATATGGAGGTTTAGAGGTTTAACTGTACCAAATTTGGTATAATTTCAATACTATTTCGATACCCAAATAATGCCTCAAACATTGCTCCTTAAATCTGGAAATTCTCTAGTCAGGTTGTGAAAATCCTCCGACTTCAAACTGTTATATCATGTTGCTCAAAACTCCGAATTTAGTTCAGCTCATTGTGTTTGAAACTTTGTTTGGGACCCTTATTGTGTTATAAATATCAGAGACTGATTCACTTCCTATGAATTTTACCGAATTTCCAAACATCGCTGAAAACCAAGACTGGTTCTGTCTTGTCTTCATGAATCCACAACTTTGAGCTAAAATTTGAATGCCTTCTAGTTGGAATCTTGAAAAAGTGTCTTCTGGGAACTTTTATACTTTGGATCTAGTTTCCAACAGTATAAATTTTTCCATTTTTGGACATACCAAACTCAAGATCTGATTTTACCAAGTTTGTCGCGCAAAACTGAAATTCTTGATTTCTTAGGAAATGAGTTTTTAAGAACTTTTCATTTCCTTTTGATATTGACAGTTCATTTTAAGTCTGATTTCAAGGAGGATACGAGTTCTCCCTTGTGACTTTAAACTCTCACTTTTGAATCTGTAATTTCAATAGAGTGAAACTCTTTTAAGACATTTTCTTAATTTTTAACAAGTGTACATTCTTCCTTGATTGATAAGGGGTTGTGAATGTATGAGAGTGATTGTTAGTCATTTTACTTTAGGCGCTTAAGAGGGTCTTGAGGAGAATCTCGGAGTGGATCACTAAAGACTTTCTTTACTCACTTGTTTTGAATTGGTGAGTATCAAGTGTATGAAGTGTTGCTAAATGCTTAAATTGTTCCTCATTAATTGAGTATTTTGGAATTGTCAAGACGAGTGTGTACTTTATCGCACTCGTTCTCTTTTACGTGAATTATAATTGAATTGTGTGAAGTGAATTTGCTAAGTGAATTAAGTGAAGTGCTACGATAGTGAGTTATACTTATGTTTGGATTAATGTCTATTGGAGTGAAACTCATTGACTTCTACTTATAATAGTGAGGGACACCCAAACTCATTGGCCGACCTTACGACTCGAGCTGGCATGAACTTGATCGTGAACCTTGGTGAGCCATGACAAAATCATAAGCTTGATCTATTTGAGAGATCTCGCTTGGCATACTCGAGTAGTATCACCTAGGGGGTGTAATGGTGAACATGAGTGTGAAGAAAATGGAGTTCTATGGACTTAATATCTACCCAGTTGACGGAGTGTCATCACATGGAGGTATTAGATCGAGTCTCGACAAACCAAGTGGAATCTAGCTCCTGAGAGCTTTCGTATCCTTATTGAGTGTGTTTTATTGTTAATTATGAATTACTTGAACTTTATAGCTTTAATTCTTGTACAAGTATTATTGTTACTTGAACTATGTGTTTGCATGTTTTTTTGGCATCATTGAGCGTTCGCTCACCCCATTAGTTTGTTTTCCTTAACAGGAGTTCGGAATGGAAAAAAATTTGGGGAAAGCCGACTTGTTTACTTTTGATTGGAATCTTGAGATGTAATCGACTAGTCAACTCATAGTGGTTGTATTTTGGGAAGATTGGTGTAATTTTGAGAACTTGTGATATAAGACTTGAAAGTTTATTTAAGGGAGAGACTTTTCCTTATTTTGGCTTTTATTATTGGTTGTGTACCTTTAACTTTAAATTTGACTTGTATCGAGTCCTGGCGAGAGTTGGGCAGGGGTAGGGGCGTCAACGAATCGAGTTGCTCGTGAATAGTTCGCTAGCAGCTCGTTCAAATGATCGGCTCGAGCTCGAGTCGATCTCGAACTATTCGAATATGCCAACGAATCGAATTCTATTCTCGAGCAGCTCGTTCAAATGATCGGCTTGAGCTCAGTCAAATCGAGCTCGAGTCAATCTCGAACTATTCGAATATGCCAACGAATCAAATTCGAGCCTAAAAATGTTATGCTCGATAAGCTCGCGAGCTTTTCGAGCTTAAGGTATATTTAAATATATATTTTTTTATATTTATAAAATTACTTAGATATATATGGTTGTATTTTTTCCCAAAAGGTAATATAGTACGTAAACAAAATAAATTGACTAAAGCGGCAAGATAAAGACAATTTTTAAACCATAAAATCAAGAGTAAGGAAACATACTTAGCACATCTATAACACATCAAGTTCAAAAATATACATATCAAGTTGAACAAAATCAAGTGCAGCAAGTACTATGCATGTAAGCATCGACATGTCACAAGCAAAATACATATAGGGGAAAAACAAGAAGAAAACACAATATGCCATCCCATACTCGATTAAAATATTCCTCATCCGATCTCTCACTTCTCTTACTATCCAAACTAGCCATCCTTAGACCCTTTGCACTTGCTCTAGCAAAACATTAGCCCGTTCTTATTCCCCGCAATGGAGATCTCAAGTCCTTAAAGTTGCCCTTAACTCTTGAGCATTCGGGTACAAGAATCCGAAATAAAATAATTCACAACTCGAGCCGCCCGGTCCCAAGACTAAATCACCACATTTGAAATTCCTACCCAACATACCTATCTAATTTCCCCAAGTATCAAGATAAAGAGATTATACCTATAAATTCGAAATTCACAGTTTACACTCAAGAAGAGTATCTAATCATTTACACTTTTCACGTAATTGGGACCACAATACCATTTGGCCCAAGTTCACCACGCGCAGAGACCACACGAAGTGGCTGTGATACCACCTGTGACGACCCCACCTGTGAAGACCCGAAAATTTTCTTATTTTTATAGAATATTACTCGAATATTTAAATGATTATTCACTCATTTTCTCCAAATTATTTATTTCGACCATTTTAAATCCATTTATATGGAACGACGCCTCTTTATATTTTTAAAGCGTTTTGTTGAAAAATTCGCTTTTCAAAAATTTGTTTAGCCCGGAATGACGGGTGCACGTTTTTCTAGGCTATACTTGAATCGGAAGTGTATTAATATTGGAGAATTAAGAACCATCAATAATAGATTAAGAAAGGTTAATTGAGGAATTAATACTCAATTCACGTGAGGACTCGTAAAATTATTATTTTTAAACCCCTAATTTTGGCTCAATTAATTATCTATTTGGATTTTTGCCCGAATATTAATTTCTATTCTTATTTGACCTAAATATATGGAATTATAGCTTCATTATATTTTTAAAGTGACTTGTTTCAAAAATTAATTTTTTGGAAGCTCGTTTAGTGAAAATAGCGAAAACGTGTTTGGAAATTTTAACCAATTGAGAATACAATAAGTTTGGAAATTGGAAACTTGTATAATAGTTTTAAAATAGGTAATTTTATGTTTAAGTACTCAAATGATAGTTATTAGTACTATCGTGATAAGAAATTCTTGGAGGTTTCGCTTTATCGCGCTTAAATTGAAAATACGCGTTTTCACGCGCGCGATTAATTGAGGGACTTTAAACCATTATTTTGGGACAATTAAGAGTGAATAATATTTATATGTACATAAGTGCATTAGAGATTTAGTGCACTAGTGAAACAAACGCGAGAGGAATCGAGCACGAAACGCGCACGGTAGAAGAGTTGACTTTTGCACCATTTCTAGGCACACAAATGAAGCTTCCTTAGGAAGCCAAATTTGACCCAAACGTTCCCTTTCTCATGCTCATTTCAGCCGGCACCCAAGCAGCAAAAACAACCAAGGCTTCTCAAATTTTTCCATCTCCAAATTCTTGCACAATCTTCAATCAAATCCTACCAAATTTTCACAGCACTTAGCTCTACACTAGAGGATTATCTTGAGCTATAAAAGGGGAAGCTTTCACGGTTTTTCTTGGCCAAAGGGGAGACCGAAATTTCTGGTTTTTGCACACCAAGGAGGTACATAATGATCAACTCATAGAATCTTGTCTTGTGGAAGTTATATTGCATGATTAAGCTCTAGTATGCCATGGGTTAGCTTGTTTATGGTGTAAAATGAAATTGGTGGGCTCTATGAACTCCCACCTTTGTCTTGAGGGCTGATCTCAGCTTGATGATGGATTTGATGTTGGTTTAGTGCTCAAAATGGTAGATTAATGGTGTATTATTAGCATAAACTTCAAGAATGCATGGGGTGAAAAGTTCCGATTCTGCCCCTGCCTTGAACATACCTATTTTTGCAGAATTTTGAGGTTGTAATGACTTATTTATGATGTTTATACATTTTATAGATGGTGTATAAAATTTCATTGAAAAATATTGAGGTTTGGTTGGTCAAATGAATCAATTACACAAAACTAGTAAATCTGGAACTGTTCCCGTAACGCTCTGACCAGTTTTCGTGTTTCCGCAATAATTTTGTATTCCGATGTTGAAATCAAGTGCCGTCAGCGGCATTTGAAACTAGACATTCCCACCTTGCTGATGGTATAAAATGTACATTCTGGTACCATGTATGTGAGCCGAACTAACCATTTAAAGTCGGCTGTTCTGTTTCTCTATTTTACTGGAACGAAATGCTGAGGCTGCAAATTGTGGCTCGAATTCGAGCTAGTTGTGTGCCGAATTTCTGAATGATTTCTTCTGTGAAATTTTAGCTCTATGAATTTTTTTTCCAATGCCATAAACCATGCCCAATTCTGAGTTAATTTGAGTAATTTATGATCCAAATACGGAGCCTGCCCTGCTCTTGAAAACCCTGACTTTTGGACAGATTTGATGCAAGGTTTGGTATAGACTTGCTAACTGAATATTTTGGTGCTAAACACTTACCAAATGTACCATGAATGTTCCTTAGGCCTTGCCTATACTAATGAGCCATGTTTGAGGGATTTTTCCATGACCAAATGTTTCGAATGGAAAACAAAAGGGCCAAGGCAGTTTTGTCTTGGAATTTTTGAAACTTTGGTTGTTTGATTGACTACCTTCCAGAAGGTATTTTTCCATGAAATTTGATATAGAGACACTCTTTATATAGTAGTATTATACTGCTGAATTTGGTACCAATCCAAGTTCATTTCGATACCTAACTAAAGTTCCAAAGTTGGAAGCTCAAATCTGGAAATTGGTTCACCAGTTTTGGATTTTTCCCTAACTTTGAGCTACCGTATCTCGGTGCTCAAAACTCCAATTCTTGATCTACTTTTTCTGTTATAAACCTTACTTACAACTCTAATTGAGTAACAAATTTCAGAAGCTAGCTCGCAACGTGTGAATTTTACCGAATTTCCAAAGTTAGCGAAAAGCCAACCCAACACAACCTTAAGTACTCTGAAACAGTAACTTTGAGCCCATTTTTGAATATTTTTCATTTAGAATCATGGAAAATTGTCTTCTAAGAAATTTTAGTACTTTTAAAGAGGTTTCCAATGGTACCAAGTTTCTAATTTTAGACATGTAGAATGTGAGATACGATTTTTCAAAATATCGTATCAAAACTGAAAATTTTCCGAATTCCAAAGGAAGGGAGTTTTCAAGCACTCCTTATTCCTTCGATATTACCTAAACATTTTATACTTGATTTTTCAAAATGAAAACTCGATCACTCTTGTACTTTAAGAAACTCTAGTTGAATCTCGATTTACGAGTAATTGAGGTTCGTTTTCATGAAATTTCCTTAGATTGTACTAGTGTACAATCTTCTTTGATAATTGGATATATGAGTGATGCTTCATTATTATTTGCTCAGGCGCACACGATGACCTTCAAGAGGATCCTACAGTGAACACTTGAACTTCCGGAAAATATTTCTTCTTGATTTGCTCGGTGAGTATCAAGTGTATGGCTACTTGAACTCTATGGACTTGATTCATGCTTGGCTTACCTGATTACATGCTTAGCCTACTTGGTTTTGAAAAATGGAGTCGAGTGTGTACTTTATCGTACTCGTTCTCATTTGAAACAAATGACTCTTGCTTAACATGGTTTCCTTGGTTTACATGACCTGAAATATATGCTTAAACCTGTCAAATGCTTGAATACATGACATGGTATGCTATGGCTGCATACGTCGTTGAAGTGAATCTCCTCGACACTTACATGATACATGGGGGACGCCCAAACTCATAGGCCAACCTTGGGACTCGAGCCGGCATGGGTTTGGTCAGGAATCTTGGTGAGCCATGAGAATTATATGATAAGCTTGATCTATTTGAGAGCTCTTGCTTGGCATACTCGCGGAGTATAGCCTTCTAAATGTCGTGCGGGCCCGAAGCGGTGTATGGTGGATGGATGAGAAGTAAGTGGTGATCTACGGTTCGGAAATATCAACCCGGTTGACGGAGAGTTATCGCGGGAAGATATACGAATGAACTGGCAAAGCAAGTGGAACTTAGCTCCTGAGAGCTACCATATCCTTGAATTGTTTCTGTTTACATTTCGTTGGCTTTATGAATTACTTGTAATTTATCACTTGAACTGTTATTTGAACTTGTTACCTGAACAACGTGCTTGCATGTGTGTTCTTGGCCTCACGAGCATTTTTGCTCACCCTGTAGATTTGTTTTCCTTAACAGGATGGAACTCGGAGGTGTGTTGGAAAAACCCTCCTGATGTACTTTTGCATAGGATTTCTATTACATTTTGGCTATGCCCTAGTTTTGGGTTGTACTTTTGGAATTGAAATGTAACTTTTGGGGCGTGATGTATATTTGGGGTTCATGATGTACTTTGAACACCGACGTGCGGGTTGGATAATGGATAACTATTGTTAAGTTGGAACGCTTCCGCATTTACTGTATTTAAGTTATTTACATGTGTTGTGTAGATCGATAATAAGCTTGAATAGAATTGCTTGTGTCCTGGCGAGAGTTAGGCAGGCGTCCCGTGGATACCCTTTGGTTCGCCTTAGGGAGAAGTAGGGGCGTCACAGTTGGTATCAGAGCATAGGCCCTAGATCTTGTAGTGTATCCTAGGCTTAAAGTTTAGGATGCCTGACTGTGGGATTAATTTGAATATTATGTGAACTAGAGGATCTATTGTATCCTACGGGTTAAAGAAATTGGTTACTTGAGAGTTTCTTACTTGGGACTCGTAGAAATAAAAATTGAGAAATTAGGTGATGTTATATTGAAGGAAAGTATGGGATGAGAGATTAGTAGTGAAAGATTGGACGAATTTAAATTATTATTATACTTGTAAGTGTGGAAAGAAGTGAGGCAATTATTAGTGCTGGCTAAAGAGGATAAGAGACCGAGATTTGATGGTCAAACTCCATGTATCGTGATTGTGAACCCAGATAAAAGAATTTCAAAGGAATAAAATGCATTTTCCTGCTCATTTACCTCCTAGAGAATTTATGCTTTGAAATTCTAAAGGAAAAATGAGAATGTACTAGTTTTATTTTCAAACAAAGATTGGAAATAATATATATATACTTTAAGTATGTGTAATTCTTCAATTTTGGTAAATATGTGAATTTTACTTGAATTTCAATTTAAAAATTTGTGAATAACTGATGAGTTTGTTGAAATTTTGTATGTGATGGGCTGATACAAGGTTAAAATTTTCTAAACTATATTTTCCTCCTTGATTGTAAACTGGTGTATTCTCACACTTGAATTCGTCTATGCTTTACAAAAAAAATAATAATAATAATAAAAATGTCTTGAGTTTTCGGAAGAACGGCGAACTTATGTTTTTATAATGAAAATCTTGAACTCGATAAGATTTTTGTTACTTTAAATACTCTTCTTATGTTTTAAAATTCTTGGTTTTCAAGAAGGGTGAGCCTATCTTTAGGTGTACGGATTGAGGGAACTTTGAGATATAGAGTAACCGCATTCAAGAACACGCAGTTAGTGTGAATTGACTTTGTTTCCATTTGACACGTAAGTTAGCAAGTTGTACTTATTTCGTGGGTTTGAACTTGGAGCTTGAGGCTTTAACTATAAAACCCTAAGACTGGTTATTCTTGGAGATGATGGTGCTCTGGTTGGTGGATTGCTTAGTAAAGATTTTGAACTTCGAATGGATAACCTTTGGTTTCCGCTTGTGTTATGGTTTGATTGGATCTAATTTCGTAAAGGCATGTGATCTAATTGGAATTAGTGATATTCGGACCCTTTGGTTTAATTAAGGACTTAGGAAGGATGGTGCACGCCGTGAGACCTTGTGTATCCCGCTTGCATATACTTCTACATTTTGTGACCCTTAATTGCCTATATACAGTATTTGACATATTGGGCTTGTTTTGTGACTTCTTAACTCGTACTATAACCTTCGATACATGTAAAGAATCATGTCTTGATTCTAAATATTTTTGCAACTTGTATATGCATTAAGTTCTTTTATGATTAATTATTCCTTTTCGTGCGCTTATAGACTCCTATTAAGTATGGTAGCAGGAATAGGAAAAAGGGGTCGTGGCCGAGGGCTTAGACAACCCTATACTCGTGAGAAAAATTGATGGGTGGTTTTATATAATTTAATGAAATCCTAGTACTGAATATGAATCGAGAATAAACCAGAAGATTAGATCTACCAGTGTATAATGGATTAACCTAGTTGGGAACTTAGTGAGATTTTCTTGTGTGAATTTTAATAGCTACTTTATACGTATATTATGATTGGTCCTTTGGCCATATTTCAACTTTTGTGAAAGTTTGAACTCCAAAAGTATTTCGTGGGTTTGGTGAGAGGACTTGAACTCATTACCAATTTGTTCTACTTGAACAAAAGCACTTTCAATTTTACTTGACTAATGCTATACCCAGATTCACTTGTTTTACTTTTCACAAAATATATATATGTATACACATTTTGAACTCGTTTGAGACTCAAAATCAGATAGAGTTCAAGTTCGAATCTTTCTTAGGAACATGAATGCCTATTTGTTATGAATCAGAGATTAGAAATGATCGGGCTTTATGAACCAGTAGAGTTAACTCTTGGTTGGATAAAAGGGTGGTAAAGGTATTGGATCACAGGTTATACGAATATGAACCTACATGTTTACCTATCTTTCTTAAAGGTATTTTCTAAAATATACGCCTTACTCGAACATAGATTTAACTCGAAACTTTGAGGAAAAGTGTTGGAACACCCTCCATGTATATGTTATGATTATTATGTATATGTTTTAAAAATCATGCATTAAGTTGCATGATTAATATTCTTAAATCTATTTGAGAGATTTTAAATATGTATTGATGATTGTGGTTAAACATTATTTGAAATCTCTTACTAAGAAAATTTAGTTTTGGGTCATGAAGAAAATTTGTATCTTTAACTCTAATTTTGAAAATTTTAAATCGCATTTTGTCACAGATACATTCAAAATACATCAAAAGTCTTGACCTTATCTTGTAAGTCAAGATTGGTTTGATTTAGACAAAATTTTGAGGAAAGGGATTTTTGGTCCTGCTAGTGCCTAACAGTTTTTTTTTTTTTTAGGATTTGGAACTTGTTTCATATGGCGTGTAATTTATGGTTTCACTACACACGTGAGTAAGACCTTAGAATGGAAGTACATATCATTATATCAAGAGGTATTACTTTAGTCGTGTGTGTGGATTTTCTTAAGTATCATTCGAGGAGAGGGAAGAGTAAATATACCTGGATGACTTAGATGCGTGAGAATTTACAGGTTGTAGATAGTCGAGCTTCAAATTCTGATTTGCTACTTATTTAGATGCTTGAGCTGTTGATAGGCTAACAGTCAGGATTAAGAAAATGGATGAATGAAAAGTTTGGAAGAGATGCGTATAGAAATAGAAGTTCTTCACAAGGAGTTGGAATTCCAAACTAAATTGGTTGAATTCTGGGGAAAAAAAAAGTCGAGAACTTAGGGTTGAAGATGGGATCCAATGTTTGATCGCCAATTTGAGATATTAAAAGTTGTGAGATTTGGGTGAGTGAAAGGAAATATTTGATGGCTTGAATGAGCCTAACGATTAAGGACCGGATGTTATATTTGGAATGGACGCTTGAGGCTATATATACATAGATTATTGAGATTTGAACGATGAGACTATTAAGAACAAATACTCCATAGCCTCACATAAACAAGAATTATAATCAAAGGTCAGGAGTAGCGAATAAGGGATTTAAAGTAGAGTTACTACCAACCGGGAATCCTAGAAACTGATGTACTTAAAACCATTTCCAATTCAAGATGGGGATGCTTGAATTTTCAGTTATGCCAATTGGGTTGACTAATGTATTAGCAGCAATTATTGCATTAATGCATCAAGGTTTTAAATCGTAATAGGATTAATCTGTGATGGCATTATTGATGATGTATTGATATACCCTAAAGTTTGAGAAGATCATGAAAAAAATACCTGATGGTAGTTTTACAAACCCCGAGAGAATGCTAACTTTTGTTAAGTTCAATAAATGTGAGTTCGATTGGAAGAAATAGCCTTTCTATGTTATATAATATCTAAGGAAGAAATTGTTGTTAACCCAGCTTAAGTGGAAGCTGTTTAAGAGGAAATGACTAGAAAATCCTACCGAAATTTGGAGTTCTTAGAGGTAGTCGAATATTACCTTGGTTTGATCAGGGACTTCTAAGGATACGAGACTTGGCAAGTTATTTGAGATTCTAAATGTGAGGAAGAATTTGAAGGTAAAAATCGTTTAACCAGTGCACTTGTCTTGGCTTTACCGAGCGGATGAGGTGATTTTGTGATTTATACAGATGGTTCAAAGGATGGTTTAGAATGTATATTAATAATATATGATGAGGTGATTGTATATGCCATCTGAAAGTTAAAATCTCCCGGAAGAAAGTAATCAACTCATGATTTGGAGTGAGTTGGAAAACGTAAGTCAATGATTGATCTGATAGGCTTAACCATGAAGGGAATGATATTGTTCTAAATATGAATTTCGAGAACGAAATTCCTTTCAAGGGGGGGAGGATGTGAGGACCCGAAAATTTTCTTATTTTTATAGAATATTACTGGAATATTTAAATGATTATTCACTAATTTTCTCCGAATTATTTATTTCGACCATTTTAAATCCATTTATATGGAACGACGCCTCTTTATATTTTTAAAGCGTTTTGTTGAAAAATTCGCTTTTCGAAAATTTGTTTAGTCCGGAACGACGGGTGCACGTTTTTCTAGGCTATACTTGAATCGAAAGTGTATTAATATTGGAGAATTAAGAACGATCAATAATAAATTAAGAAAGGTTAATTGAGGAATTAATACTCAATTCACGTGAGGACTCGTAAAATTATTATTTTTAAACCCCTAATTTTGGCTCAATTAATTATCTATTTGGATTTTTACCCGAATATTATTTTCTATCCTTATTAGACCTAAATATATGGAATTGTAGTTACATTATATTTTTAAAGTGACTCGTTTCAAAAATTAATTTTTTGGAAGCTCGTTTAGTGAAAATAGCGAAAACGTGTTTGGAAATTTTAACCGATTGAGAGTACAATAAGTTTGGAAATTGGAGACTTGTATAATAGTTCTAAAGTAGGTAATTTTATGTTTAAGTACTCAAATGATAGTTATTAGTACTATTGTGATAAGAAATTCTTGGAGGTTTCGCTTTATCGCGCTTAAATTGAAAATACGCGCTTTCACGCGCGCGATTAATTGAGGAACTTTACACCATTATTTTGGGACAATTAAGAGTGAATAATATTTATATGTACATAAGTGCATTAGAGATTTAGTGCACTAGTGAAACAAATGCGAGAGGAATCGAGCACGAAACGCGCGCGAGTGCGCGCGGTAGAAGAGTTGACTTTTGCACCATTTCTAGCCACACAAATGAAGCTTCCTTAGGAAGCCGAATTTGAACCAAACTTTCCCTTTCTCATCTCATTTCAGCCGGCACCCAAGCAGCAAAAACAACTAAGGCTTCTCAAATTTTTCCATCTCCAAATTCTTGCACAATCTTCAATCAAATCCTACCAAATTTTCACAGCACTTAGCTCTACACTAGAGGATCATCTTGAGCTATAAAAGGGGAAGCTTTCACGGTTTTTCTTGGCCAAATGGGAGACCGAAATTTCTGGTTTTTGCACACCAAGGAGGTACATAATGATCAACTCATAGAATCTTGTCTTGTGGAAGTTATATTGCATGATTAAGCTCTAGTATGCCATGGGTTAGCTTGTTTATGGTATAAAATGAAATGGGTGGGCTCTATGAACTCCCACCTTTGTCTTGAAGGTTGATCTCATGCTTGATGATGGATTTGATGTTGGTTTAGTGCTCAAAATGGTAGATTAATGGTGTATTATTAGCATAAACTTTAAGAAATGCATGGGCTGAAAAGTTCCGATTCTGCCCCTGCCTTGAACATACCTATTTTTGCAGAATTTTGAGGTTGTAATGACTTATTTATGATGTTCATATGTTTTATAGATGGTGTATAAAATTTCAATGAAAACTATTGAGGTTTGGTTGGTCAAATGAATCAATTACACAAAACTAGTAAATCTGGAACTGTTCCCATAACGCTCTGACCAGTTTTCATGTTTCAGCCATAATTTTGTATTCCGATGTCGAAATCAAGTGCCGTCAGTGGCATTTCAAACTAGACATTCTCACCTTTCTGATGGTATAAAAAAAACATTTTGGTTCCATGTATGTGAGCCGAACCAACCATTTAAAGTCGGCTGTTCTGTTTCTCTGTTTTACTGGAACGAAATGCTGAGGCTGCAAATTCTGGCTCGAATTCGAGCTAGTTGTGTGCCAAATTTCTGAATGATTTCTTCTGTGAAATTTTAGCTCTATGAATGTGTTTTCCAAAGCCATAAACCATACCCAATTCCGAGTTAATTTGAGTGATTTGTGATCCAAATACGAAGCCTGCCCTGCTCTTGAAAACCCTGACTTTTGGACAGATTTGATGCAAGGTTTGGTATAGACTTGCTAACTGAATATTTTGGTGCTAAACACTTACCAAATGTACCATGAATGTTCCTTAGGCCTTGCCTATACTAATGAGCCATGTTTGAGGGATTTTTCCTTGACCAAATGTTTCGAATGGAAAACAAAAGGGCCAAGGCAGTTTTGTCTTGGAATTTTTGAAACTTTGGTTGTTTGATTGACTGCCTTCCCGAAGGTATTTTTCCATGAAATTTGATATAGGGACACTCTTTATATAGTAGTATTATACTGCTGAATTTGGTACCAATCCAAGTTCATTTCGATACCTAACTAAAGTTCCAAAGTTGGAAGCTCAAATCTGGAAATTTGTTCACCAGTT
The DNA here is from genome assembly GCA_036785865.1 of Coffea canephora. Taxonomy (NCBI): domain Eukaryota; kingdom Viridiplantae; phylum Streptophyta; class Magnoliopsida; order Gentianales; family Rubiaceae; genus Coffea; species Coffea canephora. The sequence goes on from CM071922.1 coordinate 31,603,350, forward strand.
TTGGATTTTCCCTAACTTTGAGCTACCGTATCTCGATACTCGAAACTCCGATTCATGATCCGCTTTTTCTGTTATAAACCTTACTTACAACTCTAATTGATTTACAAATTTCAGAGGGAAGCTAGCAACATGTGAATTTTTCCGAATTTCCAAAGTTAGCGAAAAACCAACCCAACACAACCTTAAGTACTTTGAAACAGTAACTTTGAGCCCATTTTTGAATATTTTTAATTTAGAATCATGGAAAAGTGTCTTCTTAAAAATTTTAGTACTTTTAAAGAGGTTTCCAATGGTACCAAGTTTTCTAATTTTTGAGATGTAGAATGTGAGATACGATTTTTCAAAATATCGTATCAAAACTGAAAATTTGTCGAATTCCAAAGGAAGGGAGTTTTCAAGCACTCCTTATTCCTTCGATATTACTTGAACGTTTTATACTTGATTTTCCAAAATGAAAACTAGATCACTCTTGTACTTTAAGAAAATCTAGTTGAATCTCGATTTACGAGTAATTGAGGTTCGTTTTCATGGAATTTCCTTAGATTGTACTAGTGTACAATCTTCCTTGATAATTGGATATATGAGTGATGCTTCATTATTATTTGTTCTGGCGCACACGAGGACCTTCAAGAGGATCCTTCAGTGAACACTTGAACTTCCGAAAAATATTTCTTCTTGATTTGCTCGGTGAGTGTCAAGTGTATGGCTACTTGAACTCTATGGATTTGATTCATGCTTGGCTTACCTGATTACATGCTTAGCCTACTTGGTTTTGAAAAATGGAGTCGAGTGTGTACTTTATCGCACTCGTTCTCATTTGAAACAAATGACTATGGCTATGGCTGCATACGTCGTTGGAGTGAATCTCCTCGACACTTACATGATACATGGGGGACGCCCAAACTCATAGGCCGACCTTGGAACTCGAGCCGGCATGGGCTTGGTCGGGAACCTTGGTGAGCCATGAGAATTACATGATAAGCTTGATCTATTTGAGAGATCTTGCTTGGCATACTCGTGGAGTATAGCCTTCTAAATGTCGTGTGGGCCCGGAGCGGTGTATGGTGGACGGATGAGAAGTAAGTGGTGATCTACGGTTCGGAAATATCAACCCGGTTGACGGAGAGTCATCGCGGGAAGATATACGAATGAACTGGCAAAGCAAGTGGAACTTAGCTCCTGAGAGCTACCATATCCTTGAATTGTTTCTGTTTACATTTCGTTGGCTTTATGAATTACTTGTAATTTATCATTTGAACTGTTATTTGGGCTTGTTACCTGAACAACGTGCTTGCATGTGTGTTCTTGGCCTCACGAGCATTTTTGCTCACCCTATAGATTTGTTTTCCTTAACAGGATGAAACTCGGAGATGTACTGGAAAAACCCTCCTAATGTACTTTTGCTTAGGATTTCTATTACATTTTGGCTATGCCCTGGTTTTGGGTTGTACTTTTGGAATTGAAATGTAACTTTTGGGGCGTGATGTATATTTGGAGTTCATGATGTACTTTGAACACCGACGTGTGGGTTGGATAATGGATAACTATTGTTAAGCTTGAGCGCTTCCGCATTTACTGTATTTAAATTATTTACATGTGTTGTGTAGATCGATAATAAGCTTGAATAGAATTGCTTGAGTCCTGGCGAGAGGTAGGCAGGCGTCCCGTGGATACCCTTTGGTTCGCCTTAGGGAGAAGTGGGGACGTCACACCACCTCCCCCTAGGGGGTACCCCAGGGTTTAGCGGACCGCCTGCCCAACTCTCGTCAAGACTCATTCATTCGCTTCAAACAAAATAAGGTATAACCTCGAGAATAAAGGAAATAACAGTTCCCAAACTTGGAATGTATACATGCATACATTTCTATCTCAAACAATAATACAATTTCAAGGTTTTAAGTTCTCAATACATTCAACCCTAACCAAGCACTAGCACGAGTACAATCATAAAATTCAAAAGAACTATACTATGCTAGTCTGTACCAGTCTCATGCCCTCGCTCGCATCCCCTGTAAGGAAAACTGTGACGCCCCGAAAAGAATGAGAGTGAGAACCCGGAAATTTTCTAATTTTTTAAGGTTTATTTTATTTAATCGCCCGCCTTTTCTACAGTTTCTTTATTAGAAAAATTTTCCAGATAAAGTTTATGAGCAAAGATAGTTTTAAAATGATTTTCTAGTATCGGTTAGTTTTTGAGAAATTAAAAGCATATTTTGGACGTGGGACCCGCTAGTGCGGTAAATGCATTATATTTTTGACAACTTGTTAGAATTTTGTATTAAGTGATATTATTTTACAAGGTGTTAAGATATTTTTATTGGAGAGACAAAAAGATAAGTTTTAAACCTAAAGGTGACAAGTGTCACCATAAGATTTAGTCTTGAGTTTGACTACTATTCATAACTTTACCATTTAATTAAAATTGGTCAAAAATCTCTTCATTTTGCAAGGTTCTTTGCCGAATTCTCTTGCTCAAAGAAGGAAAGAAAAGCTCTCAATTTTCTAGTCTCCAATCTTGCCCAATCTTTCAATTAAACCGATTAATCTTCCAATTACTCCATAAAACCTCTTAGTTTGGTGGAGTTGAACTTGGTTGTGGAGTTGTTTGGAAAGCTAAAGTGACTAGTTGCTCTATCTCTTGTATTGCTAAGGTGAGTTGTGAAGGACCCCTCTCCTTCCTCTAATGATGTTCAATTCATGATTGGTGGTGGTATAAGATGCACTTGTATGGATTATATCTTGATTTTGGTTGAATTGGTGAAGTTTTATAATTATTGGGGATTTTTCTGTTTTCATATGGATATGATTATTGGGTCATGTATGATGATTGAAAATGATGTTTAAGGACTCTATGAGGTGGAAAAAGTGGTTAATTGCAAACAATTTCTGTTTTGGAAGAAATTTTGGAAAGTTAGGGTTTATAATGATAACATTCTGTCCGAATTTGTAACTCATAGATAGAGGCCGAATTGGACTTGGCTTGAAACATGAAAGTTGTAGAAAATGATATTTTAGAGGTGCCTGCAAAATTTCAGGTCAATCGGAGTAGCGTAGCTTGTGAAAAGACAGAATTCCCCTTGCTGTCCTGGTTTTACCCGAATTTGGGAATTGCTTCTGTAATTAGTTGTTTTGGTCAGGAATGCTTCCGAATTGGTTGTTGAGGTCTTCTGATGAAATGTATCCTTGTTTCTTAGCTTTCAGCTGGTTTTAGAATTTCTGGATTTGGACTTAGGTAGACTGATTTATAATGTTTCCGCTAGAATGCGTTCTGTGAATCTGTTTTTGTGATTCTGGTGTAGTATCTTGCATTTTTTACCTTGTTACACTCGAAACTGGGTTGAGTGACCTTCTGCAATATTGTAGCCCTATCTCTTAGTTTCAAAACGGTGTATCTTGCACCTTCATCCGACAATCATAGTGCCTTTGGTGCCATTACCGCAAAAGGATGTCAAAAGCTATTTTTCTGGTTTTGAGCTTAACTTTCATTTCCGAACTTTTCCCTAGCTTGACTTGTACTAGTACTACTTGGAGCTTGCTGAATGGCTATTGGATGAACTTGTTGTTGTGTGTGTACCTTTGGGACTGGCTGAAGAAATAATGAAGCCATGATGGCTGGGAAAGTAAGCAAATTTAGGGGAAGTGCTGTCCGAAGTTTTAAAGGGTTTGATTGCTTTGAGTTTGTGATCTAAGACTTGGATTTGAGCAAGGCAATATTATATGATGGATGATTTCTGAGCCATGGAGGTGAGTGACCTCAAACTATTTCTGAAGTTATTTATGAACCGTTTCCTGCATTATTTACTTTTGAACTGTTTCCTAAGTTACTTTTGTACCGTTTTCTTGCATTATTTACCTTTAAACTGTTTCCAAAGTTACTTTTGAACTGTTTTCTTGCATATCATGCGTGCTTGCATGTGAGTGTTCCTTATTTGCTATATTTTCTTGACTTCATGACTTGTATTATTGATTGATAACGTGTTAAGTGCTTTGAATGATTTCCAAAACGAGTTTTCTAGGCAAGTGTGTACTTTATCGCACTCGACCTAAATAACTGTGCAATTTTCAAGGATTTAATTATTGAAATGCTAGTTGCGCATGATGTGACGCCCCGAAAGGATGAGTGCGAGGACTCGCAAATTCCTTATATTTTCTCAAAAATGCCCTTTTATTTGGAAATTATTCTTTTACTATGGCCCTACTACTCAATCATCCTAGAAAAAAAAATGCCAATGATCATAGGAAATTAGGGTTTTCCTTTCCGATTTCAAATCGAAGTGAAATAGGGTTTTTCATGTATCCGTAGTGTAATTATCCGGTACGGAGTGAGGATCAAATTTGGTGCTTAAGAGTGACTTTTGGATGAGGAAATATTATATGATTTGAAGTGATAATAATAAGTTAGTGATTAGAAAGTAAAACCCTAGTATACGCGATTTAAGAAAAATCGGCTCGAACCGACGGGTACCGTTTGTTACCGGATAAACACACCACTTGACCCATACTTTATTACCTTAATCTTCTCATTTTATTTCAGCTAATTAACCCTCAAAATATCTCATACACCAGCCACAATATTTGACCAAGAAAACAAGAGAAAAGAAAATATTTTGACTACCAATCAACTTGTGACACTTGTCACCTTTGACCCAAATCAATTCCTATCCTTTTAACCTTCTTTGAAGCTTCAATTTCACTTCATTTCAGCCTCCATACGAACCGTGAGAAAGAGAGGGAAAAGGCAAGAGAAAGAAATCATAATCCATCTTGAGTTTGGTCCACTTAAGTGAGAAAACAAGAAATCTAAACCGATTAATCAATTGTTTGAGAGCTTGGGAAGCTTAAGGAACCAGAAATTTCAAAAGGAGGTGAAGTATTACTCTTGCAAGCCCTTTTGTTGAGGTATAAGGTCTGACCCATGGCTTTGGTTCTTTTATTTTTGTTTAAGATGTTATATAGCTCGTGTTTTGGTTAGATTAGTAGCTATACAAGTTGTTGTGATGATTTTGGGGTGATGTATATGACTTTGGGTTTGACTGATTTCCTTCTTATACTTGTTGCAGGAGTGGTATATGATGTATATAGGCTTGTATAAGAGGTTGTGGTAGTGATTGAATCAAGAAAATGAAGAGATTGCCCTTGAAATCCCAAATTTCCAGATTTCTGGAAAATATGACTTCCATTCTGTCCGGTTTTATTGCACCAGGTTATAGGATGAATTAGGCTTGGTGTAAAAAAATGAAAGTTGTATAGAATGGTATTTTATAGGTGCCTACAAAATTTCAGCTCAATCGGAGCAATGTAGCCTGTGAAAGGTCTAAATTACCCTCACTGTTTTAGGATGTTTCCAGTGTTCCGTTTTAGTCAGTTTATCCAGTTTATCATGTTTATTCACTATGATCCATGCTGATTTAGCTATTTGTGAAAACATGAAAGTTTTATTACTCTGTCTTAGCTTTTAAACGCATACAAAAACACCTTAAACGGACTTTGGTAGCCTGAGATATGACCATTTCAATGTAGTACGGTTGATTAGCCGACTAGTTGGATTTTGGTTCTGTAAAGTGGGAATTTGCCTAGGTTACACTGGAAATTGGACTAAGTGATCTTCATGAACATTGTAGCCCTATGTCTTAGCTTCAAAACGATATAATCCGCACTTCGATCCGATAAGCGTAGCCTCGAATGTGTCCTTTCCGGAAAACCCTATCAAATCTGTCTTTTGCTAAGGCTCATTTCCGCACTTGTTATTAACTTGAATTTTGTCCTTGTATTGTCTTGACCCTATTGGACGGCTATTGAAGTTAGATTGTTGTGTGTGTACCTTTGGGTTTGAATAAGAAAAATAATGAAGCCAAAATGGCTGGAAATAGGAAAAATACAAAGGGCATGTTACCCAAATTTACGCTTGAGGGAATGAATTCCGGTTTCTAGGGTTTAATTGGGGGTTTTTCTAATGGTGGCTCTTAAGCTTCTAATTAGCTTTGATTGAGGGATATTGTGGCCTAATTGGATATATTTTATTGCTTATTAACCGTATGTGTGATCGGTAATATATTGTAGGTTGGAAATGAAGCATTTATGGGGAAATGTTGTCCGAACTTTGAGAATGTATGATTGCTTTGAGTTTGTGATTTAGAGCTTGGACTCGGGCAAGATAATGATATATGATGGATGGTTTTTGAGCCGTGGAGGTGAGTGACCTCTAAACTATTGGCAAAGTTACTTTTGAACGTTTTCTTGCATTATTCACTCGATTGCATATCATGCGTGCTTGCATGTGAGTTCATGACATGTTTTGGCTTGAAATGAGTACTTGGGAAGTCTTGTGCTGAACACCATCGTCTCCTCCACTTGTCTATGTTCATGTTTATCTGGAGCTCAAAAAGGGGCTCCCTATTCCTATTTACTGTTACTGGATCATTTTGAGCGTTGGGTGTTTACGTACAGTGATTTCACCAGCTCACGAGAGCAATAAACGTACATTGGATTTCTGATTCATGACATCATTGAAATGAATTATTGTGAAAGATATTTGATTACTGATTTTCTGGTTACTCACTGAGCTTTTAGCTCACCCCAAAACTATTTTTATTTCCCCTCCACAGGGCTCATGGCGAAGGAAGGCTTGTAGTACTTATTCACGTGGTTGGATGGCCTATATTTTGTACAGTTTAGATTTGGAATTCCTCCGGTATAATAGCTGGTACCAAGGATCAGAGTGGCGCATTTTGTGTATAGTTGGGAATTAGTTTCCGCTGCATTTGTGATATGTAATTCTTGGAGAATTTGATGTATATTTGAGATTTATATTATAATTTGTTTGAGGACTGTAGTGAGCGACTTAATCTCGGCGAGAGCTGGGCAGGCGACCCGCCGAACCCTGGGGTACGCCCTAGGGGGAGGTGGGGCCGTCACACATGATGTAAGCCTTTTGGGCTGAACTGGCAATTGCCCCTTGTTACCGGTCGTCTCAAGCCAGAAACGGTCTCGGTCGGGCGATTAGGGACTTGGGTGAACGTTTGGTATACTCGAGTATTACCTTTGTAGGTTGGTGGAGGTTGGTGGAGTCTGGTGAATGAAATGAATGACCAAATGAGCGAGGGGTTTATTTATAAAAGAAAAGAAAATGCATTTTTCAAAAGTTGGAAGGAAGGAGGAAATGTCAGGAGAACGAACGTATCTTTTTCATGAATGTTACTATCGCTTTCCATTGTAAATGTTTCTTGAATTATTGATACTCCATATTTACTGTTTTGCAAATGTTGTAGTTGTTTCTGGACTTATCATTTGATTTATGACATCATTGAAATGAACTATTATGAAACCGATTTGATTACTGATTTTTCTGGTTACTCGCTGAGCTTCTAGCTCACCCCAAAAAAATATTTTATTCCCCTCCACAGGGCTCAAGGCGAAGGAAGGGCTCGTTGTGCTTATTCACATGAATGGATGGCCTATATTTTGTACAATTTGGATTTGGAATCATTTTATGTATAGTTGGAAATTGTTTTCGCTTCGCTTATGACATGTAATTATTGGAGATTTGGATGTGTAATTGTGGGAACATTTGATGTAATATTTGAGATTTATATTGTAATATATTTGAGAATTGTAGTGATCGACTGAGTCCCGACGAGAGTTGGGCAGGCGGTCCGCCGAACCCTTTGGTTCGCCTTAGGGGAAGGTGGGGCCGTCACAAAAACAAAACTAACGGAATGAGCTAAAAGCCCAGTGACGTTCCCATACACATAATCAAGTAGTTCAAACCAGGACATTAATCATTAAATAACATATAATCCAGAAAATATTTACAATATAAAAGCAATGGTAACATGCTCATAAAAGGATACATGCTCACACGGAGCCATTCGTTCATTCATTAGCCAACCATTTTCCTTGTTCCTCCAACATTCAAAAAATATTTGCAAGTGAAAACCACTCCATTGTTCTTGCCATTTGTTCATTCATTTCATTTCTCCTACTAGCCAATTCTCTGGCCAGTCTCCACCAATTTTTGTGGTCATACTTGAGTACACCAAACATTATCCTAGGGTCACTAATCGCTTGACCGAATCCGCTTCAGGCTCGAGTCGATTGGCAACAAAGGGCAAGGGCCCAATTCAGCCAAAAGGCTTACATTCATGCACAAGTAGCATTTAATTATTTAATCATTGAAAATTTCACATTCATTTAGGTTGAGTGCAATAAAGTACACACTCGCCTAACAAAATTCATTTTTAGCAATCACTGAAAACATTTAACATACAATCAAACATTCACAACAATCCACAATGTCATTGGAAACACAGCGTACAAAGAACACTCACCCGTTTAAGCAAAGTAATGTCCAAATTGCCTTCCGGATAATACCCTCAATTACCGACAAGCCCTAAAATAACTAACAGAAAATATTACGGCTCAACCATCCAAAGTTTAGGTGAAATCAAAGAAAATCTGAATAACTATAAGTACAATGTATAAAGATGATTTCTGGAGTGAAAAGAGTACATTTAGACTAAAAGACATGAGTAAAATATTTGTAAAACTCATGCTCACTCTTAAAACTTTTGAAATCTCCATTTGAGTCAAAGTGACGAGAAAAATGTATTTCTATTAGTCATTCCTTTCATTTTTCCAAGGGTACAAGTTTCGGCCAAACTCTAGCTTATATACCTCTACAAAAGAGGACTTGAATAACCTAGACAATTTGAGTTAGATTCGTCCTCAAATCCTTACTCAAGTCGCGAGTATATCTACCTAGCCCTCGAGTGAAAATTTGGGCTGCATGCCCTTTGTGTTTACCTATTTTCTAGCCATTTATGGCTTTATTATTGTTCTCAGTTCAGCCCCAAAATCTCATACAAATAATCTTACCATAATAGCCTTTCAATAGGCTCAATGTCATTCAATTACAAAATAACGCTAGCAAATTGATCGGAACTAATGTTTAAGACAAATAACAAAATAATAGGTTTGATGTCTCTTAGCGTTCGGGTCACAACCGAAATTATGCTTACCGAATTGGGGTGTTTATACCGTTTCAAAACTAAGCCAAAGGGTTATAAATTTCATGAAGACAACTCAACCCAGTTCACAGGTGATCAAGGTCAAATTTGCAGATTACAGAACCAGAATTTCATTGTCAGTCTCGTTATCAGCACTAGGTTTAAATGGCAAACTATAAAATTCCGATTGAGGCGTTTTTAGTTGCATTGGAAAGCTAAAATGTAGGGCTAAAATTTTTGTATTTTGGCCAAAGGCTGATTTGATACGGATCAAAGTGAAAAATGAAGCAAAAAATGTGAAATCTCAAAACTGCCTGAGGAAAAGAACATTTGGTAGTTAGGGTTATTTCGGTCATTTCACATACTACAGTACTCCTATTGAGCTGAAATTTGACAGGCAGCTATATAACACCATTTCCTACATCTTTCATGTCTTGACCTAAGCATAATTCGGCCTCTAACATGGACGAATGAAGCTGGTCAGAAGCAGGACAGAATTCTCTACTAAAGCTAGAAAATTCTTAGTTGGAATCTAAAAGGAGTATTAAAGCTAGAAATCTTCATATCAGCTCTCTCAAGTCTATAAAAAAGCTGGATATAACCATCTCATTGCTGGAAAAATATGAATCAAAGCTAGAAAAGTTCCACCAACTTCACAACCCATGAAATTTTCCATAGAATCTACCACAAACAAGCATTAAATCTACTAAAATGCAAGTTAAAAGTGAAGAGATGGTTTCTAAACATGATTACCTTTAAACTCTATTAAAAGAGCAACCATAAGCTTCCTTGTCTCCCCAACGTTTTCCACCAAAAATCTTCTTCCTTCCTTAGAGTCACTTTCTATGGTTCGGATTACAAGCTTGGGATGAAATCTTGAAGATTCAAGCAAGGGTTGAAGTTGTAGTATGAAGTGCTCTTCCTTGTTTTTCCTCTCACCATTTTGGGTCAAGACAAGGAGAAATGGAGCATCTTGGTCGGCCAAAACAAGAAGAAAATGAAGAATCTTGGTCAAATTTTTGTTTTAGGAAAGTTAAAACAAGTTGGTCAAAGTCCAACTTCCATAGGTTTCAAAAATTGTGGCTAATTTAAGAGATATTTTAGGGTTAATTGTGAGGACTCGTATTTTATCTTAATTTTATTTTTATTTATTTATTTATTTATCGATTTATTCACTTATTTATTGGTTTACCCTAAAAGGGTTATTTTTATATTTAAGTACCTAAGTATTAATTAGTTATACTATCGTTATAAGAATTTCTTAGAAATTTCGCTTTATCGCGCACAAGTCGGAAATTCGCATTTTTGCGCGCGCGATTAATTGAGGGACTTGGACTTTTATTTTTAGACTACTAAGAGTGAATAATAATAGTGTTAAAGGAAGTGCACTAGGCAAGAGTTGGGCAGGCGTCCCGCGGATACCCTTTGGTTCGCCTTGGGAAGAAGTGGGGGCGTCACAGTTGGTATCAAAGCGCTAGGTTAGAGATCTATTTGGGAGATATACTAGACATCTTACCCTTAAGATTTGAGATAGGATGATTTAGTCATACTTTAAGTGATATCTGAGCGAGCTAGTGACTAAGTTTCTAATCCAAAAAGTGTGGTTGTTTTGCAAGGATGGAGAATGGGAACGGGACCCCTGCTGCTAATGGGAATGGCCATGCTAATGGCCATGTAGAGCCTCCTAGGCCTATTTACTACCGAGCTCTAGGTGGGGGAGCACGCATGCGCTACTCGCCCTCTAATAGGTATCCTCGATGTTCGTGTAGGTTGACGTTTGCCTACCCGAACCACCTTGTACTAGCTCTAGATGACTAGCGTCGTCAGTTGGTGAACACCAACTGAGATTTACTTGAGGAGGTGGAGGAGCTGAGACAGATGGTTAGTGCTCAGAGTAAGAGGATCATTGAGCTTAAGGAGGTACTAGCTGGTGAGGTGGCTACGGCTAACGTCACCCGTGATGAGTTCCGGAGGGCTAGGGCTCGACTTACTAGGTTAGGTGAGAAGGTCCGAGATCGGGCCTCTGGGATCCTAACAGATATTGGTAGCTTGGTTGATGAGGTGATGGACCTTATCCAGAGTCCGGATCAGGAGGAGGATCCTGAGAAGAAGATTCCACCTGATAGCCCTACTATGGACTAGACCCAGAGTGATTGACCCTTTTGACCCTTTTTGATTGATATAGTTAGAATTAGTTGGGGTGATGCTAGTGCTGAGGCCATTGTATTTTTGTATGACTGTATGGCCTACTTTTGAGGTACTTGATTCTACTTTAGTCGTATGTGATTGAAAGTACCTTTGTGGCACCTGTGTGCTGCATTTTTGTACTCTCCCATGACTTGCTAATTGTATGGATCTTGACATGATAATGAATGTAAATTATTACTATTTTTAATGTTTTTCATGATTGGTCCTTGTTTTAAGTATTTTCCCAGTGTAATTGATTCATTTCTTGCATTAGGCACAACTAGGATAATGGAAGGACGAAAGAGTGGTCGAGGCCGTGGGTGAGGGACTAGACAGGTCCAACCCCTCATGCGGATGACCAAGGATCGGCGATTGGACCGACTTAGGGACAAGTGAATGTAGAAAGTAATCAAGTGGCTACTGCCATTAATAGGATGACTGATATCCATGAATGGTTAGTCGAGAGACAGGGTCCAGGACCACTTAATCAAACTGGGGACAGGATAGAGGGGAAGATAGAGTTTTAGAGAGGTTCCTGAAATTTAATCTACCTAAGTTCACTGCTGAACCTGATCCTGAGATAGCGGAGAATTGGTCGGAGAGGATGACCAACATATTCACCGCTTTAGACTATACCGAGGATAGGAGAGTGAACTTTGCTGCTTTCCAATTTGAGAGAGTAGCACGTGCTTGGTGGGACATGATAAAGGGAAAGTGGGCGAGAGCCCAAACCCCTTGGATTTGGAAAAATTTCACTAGGGAGTTCAATAAAAAGTTCTTCCGCCTTTAATCTAAGAAAAGAGAGAAGATGAGTTCATCAAGTTGAAATAAGGAACTCTTAGTGTAGCGGAGTATGAGGGGAAGTTTACTACGCTTTCTAAGTATGCCCCTGAATTGGTGATCAATGAGCGGAAAAGGATAAGACGATTTGTATAAGGGCTTAATGTAGAAATCTAGAAGGGTTTGGCCGCAGCCCAAATCTTTACATTTACTGAGGCTCTAGAGAAAGCGCAAAGGGTTGTGAGTGTAAGAATGCAAGTTAGAGACTTCCACAATAGGAAGAGGAACTTTTCTAGTCACACTTCTAGACAGGCTAGTAAGAGTACACAACCTTCCAAGATGGGAAGAGAAATGGGAGGAGAAAGGACTGCTGGAGTTTCAAAGGGAGTTTTATCTAGATGAGGTCGAAGTGGGCCGGTTCAAAATAGGGGAGTGCCTTCTAGTGGCTCGACAATGACACCTCAAGTCACTTGTGGTTATTGCGGTAAATCCAACCACTCAGAGAATGATTATTGGAGGAAGTCTAGGAAATGTCTGTTTTGTGGTAACGCTGAACATCAAGTCGCGAGTTATCCGAAGGCGCCAAAAATAGGAGATAACTCTCAAAGGCCAGAAATGTCAACCTCTAAGCAGACTAGTGCTGGGGGAAGTCGACCTAGAGTACCAACTAGGGTTTATGCACTGGATCATCAACAGATTCCCGATGTGACTGAGGTGGTTGAAGGTACAATCCCTATTTTTCACCGTTTAGTTAAGGTTTTAATTGATCCGGGTTCAACGCATTCTTTTGTAAACTCTAATTTCATGAGTGGAATAAACTGGAAACCAATTAAGTTACGTTATGATTTGGAGGTTAGGACGCCTACTGGGGACAAAGTTTAATCGTTAACTTGGTGTATAAGTATTGTGAGATATGGGTTGGAGAACGGAAATTACTGGCTGATCTGATGGGTTTAACGATTAAGGAGTATGATATGATTCTAGGAATGAACTGGTTAGCCCGTTACAATGCCCAGTTGAACTGTAAGACGAAAATAGTAGAATTGTGCATCCCGGGAGAGGCAACCCTGAAATTGGATGTATGGGATAGATTAGCCTCATCTGCACTTATCTCAGGGATCCAAGCTAGGAAAATGTTAAGTAAAGGAGTTCCGAGATATTTAGCTTTTCTTATTAATACTCCTAGTGATAAAGTGAGACTAGAGGACATGCCTGTAGTGAAAGAATACCCAGATATTTTTCCTGAAGAGTTAGAGTCTTTACCTCCGGAAAGGGAAATAACTTTTAAGATTGATGTGACTCCGGGAGTAGCACCTATCTATAAGACGCCATATAGAATAGCTCCAACTGAGTTGGAAGAGTTGAAGTTGCAATTGCAGGACTTGTTGGAATGGGGTTTTATAAAAGAGAGTGATTCACCGTGGAGAGCCCCGATCTTATTTGTTAAGAAGAAAGATGGGAGTTTAAGGTTGTGCATAGATTACCGAGGCTTGAATGATGTCACCGTTAAGAATAAGTACCTGTTGCCTCACATTGATGAATTAGTTGACCAATTGCGAGGGGCGGTAGCATTCTCGAAGTTGGATTTGAGACAGGGTTACTTCAATTGAGGATTTTGGAGAAAGATATACCTAAAACTGCTTTTAACTCGAGGTATGGACATTTTGAGTTTGCAGCAATGCTATTTGGACTAAACAATGCACCTGCTGCTTTTATGGATCTAATGCACAGGGTCTTTAAGCCTTATCGGTACCAATTTGTAGTGGTATTTATTGATTTTATACTAGTAAACTCTAAGAATGTGGAGGATCACGAGAAGTACTTGAGAATTGTTATACAAACCCTGAGGAAATATGAATTGTATGCTAAGTTTAGCAAGTGTGAGTTTTGGTTCAATGAAGTAACATTCTTGGGTCACATAATTTCTAAGGATGGGATTAAAGTGGATCTAGCTAAAGTTGAAACTGTTTCAAAGTAGAAACGACCAGAAAACCCTACTGAGGTTCAAAATTTTATAGGGTTAGCAGGGTATTATCGGAGATTCATTAAGGATTTTTTTAGAATTACTGGACCTATGACTGAACTAACCAAGAAAAAATGGAAAGTTTATATGGAGTCCTAAGTGTGAAGAGAGTTTCCAAGAGTTAAAGAGACGTTTGACAAGAGCGCCTGTATTAACTCTATCAAATGGGAAAGATAGTTTTGTGGTCTATACAGATGCTTCCAAGGAAGGCTTGTGTGGAGACCCCACTTCCCCCTAAGGCGAACCAGAGGGTTGGCGGGCCGTCTGCCTAACTCTCGCCAGGACTCACGCAAGAAATCTAGCCCCAAATCCTTCCGAAGAATAGCCTAAACTATTACAATATTGATCCTCCAACACGGACCAATAACAATGACCACATTAACTTCAGAGATAACAGCACTTTAAGATAGCTACTCGTCGATTCCTAAACACCTTACGCGTTATAGACCATGAAATAAAATCAAACAATCCCAATTAACAAATTCATACTCACCAAATACATTCTTACAAGCTAAGTAACAAATTTACACAAGCCACATAACCAATCTAGGGTTTACACTTTTCCAGCTTCAAGTGGCAACCCAAAACAAAACTACATTGTTTAATCCGAAATACATTACGACTACAGAGCCAAGTCATAAGGTTCAAATACTCGACTGTGAAGTCCCCGGTGAATGTTGTGAAAAATGCAAACCAAGTCTAAGATCTTTGAGTTCAAAATATGGGCAATTTTGAGAAAAATGCGATCTTCGGTGCAATGTCCTTGAAAATTATTTCTTTAACTATCGTCTTCAAGCCACATTACAAGCTAATAAAGTCCATCGTTGACTTATTCCTTCATAACAATCCAAAGTGAGGATTATGCTCGTAAGAAATCCATCAATTATTTGTGATCATAAGGGTATAACCAGTTTTCACATGTTCAGCTATCGTTTCTACCCATATGTTGCAAGCTTAAAACTTATGTGCTGACTAAGTTTTCTTAAGAAATAAGGGTGACAAACTCTTTGCTTTCACTAAGATGTGATATGGAATGAATTACATAGATTTGAGGGCACAAAAAATAAGACAAATCTTGGCCTCCCATTTCCTTCAGCCACTTTCAAATCAGAAATAGCGCCCACTTGATTGGTCTTGAAAGATGAGCCAACCAGAAGTGGTGACCCGTTACCCTAAGCACCAATGCTAAAAGTAAGGAAGAAATCTTCTTGAATTTGGTGTTGTTTTGAGGGATTCATCATGAAATTTCCGCATGAGTTCAAACTCGACGTTTAAGTTTCTTCACATTGTATATATGACTATTTTCTAAATTTTAGAAGTGTAGCTTCTCTTTGTTCAAATAAATGGGGAATCATCTGAACAAATTTTACAATCAAGGGAGCCCACACTTGGGCAAATTTTTGTTTGTAAGATTTCATGAAATAAGCCCATACTGGGGCAAATTTTTTGTAATACATTTGAGATTTTTGTCCAAAAATCAAATAATATATTTTTCAAATTAATCACGCTGCTCTTTTCATGAAATTTAAGTGCATGTCATACTTTGGTAAGCCCTCTGTGCAGGTATTTATGGCTGAAATCGACGAAGAGCATCCAATAAGGCGGAAGGCCGATACTGCAAAGAGAAGCAAGAAGAAGGAGGAAAAATGGACCCGACACTGGGCAAATTATTTTGAAAATGATTCTCTCGGAAAAAATCTGGAAAAAAAAAGAAGAAAAAATCATCAAAAAGTCAGAATATCAGAAAGGTCAAAAATCAAAAATCAAGTTTAATTTCTTGCTTCTTGACAAATCAAATTCAATTTTTTGTTCACAAAAATCCCATTGGCCCTGGATTTCGTGCCGCCAACCTCATCAACGTCATGTTGGGCCTGGACTTCGTGCCGCCAACCTCATCAATGTTACATTGGGACCGGGTTTTATCCCGCTGACCGCTTACTTCATTGGGACCGGATTTCATCCAACCAACCTCGGCAGGACCGGGTTTTATCCCGCTGACCGCTTACTTCGTTGGGACCAGGTTTCATCCCGCAAACCTCGGCAGGACCGGGTTTTATCCCGTTGACCGCTTACTTCGTTGGGACCGGGTTTCATCCCGCCAACCTCGGCAGGACCGGGTTTTATCCCGCTGACCGCTTACTTCATTGGGACCGGGTTTCATCCCACCAACCTCGGCAGGATCGGGTATTATCCCACTGACTGATTATCATGGCAGGCTTGGGTTTAATCCCACTGACCAATTCATCACACTGGGACAAGTTTTTGGATAATTTTCCAAACAAGTCTTATACAGCTTTTCATTTTACATTTTCATTTGCATTGCCATTAGCCGTGGGTTAGTCCCACTAGTGAGCATTTTATATTGTATCGCCACTAGCCGTGGGTCAGTCCCACTAGTGCGCATTTCGTTTGCATCGCCACTAGCCGTGGGTCAGTCCCACTAGTGCGCATTTTATTTTGTATCGCCACTAGCCGTGGGTCAGCCCCACTAGTACGCATTTTATTTTGCACAGCCACTAGCCGTGGGTCAGTCCCACTAGTGAGCACTCCATGATTTTATTTTATTCGGGCCAGTCCCATGATTTTAAATTTCCTACTCGTGTCTATCCCGTTTTAAATTTCCTACTTGGGTCTATCCCATTTTAAATTTCCTGTTCGGGTCTATCCCGTTTTAAATTTCCTGCTCGGGTCTATCCCGCTTTAAATTTTCTGTTCGGGTCTATCCCTTTTAAATTTCCTGTTCGGGCCTATCCCATTTTAAATTTCCTGCTCGGGTCTATCCCGTTTTAAATTCCTGTTCGAGTCAGTCCCGTTTTAAATTTCTGTTCGGGCCAGTCCCGTTTTAATTTCCTGTTCGGGTCAGTCCCGATTAAATTTACTGTTTAAATTTTTCGTTTGGGTCAGTCCCATTTCATTTCATTTAAAAAAAAATTCTGTTAAAGTGGTCAGTCCTCGTTTCAGAAGCATCCGTCGTTCGGGTCGTTCGCAGCCAAATAATACAGGTGAGTATTTGGTGTCTACTTCTTTGTCTCAAGTTTTTCCAAAACTCAGACAAAGAGGGGCAAACTGTAGACACCAAATTTTTGGTTTTGAATTTTATTTATTTTATTAGTTTAATTTTAGATTTCTTTGTTTCAATTTTAGGTTTATTTTGGTTGTTTCTTGTTGCGTGTCTCTTATTATATTTTAATTTGTTTACGAGCCTTTATTTTATCTGCTAATTTAATTAAAAAAAATGAAATGAAATGAAATGAAAAATGGGCGAAGAAAAAACATGGTTTAGGGCATTTTGGTTTATTTTTGAAAAAAGAGGAAAAAGGAAAAAACAATGAAAATGGAAAACGAAAAAAGGGGGAAATGGAATTTGCACTTTGTTGTTTCTAGTTTATTTATTTTTATCCAATGTTGATTAAATTATTTTTGTTATTTATTTTGTTTTAATTAATTTAAAAAAAAAAAAGATACGCGACATGCAAGCTGCGTTTTTTTCGCAGCTTGCAAAGGAGGGCTTGGTGAGCCCTTTGGCTGCAAATATAGAAGAAATGATTGAGGGTTTAGGGTAGAGGCCCGGTATAAAAAGAAAGAGATGCAAGAGGCAAGAGGAGAGTAAGTGGCGGCTACATAAGGGATAGAGTGGAATAAGAAAAAGAAAACCAGGAAGAAAGACTACGGGGGGAGGTTTTTTCGGAAGAGCAAAAGAAGAAACCGAGGGTAAGAGTGACGGCTGGGAGTGTGACGGCCCCACCTCCCCCTAGAGCGTACCCCAGGGTTCGGCGGGTCGCCCGCCCAGCTCTCGCCGGGACTCAGTCGTTCACTACAATCCTCAAATATATTACAATATAAATCTCAAAATTACATCAAATTCTCCAATAATTACATATCACAAATGCAGCGGAAACTGATTCCAATCGTGGAACGTATACTTACATCCATATCAATTTCAAATATTTACACAAGACCAACTCGTACATAAAATAGATCCAAACTTAAACTGTACATGATATAAGCCATCCAGTCACGTGAATAAGCACTCCAAGCTTTTCTTCGCCTTGAGCCCTGTGGGGGGGGATAAAACATTTTTGGGGTGAGCTAAAAGCTCAGCGAGTAACCAAATAAAACCAGTAATCAAATATCTTTCACAATAATGCATTTCGATGATGTCATGATGTCATGATTCAAGTATCAAATGCACGTATTTTTGCTCTCGTGAGCCAGTGAAATCATTGAAACTAAACACCCAACGCTCAAACAGATCACGAAACCATAAACATTAAAGGGGAGCAGCATCGGTGCTCCAGATCATATCACAAACTCACGAAAGTGGTGGAGACGTTGGTGTCCAGTACAAGACTCCTCAAGAACTCATTAAAGCCAAACCATGTCAAGAACTCGTATGCGCGCACACATGATATGCGAACCAAAGAAACAATGCAAGGAACATTTCAAAAGTAACTTTGGAAACAGTTTAGGGTCACTCACCTCCACGGCTCAGAAACCATCCATCATGTATCATTGCCTTGCTCAAATCCAAGTCTTAGATCACAAACTCAAAGCAATCAAACCCTTTAAAAGTTCGGACAGCACTTCCACTAAATTTGCTTAATTTTCCAGCCGTCAAGGCTTCATTATTTCCTCAACCAGTTCCAAAGTCACACAAATAAGTTCATCCAATAGCCATTCAGCAAGCTCCAAGTAGTACTAGTACAAGTCAAGCTAGGGAAAAGTCCGGAAATGAAAGTTAAGCTCAAAACCAGAAAAACAGTTTTGACGTCATTTTGCGGTAATGGTACCAAAGGCACTACGATTGTCGGATGAAGGTGCAAGATACACCATTTCGAAGCTAAGAGATAGGGTTACAATATTACAGAAGGTCACTCAACCCAGTTTCGAGTGTAACCAGGTCAAAAATGCAAGATACCACACCAGAATCACAAAAATATATTCACAAAATGCATTCTAGCGGAAACATCATAACTCAGGCTCTCCAAATCCAAATCCAGCAATTCCAAAACCAGCTAAAAGCTAAGAAACAGGGCTAAATTTCATCAGAAGGCCTCAACAACTAATTCGGAAGCAATTCCAGCCAAAACAACCAATTACAGACGCACTTCTCAATTTCGGGTAAAACCAGAACAGCAATAGTAATTTCGACTTTTCTCATTCCACACTGCTCCGATTGACCTGAAATTTTGTAGGCACCTTTAAAATGTCATTCCCTACAACTTTCATGTTTTAATCAAAGGCCAATTCGGCCTCTATCTAGGACCTAAAAATTCGGACAGAATGTTCATCACAAAACCCTGATTTTCTGAAATTTCTTCCAAAACAGAAATTGATTGCAATTAATCACTTTTCCCACCTCATAGAGTCCTTAAACATCATTTCCAATCATCATATATAGCCACATAAGCATGCTCATATGAAAACAGAAAAATCCCCAATAATAATAAAACTTCACCAATTCAACCAAAATCAAGATTTAATCCATAAATTTGCATCTTATACAACCACCAAACATGATTTGAACATCATTAGAGGAAGGAGAGGTGTTCATCCACCACTCACCTTAGCAAAACCAAGAGGGAGAGCTACTTGTCACCTTAGCTTCTCAAACAACTTCACAACCAAGCTCAACTCCACCAAACCAAGAGGTTTTATGGAGTAATTGGAAGATTAATCGGTTTAATTGAAAGATTGAGCAAGATTAGAGCTTGAAAATTGAGAGAGTTTTCTTTCTTTCTTTGAACAAGACATTCGTCCAAGAGGAAGAGAAGAATGAGGGATTTTTGGTGAATTTTTAAGATATTTAAGTCACTTGGTAAGACATGCAATAGTAGTCAAATGGTCCAACCAATAGCCAAGTGACACTTGTCACTTAAATAATGAATCTCTATCTCTTTGTTCCCTCTCACACCAATCCATAAATATCTCTTAACACCTTGAAGAAAAATATCACTTAGCACAAAACTCCAACAAGTTATCAAAAATATATTACATTTACCGCACTTGCGGGTCCCACGTTCAAAATACGCTTTTAATTTCTCAAAAACTAACCGATACTAGAAAAATCATTTTAAAACTATCTTTGCTCATAAACTTTATCTGGGAAATTTTTCTAATCAAGAAAATGTAGAAAAGGCGGGCAATTAAATAAAATAAACCCTAGAAAATTAGAAAATTTTCGGGTTCTCAAACTCATTTTTTTCCGGGGCGTCACAGGGAGGGTACGAATTGACGGCTGGGCTGAGTGGAGAAAAACAGAGGGGATAGAGAGAAAGGGAACGGAAGGAAGAAAAGGTGAGAAACAGCGGTTGGAAAACTAAGAACGAGAGAGAGGAGCTGAGGGAAGGATTGAAGAGGGACGACTGAGAATAGAACAGGGAGAGAGGAGAGAGATTTCTGGGTTGACGTCTGAACAAATAGAGAGAGTGACGGCTGGGTCTTTAGGAGGGAGAAAAAGGGAAACCAAGGGAGGTAAGTGGCGGCTGCTAGAAAAGATATCGGCAAGTTTTTTTGTGAGAGAGAACGGCTGAAAAAACAGAGGGGCAGGGAAGAGAGAAAACTGAGAAGAGGTGAGCCGAGAGCAAGAGGGAGCCTCGTGAAACTAGGTGGAGAAGAAAAGCCAGAAGAAACAAGAAACGACAGAAAGAGAGAAGGAGCAAGGGACCAAGGCTGAGTGGAGGAATCTCACCACCACCTGCGGCTGTTCTTTGAAGGGAAACCACCACTGAAATCCATTAGAAAATAGCACTGTAAGGTTCCTTTCCCTTTCCTGTAGATAATTTTTATTGAATGAACATGAAACTATGCTAAATTATGAATCGATGAACGGGGTCAAAAGTTTCGGTGATGATCTGAGATTATAGCTAAAGGTGGTGCCTTTTTGCTGTCATGATATGCGATGGTTATGTTGTTTGTTTGGTGTGGATTGTGTTTCGTCCTTAGGCTATAGCTCAGTAACAAGACCCCAGCTTTGAAAAGAAAAGACGTTCGCATGGCCTGTCCATTTGAGTTGTCGAATAAATCATGAAGAAAAGTTGCTTGTTTCGTTTCTTAATTGACTTGGTTTGTTCGGATGTTGGAGCATTGTCTTGGTTGTTGTTGGAACTTTTTGTTTGGACTGAAATCTGGGATTTGTCGCTCAGTTCATACACCATATGCATACCCAAACTAAAATTCTGATATTCGGCCTGTGTTGATGAAATTATAAGAGAGTTATAGCAGTTTTGTTCTTCCTTTTCTGCATTTTTCCAGAATTTTCGTATGATATCTTTCCAAGTTTCTGGTCATTGGATTGTGATCATCATGTATTTTTGTTGTTTAGTTTAAAGTTGTGATGTTGAGATGAAGAATATCTAATCAAAGCTGTGCATTTGAATCAAAATCTGGTCTTCATGATGAAAAATGGAAAGAAAGGCCGTGACTGAAATTTTGCTGCAAGTGTCATCCTTTCTTTTGCTGCATTTCTACCCAGTCATTTTGGTTTAGCGTGCTTGTTAACAACATGGGTTAAGAGCTGTAGTATTTGAGTTAAGAGGGTAAAATTGATAGGCTTCATGGGCATGAATGTGTTCTAGCTGAGAGGGAAATATCGAAGAAAGAATGGTGGCTGGAGTTTGCAGAAATGCATGAGTTTCTTCGTGATTTTTGCATCAGTTTCTGTCTAAGTTTTTACTTGTTTGGATGTTGAAGTTGTGTGTTGTTTGTTTAACTCAAAGTTTATACATTGGTTTGAGAGAGTTTGGTTGAGGTTTGTGTTGGTTTTTCTGAAATCTGTGGTTGAAAAAAATGCAGCAGACTTTCATTCTCGGTAGCAGAAACTGGTTTTGTGGTTGTTTGTTGGCATGAAATTTTTCCGTGAATTGCATTGTTAAGGAATGTTAGCCATGTTCAGCTGGAATTAATTCAAAAAAAAAATGTTGTATGAAACTCATTGCTGGAAGTTGTTTGATTGCAGTAAGCTTTCATCAGTACTGAGTTTGGTTTGCAAGAAATGTTCACGGTGATTGCATGAAATTTGCATGGAAATTGTTTCAAAATTGCCTCTTAATCCCCTCAAGTTTCCCCTTATGCCACTATGACCCGGAAAATTGGGAAAACTAATCAATTTGGTCCCTGTGATTTTGCAACA
This sequence comes from Coffea canephora, assembly GCA_036785865.1. Taxonomy (NCBI): domain Eukaryota; kingdom Viridiplantae; phylum Streptophyta; class Magnoliopsida; order Gentianales; family Rubiaceae; genus Coffea; species Coffea canephora. The sequence goes on from CM071922.1 coordinate 31,625,476, forward strand.
ATGCTACAAAGGCCAAATTACATTCCAATCTCTTGCAATTAAGTCCTAAACTGATTGCATTTTCAATCATTACTTGACCTTTTCTTTGCCTTTGGACCCTTTAAGTTCCTAAAAATGTTTAATTAGGCTTGAGTGCTTGGTTAATGTTCGCAATTGAATCCTTGGTAGCCTCATTTTTTCAACTCGATTGTTTGTTTGCTTTCATTAATTACCATGTTTTGTTTAGGTGGTACTTAATGCATGAATTTGTGAACTTTGTGCCTAAATGAGCTTGTGCTTGCCTATTTTCTTTAATTTTCCTAAATAAATTGGCAACTTGACCTTTTCTTGCTCTTGGACCTTTAAAGTTCCTAAAAAGTTTTAATTTGGCCTTGAATGATTGGTCAAGGATTACTTTTGGGTCCTTAATAGATGCCATATTTGGGAATTGGATGTGTCATTCCGTTTCCTTGGTTTTCATGCATTATTTGGCTTCATTTAAGTTGCCCTTGAGGAAAGATTCGATACTTTGGTGGATTCAAATTGTCTTGTTTACATCTTACCACTAAATTGGTGCATTAATTCTTTGTTTGATGGTTTTAGCCCAAGTTATCCCTTTCTTTGGTGACTATAGCCCAAGTTAAGCCTTGTCCACTTTATTAGCACCACAAAAGGGGGGAGGTATAATTTCTTTTATCCTTTTTTGTCTCTCCTATGTGATCCAACGTGCTAAGTGAAAATTGCATGTCTAATTTGCTTTCCTTGCCTTTCTTTAGTTCCTTTATTTCATTTACTCTTGCTTTTATTAAGTTATTCTTTTAATGGGGTATGTGTACACCTCTTGGCTTGTAATAGATAGGGCTTGGCGAGCATTCTTGTCCATTCTCCCCCTTCCCCTTTTGTTTTAGTTAGCAAATGTAATAGGCTCATTAGTTTGGTTGCATGCATAGGTGTTATGTGTTATTTGCTTTATTAGGCTTTTGCATTTAGTCGAACATGCTAAATGTTGCGTGCTACGTGTTTATGAGTGATTGGCATGTCTACTCGCTTTTTATAGTCATGAATGAATGTGATGGATGAACGCACGTCACCACACTAGTCCAACGCTAGTTGTGGCTCATTGTGCATTTCCACTAGTCCAACGCTAGTAGGAATTCATAGAATGGGCTAGTCCAATGCTAGACCCAATAGGCCGTCCCCTCTCGTTCGTACATATTTGCATGTTTCACTACACTTCATGCATTTTTCTTAGTTTTTTTAGCATTTGGCATGCCCCTCCAACCCTTTCCCCTTCATTTTAGGTTTTTGCATCCTCATACTAGTCATAGGGTACATTTGCTTGAGAGTCCCCTTTCGATAAGGGAAACGAGCGAGTGTGGCTACAAAATAACCTTAGCACCCTAGTTCTTCCTTCTAATCAAAGGAAAATTAAAGTCACAAAAATTAGGAGTCATTCCCGTACCCGGCTTGATGCATTCCTATAGGTTCATACACTTTCATTCTCATCATGTCACTCCCTCACCCTCTTATCCACATTTTCTCATTACTTATATCTTTCTCAATACAAATGCCATGTTCACACCTTTTTCTTCTTGTCACTTGTTTTTTCTACCTCACAAATTGTGCCCAATTGCACTTGTATGTATCTACTATCATATTTTCATCCATTTGCACACAAGCACCTTTATTTTCTCAATCTACACACATGCACTTGTCTTACATTTGCACACATGTACGTTTTCTTACATTTTCACACTTGCACTCACACTTGAGTCTTCATTTGCATCATTCGCGACCTCTATGAGGACTTTCTTTATTGGCCACCACAACTCATGTGGTTGGGACCAAGAAGCCTCGTAAGAGACATTTTAGATTTAGGATTGCATTTCTTTTTCATATCCATTAGTCACATCCAACATGCAACGCATATTTTGGGTAGAAGAGTTAGGAAAAGTGGGGCTAAGTCACGCAACTAGCTATGGCTAGGGTAAGGGAGTGCCTTAGGCTTTACCTTTGCCTTCTCCCTTATCAAATGTGACCCCCGATCCCTTTCTTTGGTTGCGTAGACCTAAAAGCTCTTTAAAAGGGTTTGTTTACTTTTTTCGTTCAAAAACAAAAATCATTTTTGGGTGACTTGGTACACCCTAACTCTATACCAAGTGGCGACTCCATTTTCCAATCAAAAACCCTTTTTGAGCTTTGTTTGGCCAAACCGTCGCATTTCACAATCCCACGGCCTTTTATTTTCATTTTTCGCACACGTTCACATACACTACTTTCACACCTATTTCAAAAAGTGGGGCGTGACACCATGTAGAACTTCTTATTTTTCTTAACTCCGGCCACCAATCATACAACTTTACCGGGCCCGCACGACAAACGCGAGAGTGGTAAAACTCGAGTATACCTTAGGGACTGGTCGAGGAATTCATCCAACGACATTACGTCCAACAAGAGATTAGGGACTAGTCGAGGATTTCATCCAACGACGTTACATCCAACAAGAGATTGCCAGGTCAGGGTAAGAGTCCTTTCCACCCTTAAGGTGTAGTACACTTCCCCGCCTAGTGATTAACAAGTGCAAGCAAGTATTCATGAAAACATTTCAAGCAAGTCACCACTCGAACGGCTAGTGTGATAAAGTACACACTGCTCACTTCGATGGATCAAAAACCATTTTTTTTCCAAATACCACATATCAAGTCAAGAAAGCGCTTTAATCACGTAAGCATAGAACAAGCAGGGACACTCACCAAGAGTGAAGTCACAAGTCAAGCTAGAAATCAAAATCCGCTCCTCGCTAAATCCTAGAAAACCAAGTTTTAAGAACTATAAGTTTTACTAAACAAACCTTTGGTTTATATAAAAGATTATCTTGTATAAAATGAGTTTAATTCCTCGAAATAAATCAATAACTCTCTCTTAAAATTAAAGCTGGAAAAGTAATAAAATGTTTCATGAGCTTTCTTTAAAGATATTTCCTTTCTAGAAGCAAACTAGAACCAAATTAGTTTAAACAAGGTTTCTTGCCGAAGAAGTTTTCTATGTCTTTTATTTGAAATCATTCAAATCTAGTATCTTTAACAAATTTTCTTTAAAACAATTGGTCAAGGCTAATTTTATGAAAAACTTAAGGTTTGGAAGCTAATGTAACTATTCCCTAAAGATAATAAAACTAGTTTAAGCGAAAGAAAAGAATTAACTATTCGGCAAGGTTTTAAAAGTCCCGATATCTAAATTTTTAATATTAACGTATTATACTCAATATATATATATATAATTTAATATTAAAACAAAATACACCTACAAGGCTTGATTTAAAGGTACTTGTATTCAAAAGACTAAAACGGACTTCAGATTCCAATTCATTTGCACATTGTATTCCAAGTTGCCAATATAGCTAAAACGCAATTCAAATATAAATCTCACTAGGGCTTCATCAATCCTTAGCCCTAGGTCTCAACAGATTCAGTTCCAAACAAAATTTAATAAAGGAAGTCCAAGATATCCAAAACAAATTCCAAATTACAAACCATGGACCTTCCAGGTATATTTCAGCCAACCACTTGAACAAATTCACCAAAAATTAAATTCTTGCAAAGACTACTCAAATGGCTAAGAGCTTCATCAATCACTAGCTCTTGACAACAAAAAATCACTTTCAATTACAAATCAATCAGGATTTCAATCCAAAACGAAAAGAAAAGAAAAAACCACTTCGGCCATGCTGGAGAATATTTCCTTCGAAAATTGCTTAGTTCATGGTCCAATACACCAGTTTTTCAAGTATTATAATCGATAGGATAAACATGAAAACTAGCACCAGATGTTATAAGAAGCTTTACTTAGAATTATAGCCAACTACCATGAACATTTTCCAAAACAATATAAGAATTTAGCTCCTTTCTCAATCGGCCATTAACCAAATTTTCCAGCAACAAGACTTCGACCTTTTACACTCCCAGCTTATCATGCAGATGGTAATTATTATGCTTACGGGGTATCTTAATCAACAACACAAAATTTACAGCTCATAACATAGTTTTAGAACCCATAATTCACAAAAGAAAACTGGAAAATTCTTTCCTTCTTCTCTCGGCTAAACTGGAAAAATTCCAGTAGCTAGTTGGTCATAAATCCGAATTTTCTTCGGTTAAAACATTGTATTAAGTACTCAAAACCAACATGCATGACTAATTAATGGAATTACTATCAGCTCTGGTTTAAATCAAGTTCGGACAGCAACTACTATCATCCACAATTCCAGAATTTTGTTCAACCATTCTCGGATGTTCTTGCATGCAGCAAATTCTTTTGTTTCATCCTTATTTCTTGCTTAGCCGACTGATTATCCTCATGCAAGACTTAATCATCTGATTTTTACTTAGCTAATTACATTTATGAGCTCAGATTGTCACAAATAAGCAGATTAAGGACTGCATTTTCTGAACAGGCTCTCGGCAAAACCATCTCTGTTAAAATCAGATTTCTTATCCTTAGATTTCATCGTCCAAGTGCTTAACCATCACATGCAAGCTCTTAAACAATCTCATCTATCTCTAATTAGCTAGTCTAGGACCAGAGTTTACCTCAGTTTGAAGCTTAGCTCACGCAATAAGAAACTGCAAATTTTTTTTTTTCAGCTCACTCTCGGTCAGCACAGGATTGCAGCCTGCCAACTCCCTCCCTTGCTCAAGCTTGCACGCGGAATGGAGGAAATGGTAACTCTTGGCCTTTTCACCGGCCCACGGATGGAATGAAGAAGGCTGCGAGTCACTCTCTCTTTTCTTTCTAATCTACGGTCAGAAGGTGAAGGAAGCTCAACTCTCACTCTCTCGGTTTTGTGCAGAATGCAGCTCCCTCTCCCTCTCTGGTTTCCTCTCTTCGATGGTTCCAAGGCAGAGGGTATTGTTGTGGTTGGGGTGAGCTAGTGGAGAGGATTCATGGTTTAAGGGTGGTGGAGTGTTTTAGACGAAATGGTGAGTGGAGGAAAAGAAATGCACTTCGGCAGAGATGGAATTGTTGTGGCTTTAAGAGTTGGCCGAGAGAGTTTTGATGGTTGCATGGAAATTTTTGAGATAGTGGAGGGATATTTTAGTCTTTTCACGTTTCCTCCAATTCCTACTCAAGTCCTCAATTCTAATCTAATACCAAAGTTTACCCCAAATGTAATTTGAATGCCTAATAATGTACTAATCTTACGAAAGTTCAACTATCGAAATTTTATGTCCTAAGTATACTTAGTATACTTATATCGATTTGTTACAATGCTAAGCTTCCAATTAACACTTAACCTTATTAGGGATTAAAATGAGCTATCGAAATCTCGAAGAATGTATATTAACGCTATAAAATTACTCTAACTCAAGAAATATTAATTTAACATAGCGAAACCAAGTATGTTAATATTTTGGCACAATTACATTATTTATCACATAAACTATTTCTACGCACTTATTTAAAAACAAGTAGATATAATGCTAGAATTTATTAAAGAATTAAAAGTGCAATTGCAATATGCATTAATATCTATATATATATATATTTTTTTTTTCGAGGTTCTCACATCCTCCCCCCTTAAATGAATTTCGTCCTCGAAATTTACTCTTTTTTTTTCAACTAAATCAAATGACTCAATTATGTAGTTCAAAACTCGAGTACAAAGATATATTTTCTATAAAAGATTTCACTCACCAAATCGTCGTACTCAAATTGTCCAAAATTATTTACTAGTATGCGATTTTCAAAATTAACAATTTTAGAAATGACCCAGTTCTTCTGTCCCAAACCGAAAATCTTATTCGTTCGAGGAAAGCTTTTTTCACGTACCTTTCGTAACCAAACTAATTACAGGATATTAAATACTCATTTGGAAAAAAAAATTGTGGTCTATATATATATAAATAAAATGGCTATTCGAATAGAAGACAAGAAGAAAAGAAATTGCTTCTGATCTTGATAGTCAAAATTTCTAAATGCATTCGACTTTTGGTAAGAAGTTTAACATTTGTTATTTGGACGTTTGATCAACAAAAATCAATTAACCCCACAAATCACCTTTGAGAATAAAATGCTTTTAAGAAAATAAGCAGACTTGCAAGTTTGTAATTACTTAAACTTCGGTCCAACGCCTCTACTCTTCACACCTAATCTGAGAATTAGCTTTTATGCCATATAAAACTTAACTATTTACTCTCCAATTCATGACCAATATTCATTCTTATTTCTAAGAAAAGGTCCAAACCCAAACTCTGCCTAATTTTCAATTTTTATGCGAGTTCAAAGTATATGCATATATATAAATATATATTTTTTTTTGTAAAAAGGAACAACAAGTAATTGGATATATACACAGTAATGGTTAAGCAAAAATTGAAAGGACTTTCACTCCATCCAGGTCACACCACAAATAATGAATACAAAACTTGGAAGTTCAAATATTCGTAAAAGTTTAAAACATGCATATAGGGCCAATCACAAGATAGATGTAAAGTAATCATTAAATTTACAAGGGAGAACCTTACTAGTTACTCAACTAGGTCAATCCATCATAATACCAGTAGATCTCATCTCCTCGTTCAGTTTCGACTTAGATCAAGTACTAGGATCCCATTGGATTATACAAGACTATCTATCAATCCTTCCTTCTATTATCTGTATGACTCTTCTAACGGTTTCAAACCATTAATATCCTTTGACGAGTTAATCTTAACTGTAGACACCAAATTTTTGGTGTTTTATTATTTACTATTCATTTTTTATTTGTTCTATTTTTATTTGGCACGATTAGTTTTATTTACTTTTAGTTTTAGTTATTTTAGCCATTTTAGCGTAGTATTTCTCAAAGGAAAAAGAAAAGTGTTCAAAAAATATGTTTTAGTTGTTTTGGATTTAGTTTCATTATTTAAAAATGAAAAGAAAAATTGAAAAAATGAAAAAAAAGGAAAAAGAAGAAAAAGAAAAAGAGGAAAATCTTAGCTTTTTATTTTATCTTTTGGTTATTAATTTTGTACATTTTATTTAAGTTTAAGTTTGTTTGAATTATTATTTTTATTGTGATTTAAATTAAGTGATTTAAAAAAAAAGAAAAAAAAAAGAGGGGATCCGCGCATGCAAGCCGCGTATTGTCGCTGCTTGCAAAGGGGAGGGCTCGGTGAGCCCCTTAGCTGCAAATATAGAAGAGTTTGCTAAGGATTTAAGGTGGATTCCCATATAAATAGAAAAAGAAAAGGCAGCCGCAAGGGGGATGGACGGCTAGGAAAAAACAACGAGAGAGGTTGACGGGCTAAGAGCTGGGAAAAGGAACGGGGGGAGGTTTTAGAAAGGAACAAGAAAAGAAAGTAGGGGCAGCCGTGGGTAGGAGAGGAAGCCGAGAGAGATAGAGTTTCTGAGAGAGATTAAAGGAAAAACCTGTTTGTAGCTGAAAGCAGTAGCAAAAGAAAGAAACGAACTGCGGAAACGGGAGAGAAGCTTAGGGATTACAGCATCGACCAAGGAAGAAGGGTCAGCGAAGGATCCACCAGAGTTGCTAGCCCTCCTGATAGTCATCGCTTTCACCGAGAGGAAGCACCATCACTGTAAGTTGCACCTTCTTTCCTTTAAGTCACCGAATCTTGTCCTTCGTTTGTAAGTTAGAAATCCAGATCTTCATAGTTGTATGCTGGGCATGATTGGGTAGATACGTTGTGATTCCAGTGGCTCTGTTTAGAACTTGTGTACTTTTATGAACTAAAAGCTGTTAGCTTTCGTGTTTCCTCTCCTTCATACAAAAATGAAATGGATGTCATCTACGGTTTCTTCTTCTGTGATTTTTTGATAGGCCTCAAAGATTGGATTTTTATGGTTGAAGTTATGCCTTGATTAACGTATGTTTTGGTCGACTGCGATGTTGGGTCCAAGTTTAGTGACATTCAAGTCATTTTTTTTATTTGGTACCCGAAAATTTTGCTGGATGTCTTTTCCCTTTCTGTCTCGAGCTCTTGCATTTAGGATCTGAATTATATTAGAACTTACATTTTGTCTTGTTTCCTCCTGTTTTGTTTTGCTTGAATCAAGTCTGTAGACAGTCATTTGGCTGGCAAAGTATGTGAGTGTCCATGCCCATTCTCTGCTCCCAAGTATGCCCGATTTGCTAGAATCTTTGTCACGGTTTTGACTCGAAAAAGTGCAAAGGATAGACTTGTGTTCTGAGGCTTTTATTCTAGTTTTGACTGGGTAAAGTGTTAGGTGATTGAATAAAAAAGAAATCTGCGTGTGTTGAACTCCCGGAGTCATAGAAAAGTTGCATGCTTGATAATCCTCTCGCTTGGCTTAGTTTTGCCTTGGACTGAGTTTCGTGCATGAAGTTTGCTGCAACAAGATTGGAACTCCTTGTTTGCCAATCGAAATGTTGACAGATTGGGAGTCTTCGGCTTGTGGCAGCAGTTTCATCCGTGAATGTGCATGAAGATTTTCCCCATTCTGGTTCCGCCATTTCCTTGCATGTGTGATAAGCTAGATAAGAGCATGAGGTTGGGTTTCGGCTTGACAAGTTGTTAATCTGTCAAGGCGAAGTAGTGAAGCTTAGCATGAGAAAACTGCCGAGAACTTTTGCTGCATTTTTTTTCTCTTACTGTTCTTTCCGTAGCTGCTCTCTGAGTTTGCACTTCAGTTGCATGCTTAATTTTGTGGAAAGTTTGGTGCTGAGTTTGCATATTTGGCTTTAAACATTTGAATCATGTTTGAACTTTGCTGGAAAACGAATTTCAGATTAACAAATCATTTTACATGAACATCCTATTCAGAATTTGTTTTGTTTTGCAGCATCAGTTCCTGTTATGTTTCTTGTTTTGTAAGGTCCAAAGACAACCTAAGAGGGGGGGTGAATTAGGTTGATTAAAATCTTAGTCTAATTTATGCACTTTTTCTTTAATAAAAATTTACCTTCTTTTCTAGTAATAATCAACCAAGTAGATTAGAAGACGAGAGCAATATTGATCAGAAAAACAAGTATAGATAAGCAATGAGAATTTTATTAAACAAAAAGTAAAATAGGAAATCAAACCAATTGTCTACCAAGCTTTCCTCAAACTTGAAGACCAATCACAAGGTTGAGCAACTTCTCTTTGATGAAAGATGATCAACTAGATGTACAATGGAGGGAGCACTTCCTCCTTGCCCTAAGCCTCACTTAGTCAAGCTAAGAAGTTTTACAAACACTCAGATAACCCTCAACAAAGCTACACTAATGAAACTTTCAACCACAAGAGAAAAGCTCACAAGAAATTCACACCACTTAGAGAACAAATCTAGCTTTGGAGACTATTTTCTAGCTAAAATATCTCTTGAGATCTTGTAAACAAAGTGTGCAAAAGTCCTTACTTCGTTCAGAACAATTTGTTTTTAAAGGGGAACAGAAATGGACTTCATTAAAACTTCCAACGGATAGAAGGCAGATGAAGAGTCAGCTAGCCGTTGGGGCTTTCGGACGTCCGACGACCAAATCATCGTCCGAACCAATCGTCCGAAAATAGCCAAGTTGAAGTTCGGACGTCCGATGCGTTTTTATCGTCCGACAGCACAGCGTCCGATCGTAGGCAGAGAGTTGGCAAGTCATCTTGGAATTTTTCGGACGTCCGATGCAGTTGATATGCGTCCGAGGTGTGCGTCCGATCCTTCCGGACGTCCGATGCTTCCTTATGAGCGTCCGACAGAGCTTCCTTCTTGATGTTCTTTATCCTTTCGGACGTCCGACAGATTCCTGTCGGCCGTCCGACATGAGTGTCCTGTTTTTGCTTCTTCTTTTGGTTGTTTTGCATTTCATGACATATTCGTACTTGATTCTTTGATAGGCAACAACACTTATATTTGAAGAAAGTTATATAAACATTTCAAAGTACCAAGACTAACAAAATTGACATACTTAAAAGACAGTATCTTTGATCGGAACAAAACAATGACTAAATTTGTTTATATTATTCCAATCTTGTTTGCCACATCCAAAGCATCGTAGTCCGGAGTTAATCGAACATATGCTTACTTTGTTCCATCAGGCCTGATCAAAGTGTTCACTTTCTTGGACTGTATTAAACATTTCAAATTACTTTGTGATCATCAAAACCAAGAATAACATTCTCCCCCTTTTTGATGATGACAAAACAAAGGTTTGAAATGAGATTTGATGATTGCAATAAAAGCTCCCTCTTTCTAAATAGACAATGTGACAGCCCCACCTTCCTCTAAGGCGAACCAAAGGGGTTAGCGGACTGCCTGCCCAGCTCTCGCCAGGACTAACGGTGCAGATTAGAGCTATCTAATGCGTTCCGGAACTTACCAACGAGCGTAAGCAAGTCAAAATGGCAAAATAACCCAAAATAAGAAAAATGAAATCTGGAGTCGGCCATGATAGTAACCGACCCGTCAGAACCCAATCGAAATAGCACGCAAACATTCACATCTGAACTTTAGCGATTACAATCCAAAATGACATACAAAAGTTTTCAAAAGTTAATACATATACACGGTTTGCCAAATCAAAAGAGAAAACGCCCCAAAAGTACACTTAGGGTTTTAATACATGAGCTATACAAAAGATATGTTCAACTAGCTCAATTTGGCAGCCATTTGTCAAATCCAGTCCAAAAGTATTTATTTTCCTGTAAGGAAAACAAAAAGGAACAGAAAGGGGTGAGCTTGCGCTCAATGAGGTACCAAACATATAGCAGAAAAATCATGGCATTTCACATTTAACAAATCAGATACACATGCCAGATGTAAAGTAAAGTAACTAATGATTCACATAGGAAGGATACAGGTGGCTCTCAGGAGCCAAATTTCCAGCGCAGTACTTGATCCAAACCGGTTGACTCTCCGTTAACGTATATAGAACCAACGCGTCCGTAGACCCACTTCGCACCGAATTCCGTCCACCAAACACCCCTTTACCGGGCCCGCTCACCTCAGACGAACAAAAATGGTAATACTCGAGTATACCCGGAATCAAGGGTCTCAATACCCAAAATCCCCGAACAGACTACCGTGGTTCGTTATCTAATCGTCCAGGCCCTTGCCGGCCCGACTCGAATAACTTAGCCACAGGACTGAGCTCATAGGTCATAGAAATCCGAACAGATGCAGACACAGATAACAGATTCAAATTTTGCATACTAAATTAGCATATGAACAGACAAGAGAACGAGTGTGATAAAGTACACCCTCGTCTGAAACAAATAAACAGATTGCAGAGCAGAAATCAAGTTAAACAGCAATGGAGGAGAGTGGTACACTCACCGGCTCAACTTCAAAAGTTTTCACTTCAGATTGGCCTTAATCGCCAAGAAACCCTAAAATAATCAAAGTAAACTAATTGAAGGTTTCATATCCAAAATCGAGTAAACGGAATGCACAAGTGAGGCTCGACTACACGTCGTACGCCTTGCCAAATAAATACTAATGCAAGGGTGGAAAACATGATTTCTTGGAAACGAAAAGGTAACATGAAGACCTAGGCGCAAACAACCCAAAAGCCCTTTGCTCAAATCACAAGTAAATCCAACTTGCCTTCAAGTAAAATTTCGGCAGCATATCCCTTGTGTTTACCTATTTTCCAGCCATCATGGCTTCATTATTTCCTCAAATCAGTCCCAACATCTCACATAAAATTCATCTCATTTCCCAAAAGCCGTTCACTAGACTCAAAGTAGTACAAGTACAAAAGTTAGCTAGGAAATGACCGGAATAAGAGTAAGCCTTAAAACATGCAAACAAGTACAATGAGACTCGATAAAGAATCATAAATCAATGCCAAATATGACCCCAATAGAGTTCCATAAACATATACAAACATTAGAGAAAACCAGAAAATTCGGAAATGCAATTAGCTTTGGCCTTGAAAAAAACAGTTTTTGACCTCTTTTTGCGGTAATGGCACAAAATCCCCTAGAATTATCGGATGCAGGTGTAAGACCCACCATTTCGAAGCTAAAAGACAGGGCTACAACATCACAGAAGGTCACTCAACCCAGTTTTGAGTGAAAACAGGTCAAAAATGCAAGATACTACATCAAAAACGTAAAACAGATTCACCAAAATGCATTCTAGCGGAAACATCATAACTCAGGCTCTACAAGTCTAAATCCAGAAATTCTAAAACCAGCTGAAAGCTAATAAACAGGGCTAAATTTCATCAGAAGGCCTCAACAACCAATTCGGAAGCAATTCAGACCAAAACACCCAATTACAGTCGCAAATCTCAATTTCGGGTAAAACCAGAACAGCAATAGTAATTTCGACTTATCTCATTCCACACTACTCCAATTGACCTGAAATTTTGTAGACACCTCTAAAATGTCATTCCCTACAACTTTCATGTTTTGAGCTAAGGCCAATTCGGCCTCTATCTATGACCTAAAAATTCGGACAGAATGTTCATCACAAAACCCTCACTTTTCAATTTTTGGTCCAAAACAGAAGTTGGTTGCAATTGATCACTTTTCCCACCTCCTAGAGTCATTAAACATCATTTCCAATCATCATACATGACCACACAATCATACTTATATTAAAACAGAAAAATCCCCAAAAATAATAAAAGTTCATCAATTCAACCAAAAATCAAGATATAATCCATAAACTTGAATCTTATACTACCACTAAGCATGATTTAAGCATCAATTAAAGGAGGGTGGTTCTTCACAACTTACCTTAAGAACAAGAGAGAGAGAGCTATGGGTCATCTTAACCTTCCAAATAACTTCACCAAACACCTCAAGACCACTTAGCAAAGAGATTTTATGGAATAATTTGGAGTTTTATTGGTTGGATTTGAAGATTGAGCAAGAAATAGAATGAAGAAATTGAGAGCTTTTCTTTCTTTCTTGAGCAAGAACATTCGGCCAAGAAGCTTGCAAAATGAAGTGATTTTTGGCCAATTTTAATTAAATGGTAAAGTTATGAATAGTGGTCAAATGGCAAGACTAAATCTTATGGTGACACTTGTCACCTTTTTAATGCAAGTCTATCACTTTGTTCCCTCTCACATCAATCCAAATAGCTTCCTCTAATTATCTCTTAACACCCGATAAGATAATTCCAGTATCCAAAACTTAATCTAGTTGGCCGAAATTTTCTGAAATTTTCACACTAGTGGGTCCCACGTCCGGTATACGCTCTTAATTTCTCAAAATCTATTTGATACTAGAAAAATCATCTGAAAATTATATTTACTCATAAAATTTATCTAGAAAATTTTTCGGATACAGAAAGTGCAGAAAACAAGCCATGAAAAATGTAAAAACCTAGAAAATGCAAATTACGGGTTCTCACAGACAAGAACTCCCCCTTTCTTAGTGAATCATAAAAAATTTTGAAAAACTCCCCCTCACTAGGCTGCCCAACTGAGTTTAGACAATTATCCAAAAATATGACAATTAAGCAACACACAACCAACATATTACCAATTCAATCCATCAGCAAATCCAAATTTGATTAATCCATCAATCAATCCAGTTAATCAATCCAGTTCTCTCCCCCTTTTTGTCATCACAAAAGGGCAATCAATCACATCCATCTTATCCACAAACACATTCATCAATGCAAACCAAAAACAATTCATTACATTCACACAATCAGAATAGACAAACAAACATCCATCAAAATACTTAGACATCCATCAAAACAGTACTTAAACATCCATCAAAACATACCACAAGAAACTTAAAATATCCATTACATTACATATTCATTGTTGAATACCACAAACACATAAACGAGACAAACAAAATGCAAATGTCCTAAATGATGAACTAAGTGGATCCAGGTGATCTTCGAGAGAGCTGATATTGAGAGAGATCCTCCTCATTAGTTTCTTCATCATCTTCAGCAGCTTCTGCAATTGGTGCCTTGCCTTTGTCTGATGTGGAAGGGCCATGAGGAGTCACAGGAGTTGATGATTTCGGATCTGGAATTGCTGTACTTGGATCAGTGGTGCGAGGCTCTTTGCCATGTGAGACTTCCTCAACTACAGGTGGGGGAAAAAGAAGTTTCTTTTTGTCTAGGAAGGCTGTTTGTTGCTCAGAGGACATAGTGAACATTAGACCATGTTCTAGAAGAAGAACATGTTGTTTGAGTTCACGAAGGAGCTCAAGCACTTCATCATTGGAAGAGGAAGATGCTTTAGTGGCAGACTTCCTAGGATGAATGGGAGTGAGTGAAATGGATGAAGGATCATGTACAATCTTAGACCTCTGTTCACTAGATGATGCACCCTTGTAAGCCCACAGATTATCTTTTAAAACAAGATTTTTCCTTTCAAAATAACCTTTGGTAAAGGCATAAGAAGATGCTTCTTTGGGACAAACACCTAGAATTGGAACTTTGAAAAACTCAAATATCTTTTGAAGAAACTTTCCATAAGATAATTTTCTGCGAGAATCAGTGGCATAGCGAAGTAAAAACTTGCACATGACAAAACCAAAATCAATACGAATTTTTTCTTGAAAACAGTAAAAAAGGTACAACTCCATTTTGTTTGCATCAGTTCTATGGCCATCAGTGGGGACAAGCAAGTTTGAAATGATTGAAAAGGCAATTAAATTCACAGGAGCAAGATAATTCAGTTTAGCCTCAGCAGGGGAGGAAAAACTTCTTTTAAAATATGTCAACATTTTAGCCCCATCAAAATGATTATCAGCAGTAGGATGCTCTTCATAGGAAAAGAAATTTGCAATTTTATCCTTACATCTACGTTCAATGGTAGTATTTAAAATGGAATTTACAGTTTCAGAATCAAAGACTAAGTCTACCCCATTAACCCTGGACATGATCTCAGTTTGGTCAGTGCCTTTCCTAAGATTGGCAAAAAATTGATGCAGCATTTCAGGATAATAGACATTGGGCATAGAAATGAGATGTGACCATTTCTGGAAAGCAAATAGACTTAGAATAGATTCTAAACCTATGTGGCGAAATTCAGAGTAGTTTACAGTTCGTTGAGGGATGACACCTTTCTGGGATATCCAGGAGTGTTTTTCTTTTGCCGCATCATCAAAGAAAGTAGGGAGAGTGGCTGATTTTGGAGGCGGTTGAGAAGAGGTTCCCTGTCCAGATTCAGGCTGAGATGTGGGTTGTGGAGTAGGCCGTGACATTTGACCCTTTATGGCTCCTCTCTTGAAGCGTTTGGATGAACGTTTGACCGTAGGAAAATCCTCATCCTCATCCCTAAGAGGAAGCTTGCGTCCGGCAGTAACCTTTCCTCCTCTTAGATTCACCATTGTACGAAATGTGTGGAATGAAGGATGCAAATGATGCAACAGTAGTAGGGAAGTGAATCGCACAGAAATTTTGAGACAAAAAGGCCTTGTACAGGATTTGACAGAGCGGTTATGAGAAAGTAGGGTTTTGAGAAAAATTTGGGAATGTGCGAAATGATAGGTGATTCTGTGAAATGATCAGGAAAAATGACTCGCAATTGATCAGGAACTGTTTTGGTTGAGTCAATTTGGGAATGGGGGCTTCAGAATGATATGAATTTGAGAGTGAGAGACAAGAGGGTTTTCGTCCGAGAGGAAATAGAATAGGAAGAGTCTGAAGCAAATGAGGAAGAAAGTTGTTTTTAAAAAATGAGCCGTTGCACTGTCGGACGCCCGAACGAAGTTGTGCGTCCGACAGTTGCGTCCGAACAGGTGCAATCTGGAAAATAGCTGAAGAACATCATCGGACGTCCGTTCATCTTCTTTCGGACGTCCGAAGGCTATGAAACATTTAAGATGATTTTTCGATTATTCCTAATTTTGATCTTAGACGAACGAATTGATCTAATGGCAAGGCTTTTGTAAAAATATCAGCAAATTGATCTTTGGAACAAACATAATTTACACAAATTTCACCTTTTTGAACAAGATCACGAATAAAATGGTGCTTTATATCTATATGCTTCGTCCTAGAATGCTGAATAGGATTTTTGGTCAAATTTATAGCACTAGTATTATCACAGAATACAGGCATGCAGTCATAGAACAATCCAAAATCATTCAAGGTATGCTTCATCCATAAAAGTTGAGCACAACATGCACCTGCGGCAATATATTCCGCTTCGGTAGTAGACAAAGAGATTGCATTTTGTTTCTTGCTAAACCAAGAGACTAAACAATTTCCAAGAAAGTGACAAGTTCCACTAGTACTCTTTCTATCCACACGACAACCTCCAAAATCAGCATCCGAATAACCATATAGTGCAAACTCACTAGATCTAGCATACCAAAGACCATAGTCTAATGTACCTTTCAAATACCTAAAAATTCTTTTTACAGCATTCAAATGTGATTCTTTTGGACACGATTGAAATCTAGCACACAAGCAAACAGCAAACATAATATCAGGTCTACTTGCGGTTAAATAGAGTAGGCTTCCGATCATACCTCTATAGTGCTTTTCATCCACATGATTACCTTCTTCATCTTTGTCAAGTTTTGTAGAAGTGCACATTGGAGTTCCAACTTGCTTTGAGTCCTCCATGCCAAACCTTTTCAGCAATTCCTTGGTATATTTTGCTTGATTTACAAAAATTCCCTCAAGAGTTTGATGTATTTGAAGTCCAAGGAAGAAATTTAATTCTCCCATCATACTCATTTCAAATTCACTTTGCATAGTGGTGGAAAAATTCTTGCATAGATACTGTTAGTAGCACCAAAAATAATATCATCTACATATATTTGTACAATAAGAAGATCATTTAACACTTGCTTAGTAAAAAGTGTGGTGTCCACAATACCTCTTTTGAAAC
Source organism: Coffea canephora (assembly GCA_036785865.1). Classification (NCBI taxonomy): domain Eukaryota; kingdom Viridiplantae; phylum Streptophyta; class Magnoliopsida; order Gentianales; family Rubiaceae; genus Coffea; species Coffea canephora. The sequence goes on from CM071922.1 coordinate 31,642,214, forward strand.
CACTTTCAATTAAGAAACCACTTAATCTTTCATACCAAGCTCTTGGAGCCTGTTTTAAGCCATATAAAGCTTTAGAAAGTTTAAACACATGACTTGGAAATTTTGTATTTTCAAAACCGGGGGGTTGATCCACATATACTTCTTGATCAATAAAACCATTTAAAAAGGCACTTTTAACATCCATTTGAAACAATTTGAAGGCTTTGAAGCAAGCAAATGCAAGAAGCATTCTAATAGATTCTAATCTAGCTACGGGAGCAAATGTTTCATCAAAGTCAATTCCTTCTTCTTGTGCATATCCTTTAGCAACTAATCTGGCTTTATTTCTTACAACAACACCTTTATCATCCAACTTATTTCTAAATATCCACTTTGTGCCAATGATAGGTTAATTTTGAGGTCTATCAACAAGTGTCCAAACCCTATTTCTCTCAAATTGATTAAGTTCCTCTTGCATTGCCAAAATCCAGTTTTCATCCTTTAAAGTATCATTTATATTTTTGGGCTCAAAAAGAGAAACTAAAGCAAAATTGTCAATCAATTTTCTAGAAGAGGAACGAGTCTTTACCTTCTCGGATGGATCACCAATTATAAGTTCTTTCGGATGATTTTGACTAAATCTCCAAGCCTTGGGAAGATCTTTGAATGGATCATTATTTCTGTCCTCATCTTCCCTTTCTTGATCTTCATGAGCTTCATTCTCCACTTCCTTTGCTTCCGGTTCAGAATTTCCTCCATCTCCAATTTTTAACTTTTCCATTCCTTCGCGAACACCTACATCATCATCCTCATACGAACGTTTGGAATTGTCATCATTAGCTTCATCAAATGTTATGTGTATGGCTTCTTCTATCACAAGAGTCCTTCTATTAAAGACTCTATATCCTCTTTTGTTCTCGTAATATCCCAAAAATATTCCTTCATCAGATTTTTTCTCAAACTTACCAAGATGTTCCTTTAGATTTAAAATAAAACATTTACAACCAAAGACCTTGAAATATCCAACTGTAGGTTTCTTATCAAAAATCAGTTCATAAGATGTTTTATTCAAAATGGGTCTCAAAAGGATTCGATTCATCACATAACATGCAGTGTTTACCGCTTCAGCCCAAAGGTATTTTGGCAAACTACATTCACTTAACATGGTCCTAGCAGCCTCTTGTAGAGTCCTATTTTTCCTTTCTACAACACCATTTTGCTGTGGAGTTCTTGCAATAGAAAACTCATGTGTTATGCCATTATAATCACAAAATTCTGGAAAACCACAATACTTGAATTCAGTTCCATTATCACTTCTAATTCTAACAATTTTTTAACCAAGCAGATTTTGCACTTTAGCAAACAATGAAGTGAAATTCTTGAATGCATCATCCTTATGAGCAAGAAATATTACCTAAGTATATCTAGAGTAATCATCCACAATCACAAAGCAGTATTTCTTACCTCCCAAGCTAGTGATTTGAGTAGGACCAAATAAGTCAAGATGCAAGAGTTCTAAAGGTTTGGAAGTAGATACACACTTCTTTGGTTTAAAAGAAACTTTTGTTTGCTTTCCAAATTGACATGCATCACATATTTTATCCTTTTCAAAACTGATTTTTGGCAAGCCTCTAACTAGCTCCTTTTTTGAAATTTCCTTTAGTAAATCCATGTTAAAATGACAAAGTCTTCTATGCCACAACCAAGGATCTTCATTTGAAGCTTTAAGACATTTTAAGCTAGAAGAATCAATTTTATCAAGAACCACAATATATATGTCGTTGAACCTCTTACCTTTGAACACAACATTATATTTGGAATCAAGCACAATGCATTCATGCTTTTTAAACAACACATTCAAGTCTTTATCACACAATTGACTAACACTAAGCAAGTTATAACTTAAGTTATCAACTAAGAGCACATTATGAACAAAAGTTTCACCATCCTTACCAACATCACCTATTCCAATTGTCTTAGCTTTCACATCATCACCAAATGTCACTTTTCCACTTGATTTTGATTTCAGCTTTATGAACAAAGAGGGATCACCGGTCATATGCCTTGAGCAGCCGCTATCAATAAACCATTTGGACTTGTTTGAGCATTTTTCCTGAAAAGAGAAAGTGTTTGGTACCCTTTTTAATTTTTGGGTCCACAATAGTTAGCATTGTATCTAACTAACCACATGCATTTCATCCCTTTGTTCAGATTTCTTTTCACATAGCAATCTCCTTTCAAATGCCCTCTTTGACAACAAAAACTGCACATAATGGAAGAGTCCTTTACATGTACTGGTTTAACATATCTCAATCCACCTCTTCTATATGTTGTGAAACCATGTGCATTTTTGTTGTGTGCAAATGTTTTTTTAAGAGCAGTAAGATGGGTAGATGACATGTTCCTTTTGATAAAATCCTGCTTTCTTGCTTTCAAGGTTTCATCCAAGTAGTCCATCCTTTTTTTCAAATCACCATGTCTTTCCTTCAGCATTTCACAAATATTTGTCTTTCTATCAAGCTCATTTTGAACATCACAACCGGCTCTTACAAGACTTTCATTGTCAATCTTTAGTTGTTTATTTTGTTGAAAAAGACTTGTATTTTCTTGAATGAGAAAAGCCATTTTCTGTTTTAACTGCTTGTTTTTATCATAAGATTCCTTCAAGGCATTATGCAGTTTTTCAACAAAGGATTCAAGATCATCATCTTCATCATAATCACTTTCAGATTGAGAGTGTGTGGAAGTTACCTCATTATTTTCAATAGCCATGAAGGCCATTTGAGCTGATTCTTCCTCTTCTTCAACCTCCCCTTCGGAGTTGTATTCATTCCAAGTAATCTGGAAGTTGTTGAATCTTGGCTTTCGATCAGTTTTCCCATCTTTCATCTTCTTCATGGGGCATTCGTTTGCATAGTGTCCAGGCTGTCCACATTCATAGCATTTGTCCACTTGCTTCTTGTTGACTTCTTGTTTTCCTTTGTTTCTCGCATTTGATGAATAATTTTGAAATTGATTACTAGGTCCTCCCTTTCTAAACTTTCTTTTATTCAAGATTCTCTTGAAGCCTCTTGTGATGAGAGCAAGATCATTATCATCACCATCCGAGTCTTCATCATCCAAGTGAGCTGGATCATCTTCACCTTGAGTAGTCTTTAGAGCAATATTTCTTTTTGCTCTAGCATCCTCTTCCTCCTGCACTTTCGATTTCAATTTCAGCTCATAAGAGGTTAGTGAGTTAATGAGAGATTCTATAGGTACAGAATTTAAATCCTTCGCCTCCTCTATTGCAGTCACTTTATTTTCCCATTCTTTGCCCAATGCATTGAGGATTTTCCTGTTCTTCTCTCCCAAGGTGTACTCTTTGCCCAACACCTCGAGATCTTTGATCAAGTCATTGAACCTGCAATACATTTTGTCAATATCCTCAAGAGGTTCAATTTTAAATGATTCATACTTTGTGACCAAGATAGCCTTTTTCTGTTCTCTCACATTGTCACCACCCTCTTGGATTTCTCTTAACTTATCCCACATTTCTTTGGCCGATTTACAGCCTTTAACCCTAATTGATTCATTTGAATCTAAGGCACTATAAAGAACGTTCATGGCCTTGGCATTCAATGTAAGGTTAGTCCTATCTTGAGCATTCATTTCAGCTCTCGTTTTTGGCCGAAGCAACCCTGTATCTGCATCAAGAAAGTTAGCTTCATGCGGTCCTTCACTCACAATAAACCATAGTTCAATATCAATAGATTGCAAAAAGATAATCATCCTTTCTTTCCAGCTAACATAATTAGAGCCACTAAATATGGGAGGCCTAGTAACAGATTGCCCCTCAACAAACATAGCATGACTGGTTGTCATCTTTACTCCAAGCCGTTAGAGCTTAATCTCAAGGAGACCAAACTCTGATACCAATTGTAAGGTCCAAAGACAACCTAAGAGGGGGGGTGAATTAGGTTGATTAAAATCTTAGTCTAATTTATGCACTTTTTCTTTAATAAAAATTTACCTTCTTTTCTAGTAATAATCAACCAAGTAGATTAGAAGACGAGAGCAATATTGATCAGAAAAACAAGTATAGATAAGCAATGAGAATTTTATCAAACAAAAAGTAAAATAGGAAATCAAACCAATTGTCTACCAAGCTTTCCTCAAACTTGAAGACCAATCACAAGGTTGAGCAACTTCTCTTTGATGAAAGATGATCAACTAGATGTACAATGGAGGGAGCACTTCCTCCTTGCCCTAAGCCTCACTTAGTCAAGCTAAGAAGTTTTACAAACACTCATATAACCCTCAACAAAGCTACACTAATGAAACTTTCAACCACAAGAGAAAAGCTCACAAGAAATTCACACCACTTAGAGAACAAATCTAGCTTTGGAGACTATTTTCTAGCTAAAATATCTCTTGAGATCTTGTAAACAAAGTGTGCAAAAGTCCTTACTTCGTTCAGAACAATTTGTTTTTAAAGGGGAATAGAAATGGACTTCATTAAAGCTTCCAACGGATAGAAGGCAGATGAAGAGTCAGCCAGCCGTTGGGGCTTTCGGACGTCCGACGACCAAATCATCGTCCGAACCAATCATCCGAAAATAGCCAAGTTGAAGTTCGGACGTCCGATGCGTTTTTATCGTCCGACAGCACAGCGTCCGATCGTAGGCAGAGAGTTGGCAAGTCATCTTGGAATTTTTCGGACGTCCGATGCGGTTGATATGCGTCCGAGGTGTGCGTCCGATGCTTCCTTATGAGCGTCCGACAGAGCTTCCTTCTTGATGTTCTTTATCCTTTCGGACGTCCGACAGATTCCTTTGGGCCGTCCGACATGAGTGTCCTGTTTTTGCTTCTTCTTTTGGTTGTTTTGCATTTCATGACATATTCGTACCTGATTCTTTGATAGGCAACAACACTTATATTTGAAGAAAGTTATATAAACATTTCAAAGTACCAAGACTAACAAAATTGACATACTTAAAAGACAGTATCTTTGATCGGAACAAAACAATGACTAAATTTGTTTATATTATTCCAATCTTGTTTGCCACATCGAAAGCATCGTAGTCTGGAGTTAATCGAACATATGCTTACTTTGTTCCATCAGGCCTGATCAAAGTGTTCACTTTCTTGGACTGTATTAAACATTTCAAATTACTTTGTGATCATCAAAACCAAGAATAACATGTTTGTTTGATCATTGAAGTTATGGGCCTTGGTGTTTAGTTTCACGCCATGATTTTGATCAAAGAATTGGCTTTCAAAGCAAGCTGCATTCGGATGTGTATTTTGGCTGCTGAAAGCTTAAGGGAAATGTTGCAGACGTCCGTTTTCTCTTCGTGGATTGCATGAGCTGCATGAAAATATTTTCTAAATTTTACCTTTTGATCCCCCAAGTCCCCCTTTGTTGCACTGTGGCCCAATTATATTTTAATTTCTTGCAATTGAGTCCTAAAGAATTTGCAATCTGAATCATGACTTGACCTTTTCATCACTCTTGAACCTTTGAAGTTCTTAAATGTTTTGATTGGACTTGAATGGTTGATTAATCTTTGCAAGTTGGTCCTTGGTAGTTTTAATTTTTGCAACTCATTGTTTGTTTGATTCCAATTAGCCACCTTGCTTTTGTTTAAATTGCACTTCATGCATGAATTTAAGAGCTTTATGACCATGTGAGCCCGTGTTTGCATGTTTTCTTTAATTTTTACAAATAAATTGGTATCTTGACCATTTCTTTTATTTTGGAGAATAAATAAGCCATTTTTCTTTCATTTGGGTACCATTCCAAGGGAGGTATAACTTCTTTTATCTTTTTTTTGTCTCTCCTATATGATCCAACGTGCTAAGTGAGAATTGCATGTCTAATTTGTTTCCCTTGCCTTTCCTTAATTCCTTTCATTTATTTCATTTTCACTTTTGCTTCTTTATTTAAGTTATTCTTTATGGGGTATGTGTACACCTCTTGGCTTGTAATAGATAGGGCTTGGAAAGCACTTGATGAAGACCTATTGAAGACATGTGCCTAGCTAGCAAATGTAATAGGTTCATTAGCTTGATTGTTTGCTTTTGTTGCTATGTGTTAATTTGCTTTATTAGGCTCTTGCATCTAGTCAAGCATGTTAAGTGTTATGTGCTATATGTTTATGAGTGTTTGGCATGTCTACTCGCTTTCCATAGCCATGAATGAATGTGATGGATGAATGTACGTTTCCACTAGTCCAACGCTAGTAGGAATTCATAGAATGGGCTAGTCCAATCCTAGACCCAATAGGCCATCTCCTATCGTGAGTCCATGCTTGCACGTTTCACTTCATTTCATGCATTTTTCTTAGTTTTTATCATTTGGCATGCTCCTCGAACCACTTTTCCCCTCATTTTAGGATTTTTGCACCTCATGCTAGTTATAGGATACATTTGCCTGAGCGTCCCCTTTCGATAAGGGAAACGAGCGAGTTTGGCTACAAAATAGCCTTAGCACGCTAGTTCTTCCTTCTAATCCAAGGGAAAATTAAAGTCACAAAGTTAGGAGTCCCCGTTCCCGTTTTGATGCATTCCTCTAGGGTTCATGCATTTTATTCATTCACTATCACGTACACTTCTACTTTATATTCTATCCCTTTTTCCACATTCTCACTTCACACTACTTTAATTTTGCGCATTTCCACTTAACTACTCACACTTTATACCATATCACTCGTACACATGCACTTTATGTTATTTTCACATCATCATTCTTTACTCACCTTACCTTGTAAATACATTTGCACACTTCCACTTACATCCTATTATTTTTATTACTTTTCTCACTTCACACAAACTCACATTTTCACATGGCATGCATTCCACTCATTTTTACGTCATTTAGGATTATGTGTGACCTCTCCAAAGGATCATTATTGGGCTTCACAATTAATGTGATTGGCACCACTCAACCTTTGAAGAGAAATTTCCCCCATGTTCCCCTAGGTCTAGGTTTTTGCATTCATATAGTGCATCCAACATGCGATACATACTTTGGGTAGAAAAATTAGGAAAAGTGGGGCTAAGTCACGCAACTAGCTCTTGCTAGGGTAAGGGAGTGCCTTAGGCTTTGCCTTTGCCTTCTCCCTTATCAAATGTGACCCCCGATCCATTTCTTTGGTTGCGTAGACCTAAAAGTTCTTTAAAAGGGTTTATTTACTTTTTCGTCCAAAAACAAAAAATCATTTTTTGGTGACTTGGTACACCCTAACTCTATACCAAGTGGCGACTCCATTTTTCATCCAAAAACCCTTTTGAACTTTATTTGGCCAAACCATCGCATTTCACAATCCCACGGCCTTTATTTTCACTTTCACACGTTCACATACATATCTCACACACCACATTCACACCTTTCAAAAAGTGGGGCGCGACATTAACTTTTTCTCGTGTCTCTTTTCAAGTTCAAATCGGATCAATATTTTCAGATTTAAGGTCGTAAGGTTTAAAAGGACACTTTTATTTCAAACTAAAATTGTCTGTATTTTTAAGTTCCATAAATCAAAAAATCACCAGTCTTGTACCAATCAAAAGTTCTACATTTGTCCCAAAAGACATCCTTTCAAGATGAAATTTGTAAATAAATGGATCCTGACCTTAAATTACAGCTTTAACAAATAGGAAAAAGCATGAATGGATTTGACATTTCATTTATCTTAGGAAAATTTCCGATGCTCATAGAATTTAAGAAAATTTGGAAATTTTTACACGGTGAAAGGAGCCATTGTCAACTTTTAAATCTAATAAATGAAACTAAATTTTGGATTTTTTTTAACTCTCATAATTCAATATATACTCCACTAGTTATCTCTTTGCCATCATTCACTAACCCTCAACTTTATTTCCCAATTATCCTCCACGCTTTGGGGTTTGTCTGGCCCCCCCTTGGCCCATAGTTTCGATCCCTTCTACCCTTTATTTCTGATTCTTACGGAGGACCAAAAATAACAAATAAATAAATAACTAGTAGATGGATAACTCTAGTAAATGAATGAATAAATAAATAAATATATAAATCTAAATATGTCCAATGAAGGACAAATGGAATGTAAAACTTGAAAAGCAATCAAGCACACTTCATATTTTCACAGGAACAGTCAATAGATCAAATTTACTAACTTTAACATATTATTCATGTTCTCACCCTTTCCTACTTCTTGTTATCAATAATGGTTATATCCACAACTAGTAAACATGTTACGATAAATATTTCTTTAGACTCATAAACTGCAACAATTCACCATAACATCATTGCCTTAATAATTAAAGCACCATTAACCTTAGTCTTGGCTTAATCTTATCCATTGATAGACATTTATTTTATACTGACTACCGTGTATAATCATCCCAACATAGTCAAGGTGACAATCGTTCAAGTGCATTTACTAATCCAATTACCCCATTAGTACCACTAATCAAAATTCCTTTGTAAATTATAGATCTACTACGTCTAATATCCAATTAAAGAGCATGATCATTACATATGTACATCAATGGCTCTTGAGTATTCCAAATGATCTCAAACATTTCATACAATAGCCCCAAATAATCCTCCAATAAAATTTAAGGAGTCACAATGTCATCGAGAACTCACCTCACATGGCAAATTCCTCGAATTACTTACACACAATATGAATTACATTACACATCAACTTCATACAACTTTAAAAGCCAAACAATTCACAGAGAGTCCCCATTTTTATACATAACTCAACTTCAATCTTTATAACATGAAAGGAAACAATTCAATAATACACAAATTACTATAACCACATGGCTAATAGCTCAACCCTTAGTTTAGATTCAACTTAACCTTCATTAGTTTAGTCCTGGGCAACCCCACTAGACCTCACTTGTTCTTTCAGTTCCTCCTCCATAGGTTCCTCTATCATATTAGTTTCCAACTCTAGAATCCTGTCACGTCACATCCTTATGGATTTCCTCATTTCTTACATTCTGATATGAAATCTCTCATTTGCTATTACTAGCCTCTGTCTTTTACCCATTTAAACCCGTATCACTCGCTCCAGATAGAAGTAAGTTCTTGAACAATCACGGTGACTAGTCATTTGATGCCCTAGAACACACTACCGAAAGGACGCTCCGGGTCCTTACTTAAATTACTATTTCACTCAAGGTTCAAGTTTAAACCCACATTCTTAGGTAAGAAATGGCATATAATCCTTTGTAAAATTATTCATATTGGAAGCAGAATTTGCACTAATCTTTAAGATCTCACTACTGGCTCTTCACTTTTAACTTTCAAAAGCTAAACTTGATCCTTTCGATTCACTTTTCCAAATTTAATCATGCTTTCTAGTCACATCATAATACAATAGGCTAAATCCTTTCCAAATTGCAAATACACCATTGAATGAAATATCTAGTACTCAAGTACAAGAATCTGGCAATAGGACAATTCACAGCTCAGTCTGGCCAGTCCTGTGACAGCCCCACCTCCCCTTAAGGCGAACCAGAGGGTTCGGCGGGCAGCCTGCCCAGCTCTTGCCGGGACTCAGTCGATCACTACAATCCTCAAATGAATTACAATATAAATCTCAAATATACATCACATGGTCCACAAATATACATCCAAGTCTCCAATAATTACATGTCACAAATGCAGCGGAAACTAATTCCCAACTATACATCAAATGATTCCAAATCCAAAACTGTACAAGATATAGGCCATCCATTCACGTGAATAAGCACAACAAGTCCTGCCTTCGCCTTGAGCCCTGTGGAGGGGAATGAAATATTTTTGGGGTGAGCTAGAAGCTCAGCGAGTAACCAGAAAATCAGTAATCAAATCGGTTTAACAATATTTCTTTTCAATGATGTCATAAATCAATGATGTCATAAATCAAATGATAAGTCCAGAAACGATTACAGCATTTACAAAACATTAAATATGGAGTATCAATAATTCAAGAAACATGTACAATGGAAAGCGATAGTAACATTCATGAAAAGGATACGTTCATTTTTTTTATAAATAATCCCTCGTTCATCTTTTTATTCGTTCATCTTTTTTTTTCCAGACGTTGGCCGGTCTCCACCCATCCGGACGTAGCCGGACTACAAGGTAATACTCGAGTATACCAAATTCACCCAGGGTCACCATATCGCCCGACCGAGTCCGCTTCTGGCTCGAGTCGATCGGTAACGAAGGGCAGGGCCCAATTCAGCCAAACGGCTTACATTCATGCGCAACTAACACTTAATCATTAATCATTGAAAATTTCATATTTATTTAGGTCGAGTGCGATAAAGTACACACTCGCCTAGAAAACTCGTTTTAACAATCATTGAAAGCACTTAACACATTATCAATCAATAATAACAAGCCAATAAGTCAAGAAATACAGTAAACAAGGAACACTCATATGCAAGCACGCATGATATGCAAGAAAACAGTTCAACAGCAACTTTGGAAACAGTTTAAAGGTAAATAATGCAAGAAAACGGTACAAAAGTAACTTTGGAAACAGTTCAAAAGTAAATAATGCAGGAAACGGTTCATAAATAACTTCAGAAATAGTTTGAGGTCACTCACCTCAATGGCTCAGAAATCATCCATCATGTATCATTGCCTTGCTCAAACCCAAGTCTTAGATCACAAACTCAATGCAAACAAATCCTTTAAAAGTTCGGACAGCACTTCCCCTACATTTGCTAACTTTTCCAGCCATCATGGCTTCATGATTTCCTCATTCCAACCCAAAGGTACACACACAACAACAAGTTCATCCAATAGCCATTCAGCAAACTCCAAGTAGTACTAGTACAAGTCAAACTAGGGAAAAGTTTGGAAATGAAAGTTAAGCTCAAAACCAGAAAAACAGTTTTGACGTCATTTTGCGGTAATGGTACCAAAGGCACTACAATTGTCGGATGAAGGTGCAAGACCCACCGTTTCGAAGATAAGAGATAGGGTTACAACAATGTAGAAGGCCACTCAGTCCAAATCCTAGCACAACTAGGTCAAAAATGCAGAATACCACAACCTGAACCGTAATTGCAGGTTCCCAAATCGCACTATGCTGTAATGAACACAACTCAGTCTATACAGGTCCAAATGCATTGATTCCAAAGGCATATGGTAGCTAAGACATTCAGCTACATTTCATCAGAAGACATCAACAACAAAATCCAAACCAATTCCAGTCAAAATAGCCAATTACTAGTGCAGTTTTCGCATTCTGATCAACCCAGAACAGCAACAGTAAAATCGACATATCTCACTCTACACTAATCCAAATGACCTGAAATTTTGCAGGCACTTCAAACTCATCAATACCTACAACTTTCATGTTTTAAGGAAAGGCCAATTCGGCCTCTAACATGGTGCAATAAATTCGGGCAGAATGAAGAACTACAAAACCTAATTTTCTGAAATTTCTTCCAAAACAGAAATTGATTGCACTTAATCACTTTTTCCACCTCCTAGAGTCATTAAACATCATTTCCAATCATCATACATGACCACCTAATCATATCCATATGAAAACAGAAAAATCCCCAAAAATAATAAAACTTCACCAATTCAACCAAACTCAAGAAATAATCCATGAAATTGCATCTCATACTATCACCAAGCATGAATTTAACATCATTAGAGGGAGGAGAGGTGTTCATCCACTACTCACCTTAGCCATACAAGAGATAGAGTAACAAATCACCTTAGCTTTCCAAACAACTTCACAACCAAGCTCAAGATCACTTAGCAAAGAGATTTTATGGAATGATTTGGAGTTTTATTGGTTGGATTTGAAGATTGAGCAAGAAATAGAAGGAAGAAATTGAGAGCTTTTCTTTCTTTTGCTCTTCAAGAATTTCAGCCAAGAGAGGAGAAAATGAAGATAGTTTTAGTCAATTTTTTGCTTAAATTGGTAAAGGCATGAATAGTAGTCAAAAGTAAGAATTAATCATATGGTGACACTTGTCACCTTTTGGTTTAAACCTTATCTTTTTGTCTCTCCAATACAAATATCTTAACACCTTGGAAAATAATATCACTTAATACAAAATTCTAACAAGTTGTCAAAAATTATAATGCATTTACCGCACTTGCGGGTCCCACGTCCAAAATACGCTTTTAATTTCTCAAAAACTAACCGATACTAGAAAAACCATTTTAAAACTATTTTTGCTCATAAACTTTATCTGGGGAATTTTTCTAATCAAGAAAATATGGAAAAGGCGGGCGTTAAAAAAATAAACCCTAGAAAATTAGAAAATTTCCGGATTCTCAAATTCATTTTTTTTTTCGGGGCGTCACAAGTCCCAAGAGTAAATCACGTATATGTGAGATTCCTACCCAACATACACATCTAATTCCCTTAGTAATAGTAATTAGTTCAACACTTAATAGACCATTCCCCACAATCCGAGAACCCTCTCCCAGTTTGAGCTTGATAAGAGCTCTGATACCACCTGTGACGACCCCACTTCCCCCTAAGGCGAACCAGAGGGTTGGCGGGCCGTCTGCCTAGCTCTCGCTAGGACTCACGCAAGAAATCTAGCCCCAAATCCTTCCGAAGAATAGCCTAAACTATTACAATATTGATCCTCCAACACGGACCAATAACAATGACCACATTAACTTCAGAGATAACAACACTTTAAGATAGCTACTCGTCGATTCCTAAACACCTTACGCGTTACAGACCATGAAATAAAATCAAACAATCCCAATTAACAAATTCATACTCACCAAATACATTCTTACAAGCTAAGTAACAAATTTACACAAGCCACATAACCAATCTAGGGTTTACACTTTTCTAGCTTCAAGTGGCAACCCAAAACAAAACTACATTGTTTAATCCGAAATACATTACGACCACAGAGCCAAGTCATAAGGTTCAAATACTTTCACAAGAAAATAAAAGTAGGCTCAGATCTCTCAAATGTCAAGACCTGTCAAGGAAAACAAATGAATGTGGGGTAAGCTAAAGCTTAGTGGTGCCCCAAAACATGCAATCAAATAAAGCAAATAACACGTATTTATTTCAACTAAAGTAAACAAATAGGAAAGCGTGTAACAGCACAAGGTAGGATACAGGGGCTCTCAAGAGCCATTTCTCCATAAGCTTGATCAAAATTTTCCGTAGTCGACCCTCCGTCTACTTTCACTATCTAAGATCCATGTAGAACTTCTTATTTTTCTTAATTCCTGTGACAGCCCCACCTCTCCCTAAGGCGAACCAAAGGGTTCGGCGGGCCGCCTGCCCAACTCTCGCCAGGACTCAGTCGTTCACTACATTCCTCAAACAGATTACAATATAAATCTCAAAAATTACATCAAATTCTCCAATAATTACATGTTAAGCGAAGTGGAAACGATTCTCCAAACTATACATCAAATGATTCCAAATCCAAACTGTACAAGATATATGCCATCCAGTCACGTGAATAAGTACTACAAGTCCTTCCTTCGCCTTGAGCCCTGTGGAGAGGAATAAAACATTTTGGGGTGAGCTAAAAGCTCAGCGAGTAACCAATAAAACTAGTAAGCAAATCAGTTTCACAATCGTTCATTTCAGTGATGCCATGATTCCAAGATCAAATGTACATTTATTGCTCTCGTGAGCCAGTGAAATCGTTGTACTTAAACACCCAACGCTCCAAACAAACATTTAACAGTAAACAATCAGAGGGGGAGCCATTTGCTCCAGATGAACAGTACACAGAGGTGGAGACGTTGGTGTTCAGCACACGAATTCCAAGTACTCATTTAAGCCAAAACATGTCATGGGCCACATGCAAGCACTCATGATATGCAATCAAGTAAATAGTGCAATAAACGGTTCATAAGTAACTTTGGAAACAGTTTAGAGTCACTCACCTCCACGGCTCCGAAACTATCCATTATATAGCATTGCCTTGGATTTCACAAACTCAATGCAAACAAGTCCTTTAAAACTTCGGACAGCACTTCCCCTAAATTTGCTAACTTTCCCAGCCATCATGGCTTCATTATTTTTCTCATTCAAACCCAAAGGTACACACACAACAATAAGTTCATCCAATAGCCATTCAGCAAGCTCCAAGTAGTACAAAGACAAGTCAAGCTAGGGAAAAGTCCGGAAATGAAAGTTAAGCTCAAAACCAGAAAAATAGCTTTTGACATCCTTTTGCGGTAATGGCACCAAAGGAACTACGATTGTCGGATGAAGGTTCAAGATACACCGTTTCGAAACTAAGAGATAGGGCTACAATATCACAGAAGGTCACTCAACCCAATTTCGAGTGTAACCAGGTCAAAAATGCAAGAAACAACACCAGAACCGGAAAAACAGATTCACAGATCGCATTCTAGCGGAAACATCATAAAGCATGCTATCCAAGTCCAAATCTAGAAATTCCAAAACCAGCTGAAAGCTAAGAAACAGGGATAAATTTCATCAGAAGACCTCAACAACCAATGCGGAAGCATTCCTGACCAAAATGACCAATTACAGAAGAAATTCCCAATTCGGGTAAAACCAGAACAGCAATAGTAATTTCGACTTATCTCACTCTACACTGCTCCGATTGACCTGAAATTTTGCAGGCACCTCTAAAATGTCATTCCCTACAACTTTCATGTTTTAAACCAAGGCCAATTTTCCTCTAACTAGGACCTAAAATTTCGGACAGAATGCCCCTCTCAAGAACCCTAGTTTTCTGAAATTTCATCCAAACCAGAAATTGATTGCAATTGTCCACTTTTTCCACCTTCTAGAATCATTATATACCATTTCCAATCATCATAGATAGCCACACAACCATGCTTATATTAAAACAGAAAAATCCCCAAAAATAATAAAACTTCATCACTTCAACCACAAATCAAGAAATAATCCATAATATTGCATCTCATACCACCACTAATCATCAATTGAACATCATTAGAGGAAGGAGAGGGGTCCTTCACAACTCACCTTAGCAATACAAGAGATAGAGCAACTAGTCACCTTAGCTTTCCAAACAACTTCACAACCAAGCTCAACTCCACCAAACTAAGAGGTTTTATGGAGTAATTGGAAGATTAATCGGTTGATTTGAGAGATTGAGCAAGATTGGAGACCAAAATTGTGGAGAGTTTTCTTCCTTTCTTTGACCAAGAAAGTCGGCCAAGAGAGCTTGAAATAAGAGCTTATTTTGGTCAATTTTTGATATTTATTTGGTAAAGGTAAAGTTATTAATAGTAGTCAAATGTCAAGACTAAGTCTTATGGTGACACTTGTCATCTTTTGGTTCAAAACTTATCTTTTTGTCTCTCCAATACAAATATCTTAACACCTTGTAAAATAATATCACTTAATACAAAATTCCAACAAGTTGTCAAAAATATAATGCATTTACCGCACTAGCGGGTCCCACGTCCAAAATACGCTTTTAATTTCTCAAAAACTAACCGATACAAGAAAAATCATTTTAAAACTATCTTTGCTCATAAACTTTATCTGGGGAATTTTTCTAATCAAGAAAATGTAGAAAAGGCGAGCGATTAAAAAAAATAAACCCTAGAAAATTAGAAAATTTCCGGGTTCTCAAACTCATACTTTTCGGGGCGTCACAATTCCGTCCACCAATCATACCCCTTTATGGGGCCCGCACGACAAACACGAGAGTGGTAATACTCGAGTACACCTTAGGGACTGATCGAGGAATTCATCCAAAGACGTTACGTCCAACAAGAGATTAGGGACTAGTCGAGGGATTCATCGAACGACGTTACGTCCAACAAGAGATTACCAGGTTAGGGTAAGAGTCCTTTCCACCCTTAAGGTGTAGTACACTTCCCCGCCTAGTGATTAACAAGTGCAAGCAAGTATTCATGAAAACATTTCAAGCAAGTCACCACTCGAACGGCTAGTGTGATAAAGTACACACTGCTCACTTCGATGGATCAGAAACCATTTTTTTTCCAAATACCACATATCAAGTCAAGAAAGCGCTTTAATCACGTAAGCATAGAACAAGCAGGGACACTCACCAAGAGTGAAGTCACAAGTCAAGCTGGAAATCAAAATCCGCGTCCTCACTGAATCCTAGAAAACCAAGTTTTAAGAACTATAAGTTTTACTAAACAAACCTTTGGTTTATATAAAAGATTATCTTGTATAAAACGAGTTTAATTCCTCGAAATAAATCAATAACTCTCTCTTAAAATTAAAGCTGGAAAAGTAATAAAATGTTTCGTGAGGTTTCTTTAAAGATATTTCCTTTCTAGAAGCAAACTAGAACCAAATTAGTTTAAACAAGGTTTCTTGCCGAACAAGTTTTCTATGTCTTTTATTTGAAATCATTCAAATCTAGTATCTTTAACAAATTTTCTTTAAAACAATTGGTCAAGGCTAATTTTATGAAAAACTTAAGGTTTGGAAGCTAATGTAACTATTCCCTAAAGATAATAAAACTAGTTTAAGCAAAAGAAAAGAATTAACTAGTAGGCAAGGTATTAAAAGTCCCGATATCTAAATTTTTAATATTAACGTATTATACTCAATATATATATAACTTAATATTAAAACAAAATACACCTACAAGGCTTGATTTAAAGGTACTTGTATTCAAAAGATTAAAACGGACTTCATATTCCAATTCATTTGCACATTGTATTCCAAGTTGCCAATATAGCTAAAACGCAATTCAAATATAAATCTCACTAGGGCTTCATCAATCCTTAGCCCTAGGTCTCAACAGATTCAGTTCCAAACAAAATTTAATAAAGGAAGTCCAAGATATCCAAAACAAATTCCAAATTACAAACCATGGACCTTCCAGGTACATTTCAGCCAACCACTTGAACAAATTCACCAAAAATTAAATTCTTGCAAAGACTACTCAAATGGCCAAGAGCTTCATCAATCACTAGCTCTTGACAACAAAAAATCACTTTCAATTACAAATCAATCAGGATTTCAATCCAAAACGAAAAGAAAAGAAAAAACCACTTCGGCCATGCCGGACACTATTTTCCCTCGAAAATTGCTTTAGTTCGTGGTCCAATACACCAGTTTTTCAAGTATTATAATCGATAGGATAAACATGAAAACTAGCACCAGATGTTATAAGATGCTTTACTTAGAATTATAGCCAACTACCATGAACATTTTCCAAAACAATATAAGAATTTAGCTCCTTTCTCAATCGGCCATTAACCAAATTTTCCAGCAACAAGACTTCGACCTTTTACACTCCCAGCTTATCATGCAGATGGTAATTATTATGCTTACGGGGTATCTTAATCAACAACACGAAATTTACAGCTCATAACATAGTTTTAGAACCCATAATTCACAAAAGAAAACTGGAAAATTCTTTCCTTCTTCTCTCGGCTAAACTGGAAAAATTCCAGTAGCTAGTTGGTCATAAATCCGAATTTTCTTCGGCTAAAACCTTGTATTAAGTACTCAAAACCAACATGCATGACTAATTAATGGAATTACTATCAGCTCTGGTTTAAATCAAGTTTGGACAGCAACTACTATCATCCACAATTCCAGAATTTTGTTCAACCATTCTCGGATGTTCTTGCATGCAGCAAATTCTTTTGTTTCATCCTTATTTCTTGCTTGGCCGACTGATTATCCTCATGCAAGACTTAATAATCTGATTTTTACTTAGCTAATTACATTTATTAGCTCAGATTGTCACAAATAAGCAGATTAAGGACTGCATTTTCTAAACAGGCTCTCGGCAAAACCATCTCTGTTAAAATCAGATTTCTTATCCTTAGATTTCATCGTCCAAGTGCTTAACCATCACATGCAAGCTCTTAAACAGTCTCATCTATCTCTAATTAGCTAGTCTAGGACCAGAGTTTACCTCAGTTTGAAGCTTAGCTCACGCAATAAGAAACTGCAATTTTTTTTTTCGGCTCACTCTCGGTCAGCACAGGATTGCAGCTTGCCAACTCCCTCCCTTGCTCAAGCTTGCACGCGGAATGGAGGAAATGGTAACTCTTAGCCTTTTCACCGGCCCACGGATGGAATGAAGAAAGCTGCGAGTCACTCTCTCTTTTCTTTCTAGTCTACGGTCAGAAGGTGAAGGAAGCTCAACTCTCACTCTCTCGATTTTGTGCAGAATGCAGCTCCCTCTCCCTCTCTGGTTTCCTCTCTTCGATGGTTCCAAGGCAGAGGGTATTGTTGTGGTTGGGGTGAGCTAGTGGAGAGGATTCGTGGTTTAAGGGTGGTGGAGTGTTTTAGACGAAATGGTGAGTGGAGGAAAAGAAATGCACTTCGGCAGAGATGGAATTGTTGTGGCTTTAAGAGTTGGCCGAGAGAGTTTTGATGGTTGCATGGAAATTTTTGAGATAGTGGAGGGATATTTTAGTCTTTTCATGTTTCCTCCAATTCCTACTCAAGTCCTCAATTCTAATCTAATGCCAAAGTTTACCCCAAATGTAATTTGAATGCCTAATAATGTACTAATCTTACGAAAGTTCAACTATCGAAATTTTATGTCCTAAATATACTTAGTATACTTATATTGATTTGTTACAATGCTAAGCTTCCAATTAACACTTAACCTTATTAGGGATTAAAATGAGCTATCGAAATCTCGAAGAATTTATATTAAGGCGATAAAATTACTCTAACTCAAGAAATATTAATTTAACATAGCGAAACCAAGTATGTTAATATTTTGGCACAATTACATTATTTATCACATAAACTATTTCTACGCACTTATTTAAAAACAAGTAGATATAATGCTAGAATTTATTAAAGAATTAAAAGTGCAATTGCCATATGCATTGATATCTATATATATATATATATATATTTATTTATTTATTTTTTTCGAGGTTCTCACAGCTTGGGATGTGTATTAATGCAAAATGAGAAAGTAATAGCACATGCCTCTAGGAAGTTAAAACCGCATGAAGGAAACTATCCGATTCATGATTTGGAGTTAGCAGCAGTAGTGTTTGCTTTAAAGAAATAGAGACATTACCTTTATGGGGTAACATTTAAGGTTTTTACTGACCGCAAAAGCTTTAAGTACTTGTTTTCTCAAAAGGAGCTAAATTTGAGGCAACGTAGGTGGATGAAATTTTTGAAAAATTATGATTACACCATAAAGTACCATCCAGGGAAAGCCAATGTAGTGGCCGATGCTTTGAGTCGTCAAGTGCAAGTGACCGGATTGATGATTAAGGAATTACACTTGTTAGAAGAAGCTAGTTGTTGGAATCCTAGAGTTGAACCTAGGAAAGTAATTCTTGGGAATATTGTAGTGAATTCCACTTTGTTGGAGCGTATTAAAGAAGCCTAGGAAAAAAACACTGAAGTACAAAAGTGGTTAGAAAGAGTGAAAAAGGGAGAAAAATCGGATTTTAACTTGGGAATAAATGGCATATTGAAGTTTTGGAATCAGATAGTAGTTCCAAAAGATGAAGAGCTTAAAAAGGAAATTTTGGAAGAGACACACCGATCGAAGTTTATGGTACACCCTGGAGGGAATAAAATGTACCAAGATTTGAAGAGTTTGTATTGGTGGGAGAGCATGAAGAAGGAGATTGTTCAATTTGTCCAGACCTATTTGGTTTGTCAACAAGTTAAAGCTGAACATCAGAAACCATCAAGACTTCTATAACCTTTGGAGATACCTGAGTGGAAATGGGAGAATATCACTATGGTTTTTGTATCAGGATTACCTAGGATACAAAGAGGTCATGATGCCATTTGGGTAATAGTGGATAGATTAACCAAATCGGCTCATTTTCTGCCGATTAGCATGAAGTACCCATTGGAAAAGTTAGTCAAGTTGTACTTGAATGAGATTACCAGGTTACATGGCATACCTGCAAGTATTGTGTCTGATAGAGACCCTAGATTTGTTTCAAGATTCTGGCAAAATATGCAAGAAGTGTTGGGGACTAAATTGAATTTCAGTACTACATATCATCCCCAGACTGATGATAGTTTGAGAGGACAATTCAAACCCGTGAGGACAAGTTAAGAACTTGTGTTTTGAATTTTGGGGATAGTTGGAGTAAGTATTTGACATTGGTGGAATTTGCCTATAACAATAGTTTTCATTCTTCGATTCAAATGGCCTCGTACGAAGCACTTTATGGTCGGAAGTGTAGATCTCTGATTTGTTAGGATGAAGTAGGTGAATAGAAAATCTTAGACCCGACTACAGTGCCTTCTATTGAGGAGGCGAATGAAAAGGTGAAATTAGTATGCTAGAGGATTCAGACCGCACAAAGTCGTCAGAAGAGTTATGCAGATAACCGTGGGAAGGACTTGGAATTTGCGGTTGAAGATCAAGTATTTTTTAAGATTACACCTCTGAAAGCAAGTTTCATGTCTGGAAAAGGAAAAAAGTTACAACCGAGATTCATAGGGTCGCACAAGATTATCCAACGTGTAGGGAATGTGGCCTATAAGTTGGAATTGCCACAAACTTTATCTCAAATTCATAACATTTTCCATGTGCCCATGCTTAAGAAGTATCATCCAGACCCTTCTCATATCTTGCAACTGGAAAGTATAAAAATTGATGAGACACTGACCTATGAGGAGAAACCGATGAAGCTTCTAGATCGTAAGGAGAAAGAATTGAGGAAAAAACGGATTCCATTGGTAAAAGTTCTCTGGAGGAACCATGGACTGGAGGAAGTAACCTGGGAAGTTGAAGAGGAAATTCGAGGAAAATGCCCAAACCTGTTCGTAAATCAAGGTATAATTTCGAGGACGAAATTCTTTTAAGGGGGAGAGGATGTGAGGACTCGTATTTTATCTTAATTTTATTTTTATTTGTTTATTTATTTATCGATTTATTCACTTGTTTATTTACCCTAAAAGGGTTATTTTTATGTTTAAGTACCCAAGTATTAGTTAGTTATACTATCGTTATAAGAATTTCTTAGAAATTTCGTTTTAACGCGCACAAGTCGGAAGTTCGTATTTTCGCATGTACGATTAATTGAGGGACTTTGGACTTTTATTTTTAGACTACTAAGAGTGGATAATAATAGTGTTAAAGGAAGTGCATTAGAGGTTTAGTGCACAAGTGAATCAAACCCGAGAGGAATCGGACACGAAACGCGCGCGTACACGCGCGAACGGAGAGTTGACTTTTGTGCACCTTAAAGCTACCTACCAAACTTACTCAAGAACCTTTTGCAACTGCAACACTCTCTCTCTTTTCTCTCATTGTGGCTGAACAACACCAAGGAGAAGAAGGAGCAAAACCTTCATCATTTCACCTCACTTTCTTGCACCAAATCACTTCAAATTTCTACCACAAACTCAAACCCACTTGGAGATCATCTAGGACTAGGAAGAGAGTTTCATTCTCACGGTTTTCTTGGAGCTCAAAGGACTGAAAATTTCTGAGTTCATCATCTAAGGAGGTAGTTAATCATCCAACCCTTGAATCTTAGCTTTTGTAAGTTAGATTACACTTAGAAGCTTGTAGCTTCATGTGGGTAGCTTTGGATTGTTGAAAATCATGTGAGTGAGCTCTATGAAATCCCACAATGGACTTGTTGGACTGATTTGATGATTTTGAATGTCTATTTCTGTTGATTAAGTGTTAATCTAGTGGATTTAAGTGGAAAAAGGAAAAAGAAACTCAAAGGAAGTTGAAATGGAAGAAGGGCCGGTTCTGCCCTGTTTTTGCCGTGCCTTTTGGTGCGATTTTTTGTAGTCAAATTGTCTTGATTTTGATGTAAATACGTTGTATAGGTTATGTGGACATTTTTCACCAAAAATCACTTGATTTGGTTGGGTAAATGTTTGGATTTTGAAATTTCTTCATAGCTGGAAAACGTGTTCAGAGTCACTCTGGCAGCAAACTTTAAACGATCATAACTCTTTACTCTGACATCGAAATTGAGTGCCGTTTGTGGCATTAGAAACTAGACACTTCTAGTTTCCTAACGGTATAAAATGAATCCCCTGATTCAATATGAGTGAATAGTACCAGCCTTTCAAAATTAACTATCCTGTTTCACTGCTATGTTAGAAAACTTGTTATGTGCTGTGATGTGTTGCTAAAATATGAGCTAGTTATGGATAGAATTTCAAAATGATTTCTTCTGAGAAATTGTAGCCTTATGAATTTAATTTCCAATGCCACCAATCACGTCCAATTCCAAGTTGAATTGAGTGAGTTGTGGCTGAATTACAGAACTGCATCAGTGATTGAAAATCCTAATTTTGGGTTAGCCAATGGCTTATTTCGAATTGGAACTTGTTATTTTGAAACTTTTGGTGTCAATCATCTACAAAATATATTTTGGACATTTCTTAGACCTTTTCTTCATAAATGAACTGGATTTGAGTCGATTTCATTGGCCAAAAGTTAGAAAAACGGAAAATGGAAGTACAAGGCAGATTTGCCTTGAAAATTCTTGGAACTTTAGTGGCTTTGTTAACAGACCTTCCGTGTGAATTTTTGCATGAAATTTGACAGAGGAATACCCCTTATAAGATAGGGTAATACTCCCAAATTTGGTGCCATTCCAAGTCCATTTTGATGGCCAACTGAAGTCCCAAATTTATGTTTCAAATCTGGAAAATCCTTGTTTAGTGAGAAATTTCAGCAACTTTGAGCTGCTATATCTTGGTGGTCAAAACTCAGATTCTTGTTCTGTTTGTTGTGTTTTAAACTTTGATTGTAACTCTAATTGAGTTTCAAATTAGAGAGGCTAGTTCGTATTCTGTGAATTTTTCCAAATTTCTAAAGTTTGTCAAAAACCAACCCTTAATCTGTCCGGGGAGCCAAAATCAGCAACTTGAAGCCAAAATTTGAATGCCTTCTATTTTGAATCATGGAAAAGTGTCTTCTAGGAACTTTTAGTACTTCAGAACTAGTTTTCAACAGTACCAAATTTTCCAATTTTGGACCTACAGAGAGTGAAATACGATTTTTCAAAGATTGCTTATCAAATCCAAAATTTCCGAACTTAAAGGAAATTGAGTTTTTCTGAACTCTCCATTTTCCTTTGATATCGTTTGACCGTTTTACACTTGATTTCAAAGATGAAAATCATATTTTTCTTGTGTTTTTAGACCCCACTTTTGAGTCTCGATTTACGAGTAATTAAGGCTCATTTTCATGATATCTTCTTAGATTGTTCATGAGTGCAATCTTTCTTGATAATTAGGGGTTTTAAGCTATAGTGTGCAATAGTTAATTGTTAATTGCTCAAGCACTCAAGAGAACCTTCAAGAGAATCCCACGGTGAACGCCTGAACCCTCAAGTGGGCATTACTTCCTTGTTTTTGATTGGTGAGTGTCAAGTGTGTGAAAAACGTGTTACATGTTAATTGTTATTGAAAATGGGAAATTTTGAAAATGCTAAGTCGAGTGTATACTTTATTGCACTCGTTCTCATTTAAGTAAAATGTACTTGAATTTCTTGACATGAAATACTTGAATTGCTTGAAGTGACTTGTTAAGTGAAATAAGTAAAGTTTTTAAGTGACTATTTATGCTATAGCTGCATAAGTCGAATGGAGTGAATCTCCTCGACTCTTAATTAAAATCGTGGGGGGCGCCCAATTCTCACTGGCCAACCTTGGACTCGAGCCAGCACGGGTTTGGTTAGGCTCCTTGATGAACCATGAGAAAACATAAGTTTAACCTATTGAGAGGTCTTGCTTGGCATACTCGAGCAGTATTGCCTTAAACAAATGACAGGCGGGCCCGGTACAGGGGTATGTAATGGTGAACGGGGACAGGTTAAGTGAAGTTCTACTGACTAAACCTACCCAATTGACGGAGTGTCAATTCGTGGAGGTTCTTGATCGTGCAAGTGGAAAATAGCTCTTGAGAGTTCCTATATCCTCGAATTGTTTCTGTTTACTTTTCTCACTCGAATTGTCATTTACTTGAATATTATTATTTTACTTGTTAATTGGGATTGTTATTTGGATAACGTGCTTACATGTGTGTTCTTGGCCTCACGAGCAATCGCTCACCCCATAGAATTGTTTTCCTTAACAGGAGCGGACTTGGAGTAAAACTCGGAGAAACCCCTTGGGATGTACTTTTGTATTAGGGTTTCATATGTATTTGACAAGACTTTTGGCTGTTGTATAGTTTGGGAATTAATGTATCTTTTGGGAACCTGATGTAAGAATTGGATAACTGATGTATTTTGAACTCGTGGTGTAGACTTGGATATTATGGAAGCGACTTTTCTTTTAGGCTTGTATTGATTGTTGTGTATCGTTAAGCTTGAATCGAATTGTCTTGAGTCCTAGCGAGAGTTGGACAGGCGACCCGCGGATACCCTTTGGTTCGCCTTGGGGAGAAGTGGGGCGTCACATTGATCAACTGAAATAAAAGCAAGGCTATTAAGGTAATAAAGTAGTGTTCAAGTAGTGCACTCACTCGGTAACAAACGGTACCCATCAGTTCCAATCGTTTTTCCTTAACTCGCATGTACTAAGGTTTTTACTTATAATTCACTAACTTATTATTATGACTTCTAATCACACACTTTTTCTTATCTAAAACTCACTCTTAATCACCAAATTTAGTACACACTCCGCACGAATTACTCACACTACGAAAAGACGTAAAACCCCTAGTTTACCTTAACGATGAAAGTAAAGGGGAAACCCTTGGTTCTATAATTAATTGTAACTATTGGGAAAGTGAATGAGTAGTAAAGCTATTGTAAAGTAATAAATTCCAAGTTAAAGGGAATTTAAAAAAATATAAGGGATTTTACAAGTCCTCACAAAATGTCCTTCAGGACAAGTAAAAGTTGTCCATAGAATTCACTCATCATCCATCTTTATTTACCAAAATCCTGATTTACAACCAAATTTACTAAATATTTGTACTTCTTGAATGTAATTTATTAATTGGTCTTTATCTGGTTATTTGTGCTGATCTTCATAAGTATTATCATTAAGTTTTTTTATAATTTATTACCATTCTAGCTTTTCCTCTTTTAATTTCATCATGATTTCTTACTAGGAATGTTGTGCTACAATGTCTGCTGCTACTAGGTCTTATTACTCCCAAATTTTATAATTCTTTTATTTGTATACGAAATTCTTTTATGTCTTGGGGGGCTATAATTGTAGACACCAAATTTTTGGTGTAATTTCATTTACTGTTTATTTTTAGTTTTTTATTTGTCGTGTTAGTTTTATTCGATTTTTAGTTTTTAGTTTATAGTTTTATTTTTATTTGTAAGTTTTTAGCATAGAATTTCTTGAAATGAAAAAAAAGAGAAAAAGGAAAAATCATGAAAAAAGAAAAAAAAAGAAAAATCATAAAAAGGAAAAAAAAGGAAAAAGAAAAGAAAAATAGCAATTTTGTTTTATTTAGCTTTATTTTAGTCATTTCTACTTAATTTATCTTTTATTGTTGTTTGATTCATTTAGAAAAAAGAGAAAAGGTGAAAAATGAAAAAAACTATGAAAAAGAAAAATGTAGAAAAAAAGATGGAAAAATGGCCATTTTTGTTGTTTCTAGTTGTTTAGTTTTTAAATTATTTTCATTATTATTATTATTACCTGGTTTTTGTCAATTTTTTATTTTTATTTTTATTTTATCATTTTTGTAATTATCAAGTTGTTTTTAAAAAAAAAAAAAAAAGGAAGGATAGCCGCGGCAAGCTGCATTTGTAGCAGCTTGCAAGGAAAGTTTGGGACGGCTCCTTTGGCTGCAAATACAGAAGAGGGCTGGGAGTGTTTAGGGTTGTAAGGTTTCCATATAAATAAAAAAAGGTGGACAGCCGAAAAGGAAGGAGAGAGGGGAGTGGCCGCTTGAAGAGTAAGGAAACTGAGCGAGGGGAAGGAAGTTTTTAGAGTGAGCTAAGCGAGAAAGAGGATCTGAGAGCAAGCAAAGAAAATCTGAGGATTATCTGAAAGCAAGCAAAGAAAATCTGGAAAATTTGGAGAAAGACTTCAAAGCTGAGAACGGAAGGAGAAGGATCACTCAACGAATCAGCCTTTTCTGCAGCAAAAGTACTCGAGCGTGTCTTTTGGAACCATCACGCGTATCTGGGCAGATTTCAAGGTCAATCAACACTTTCAGGTAAAGATTTTCCTTTATTTGTGAAGATTTCTACATGTTTTCACAAAAGATGAAGCCATCGGAGGTTATTTTCTTGATGTTTACTACTGATTCAAGTTTTTGCTGTTTCTATGATTCTGTCATATTGTTCACTTGCTAAGTCATGATTCGGGTATGATCAATAGCAAGGGTTTAGAGTTTTTATAGTGGCCACCCGATGAACTCATGGGTTTTTGCTTAATGTTTACATTCAGTCTTTGCATATGTAGAAAATGTCTTAAGGACTGCAGACAGGTCTATTCTAATGTTTCTTTGGCTGTAGTTTCTTTGGGTTTCTTTGGGTGCGCATGTTTGATGGGAGAATGGGTGGAAATATGTTAAAAGATTCTGTTTTTGCTGAATGGGTTGAACCTTTGCATGTTTTCTTGAAAACGTTGAGTTAAAGGTAGATGTTCATATCATGTAGTTGCATTTTCCTTTCCCTTTCCCTGTCATAAGTTCGCGCATTTGATGTTGGGTTGATGACTGTGAAAAATCTGATTTGAATGTCATGAAGGCTGGTTAGATGTCTGCTATGTTTGGTGGCTTGGGTTATGTGGTATGAACATATCTAAATTGAAGTGAAGGAAGTGAAAGTTTGCTGCATTTTTTTACCGTATTCCCTTCCATAGCAGTCTAATGAATCTTCACACTTAAGTGACATGTTCAATCTGGCATTAAAGAGAAGGAATGGACAGCTTTATTAGATTGAGTTTGCATGTTTGAGTCACTTAAAACATTGGAACTAAGATCAAACACTTTGCTGGAAAAATAAATTTCAGGTTGCCAAACCATTTTTTTTTGTGTGAATATGCTTCCAGAATTTTGCCTCAGTCCCCTCTATATTGTTGTTTGTTTGGATATTGAGGTGATGTGTCTTGTTGTATGGCTTCAAACTATGATTTTATCTGAAACATCTTCGAGCCAGGCTGCATATTTTGTCCAAAAGCTGCATTTCATCCTCACACTTTTGCTGTTTTTCTTTTTCTTCCTGCAAGCTGCTCACATGAACATTTCTGTCCAGAATTTCTGTATCAGTTTCCCCTATGTTTCTGTTTTGTTTGGATGGCGGAATCATGTGCCTTATTGTCTAGCTGGAAATCATGATTTCGTTTGAGAAAAGTTGCAGCAAAGCTTTCTTTTGTTTTCTTTTCAGATTTTTGCAGAATGCATGAGCTTTCTTTGCGTCTTTTTGCATGAGTTCCTTCTATGTTTTGCTTTGGCTGAATGTTGAACTTGTGTTGCATGTTGCTGCGATAAGTTTTGGGATGTTTTGGTCGAAAGGTTTTGATCAAATTGATTGAGGTTGAGGTTTGCTGGCGGGAATGCAATTTGCGATGGTTTTTTGGCTGCAGAAATGTTTGTTGTTTTTAGTTGCAGAAGGTTTGAAATGCAGAAATCTTCTTCGTAGCATGCATGAGAAATTTTCCAACAATTGTACTTCGACCCCCCAAGTCTCCCGTTATGCCACTATGACCCAACCAATTGAATAATGTCTTCAATTTGGTCCTTAGCAGTTTTAATTCTGCAACTTCATTGATTGTTTTGCTTCAATTAACTACCATGCTTTGTCAATTGCACTTAAGTCATGACTTTAGGGGCTTTATGACCGAATGAGCTCGTGTTTGCCTATTTTCTTTAATTTCTTCAAATAAATTGGTACATTGACCATTTCTTTTATTTTGGAAGATAAATAAGTGATTTCACTCCATTTAAGGCACCATTCCAAGGGAGGTATAATTTCTTTTACCCCTTTTTATCTCTCCTATGTGATCCAATGTGCTAAGTGAATTGCATGTCTACTTCGCTTTCTTTACATTTCCTTAATTCCTTTCATTCCTTTCATTTACTTTTGCTTTATTAAGTTTTTTTCTTTAATGGGGTATGTGTACACCTCTTGGCTTGTAATAGATAGGGTTTGGAGGAGCATTCGATGAAGAGCTGTTGAAGACTTGTGCCTAGCTAGCAAATGTAATAGTTAGGTTTTATTCGCTTTCTCTTCTTGCTTTGTGTGATTTGCATGTTTGTACGTGTTAATTCGCTTTCTTAGGTTTTGCATCTAGTCGAGCATACTAAGTGTTATGTGCTATGTGTTTATAAGCGATTGACATGTCTACTCGCTTTCCATAGCCTGAATGAATATGATGGATGAATGTACGTTTCCGCTAGTCCAACGCTAGTCGGAATTCATAGAATGGGCTAGTCCAACGCTAGACCCTTAGGGATTTCCCCTCGTTAGTACATGTTTGCATGTTCATTACATGTCATGCATTCTTTTTAGTTTTATCATTTTGCATGCCCCTCGAACCCCTTTTCCCTTCATTTTTAGGATTTTTGCATTTCATGCTAGTTATAGGGTTCATTTGCTTGAGAGTCCCCTTAAATATAGGATATAGACGAGTGTGGCTTTTTCTAAGCCTTAGCACGCTTGTATTCCCTCTATAAAAGGGCAAATTGAGTCACGATTTAGGTCTCCCCGTACCCAATATGCATACATCCCCTAGGCTCATGCATTCTAAATCCACTCTATCATTACACTTTCACTTTCACTCCCATTTGCACACGTACACTTTTTTATCCCTTCACTTGCACACTAACACTTTTCATCATCACTTGCACACATGCACCTTATATTATCATTTCACATACCACACCTTGCCCACTCACGTGCACACTCTCACTTACACATTCTTGTCTTTTATTACTTTTTCAAACTCATGTCCTCACATTGCATACATGCATTCCATTCATTTGCATCGCACTCGCATTATTCGTGACTTCTTCAAAGGATCGTTATTGGGCTTTCACGATTAATGTGATTGGCACCACTCAACCTTTGAAGGAAAATTTCCCCCAATCCCCCTAGGTCTAGGGTTTGCATTCATGTAGTGCATCCAAATGTAATAAATTATTTGGTTGAAACAAGAAAATCTTTGATTAAATCATGCAACTAGCCTTGGCTAGGTCAAAGGGGTGCCTTGGATTTTATCCTTGCCTTCCCCTTTGTCAAATGTGACTCCCGAACCTTTTTCTTTGGTTTACGTGGACTAGGAGTCGTTTAAAAGGGGTTTCTTACTACTTTTTCCTATTTTTTTCTTTAAAAATTCATTTTTGGTGACTTGGTACACCTTAACTCATTACCAAGTGGCGACTCCAATTTTCATTTCAAAAAACCCTTTTTAAACTATAATTTTTGGGTCAAATCGTCGCATTCTCAAATCCCCATTTAGACCCATTTTTCTTTTAAACCACAATTCATTTTCCAATTACAACTTGAATCAAAAAATACATTTTTTAAAACCATTTATTTATTTTATCAAAAAATGGGGCGCGACAATAATCATGTTTGGCAATTTTAATGGTAAAATCTGTGAGAACCCAAAAAATTAGGTTGTATTTATTTATTTCTTTGAGTGTATTTTCTTTACTTTACTTTATTACCTTAATATCCTAGATATTTTTATAAGTAAGTCAAGTTTTTAAATCATTTTCATTGAATAAGTTGGTTCATGTTAAGTTTGAAGTGTATTATGGACGTGAGACCCGCTAATGCGGTAAGTGCGGTAAAATTTTGACAACTAGGTGAAGTTTTGCATAAAGAGATGTTATTTTATAAGGTGCTAAGGGACAATTAGAGGTTAGCTAGATAAATTTGCTTTGGAAGACAAGAAGATGAGAACAAAATCCTAAGACGCCATTTGTCGCGAAACCGTTGGATGTTGGATTTTGACCAACCTTTCTTAACTTTACTAAAAACCAAAATTTGACCAAGATGTCTTCATTTTCTCCTTCTTTTAAAACAAGAGATAGCACTTCATCTTCCACCTCAATTCTTGCTTGAATCTTGAGTTCCAACCATAGATTTTGCAAAATACTCCATAAAAGTTGTTCACTAGGAAAGATTAAGGGCTTGAGTGGAGAGATTTTTGGAAGAAAAGCACAAAGCTTCCATCTTTCTTGAGGTTCTAAGGTGACTTTGCCAAGAAATCCCTCTTTGCTTCTAATACTACCATACTAGTGGTTTAGGGTTGCTAAAGTGATAGTTTTATGAGAAAGTTCATGATTTGAAACGGTGTTATGGAAAATTTCAGTTTTATTGGTAATTTTCTGCCCACATATGATGCCTAGGTGTTGGCCATGGTTTGGTAGCTTAGCTATGTGAGATATTTAGCTTTTACATGCTAGTTTGATTTGCCTAAAGAAAATTCCAGCTTGTGAGTAGGAATTTCAGTCTAGGGTTTCATTTTCTAGCTTGAGTAGGTGATGGTTATATGCTATATATATGCTTGATTTAGTGAGCTGTTAGCTTGATATGTATATGCTTGAGTTGAGGCTATTTTGTGGTAAGAATGAAGCCTTGAATTAGCTGGAAAAATCAGTAAACACAAAGGAGGTGCTTCTGAGAATCTGTCCGCAGGAATCTTTGGGCAGCCTTAGGAAATATATTATATTTTGTTGTAAAAAAGTTGAAATTTAGTTTTGCTTGTTGCATTTGAAACTAGAGTCAGAGTACTATCAACCGTGAAAATTTCAGTATTTTTCTCAATTCCCATGAATATCCGTGATTTTTCAAATTTGACTAAAATTGCATGCCTGTTCTGTCTTTTACTGAATGAAGCAGCAACTTGAGGCTCAAATTTGACTGACTTGTGGACTGAATCTTACAAATATGTCTTCTGAGAAATTGTAACACTTTGAATCTATTTCCCAATGGTTTAAATCTTATCAATTTTGGACTTAAGAAGCTTGAGATATGATTTTTCAAATAGTGTTGCACAAAACTGAGAATTTCTGTTCTAGTAGAACCGTTTTTACTTTCATTTCCCACTTTAAGTTTGAAAGTGGTAAATCATGTTGGGTATGGTTTATGAGTGGAATTGAGGTTTAAGTGAAAGGAAATGAAGTCTTAGAAACCTTAATTTCTTTATGTATTTTGGCTCGGTATTGCAAGTCTTTTGATATAGTATATAACCACAAGACTCGAGAGAGTTCAAGAGGACGAACTAGGGTTAAAGTGAACTTTGATTGTCTTTGGTGTTCAAGTTTCCATTAGTAGAGGTATATAAGCTGAAATTTGGCCAAAACTCATCCCTTTAAACGGCGAAAGTAGCAACCACTCGAAATATGTTTTCCTCATCTTTTAGACCACTTTGCAAACTTAAAAGTTTTAATCGCTTCCTTACCAAAACTAAAAGAGCGAGCATGCATTTTCTAGGGTGTGATAAGCAAAATGAATACTACTTAAACGAGTTTTATTTACTTGATTTTCTTTAAGCGAAACACCTATGTTTTGAACCTTAGTTGATTTCAAACTCTTAAATGATATTTTATCGCAGATTTGGACTCCAACCAAAGAGTTGCACCTGAGCATGAACTTGAAAAGCACTAAATCTTTGGTGAGTGCTTCCAAATACATGATTGAACTTGATACTTGATTTAAATTCTTTACCAACGTGAGCGGATAATATTTGTTTGGTTTGGTTGGGCAAGGGTGTATTTTATCGTACTTGCCCTAATGTGATATATACTTGTTCATTTGTTGCAATTGACTTGATATACTTTTGTATGACGTGAGCACTCTCTGAAATTTCAGAAACCCTATGGCTAGTTATTCGAGTCGAACCGGCAAGGGTTTGGTCGATTAGGTAACGAACCCTAGGTCTCTTGTTTTGTCGAATGGAGTGTTATTTTCTCAAATAATCGGTATGCTCGAGTATTACCATACGTGTTTATCTTGGCGTTCGGGCCCAGTAAAGGGGTTGAATGGTGGATGGAGATTGGCATTAAGTGAGGTACTACTGGACTGATTACTTTACTTGAAATTTGACGGAGTGTCAACCACTCCTTGATCAAGTTGTGGGGAGCTATTTTGCAATAGCGGCTGTATCCTTTTACTTGGCATATTAAATATCTAGTGATTGGTTTTACAAAGTGTTATTACTCATTTTCTTAACTTGTTATGCTCTTTACTTTGCTACTTTGATACTTTCACTTTGAATTGATGGTCAACTTGTGTGAGGCCCCAGTCCGTTCTACGTTGATATATTCACTAGTTAGGCGGTAACGTTTGGGTTTGGGAGTATTTCGAAAACTCTAAGTAGGGATTAAGATTTAAACCCTAGTTCTATATTGGTTACAAGTTCGAGTGGTGATTAAAGTTAATAAGGTTAATGTGTGTCTTAGTGTGGGTAAGAATAGGTTTAATCCATTTTGTATAGATTAATTAAGTTTAAGAAGGTTAGAAACCCTAAGTGAGCAAAATCCCTAATGTTATGATTTATTAGAAGTTTTAAGTGGGTTTAAACCTAATTTTGCCCTTGACAGAAAGGTTATTGTTTAATTACTTTTATGTGGGATAAAGTATGTTCAAGTGTAAGTGATTAAGATGAGAAAGTGATTAGTGAAGTAATTAAGTGTGATTACATGTTTTAAATGAGATTAAGTTATGACTTATGGAGTAAATTGAAAGATTATCAAATGTTTGAGGGAACATGTATAAGAAAGAGAAAGTTGAAGTGCAAGGGTTAAAAGTGCAATTGAGGAGCTTTTATGTGATTGGCTAGCCTTAAAAATATCTCTCCTAAGTGGTCTTGCACCACATATTAGTCTCAAGGGTCATAATTAAGTCATTTGTGAGACAAACAAAACAAAAATTTGAGAGAAAAATAGAGAGAGAGGGCCGGCCACCTTGAAGTGAGAAACCAAGAGAAGTTTGTGAAGTTCAATCAATTTCCTTCCATAAATCCTCATTTTGAAGCATAAAGAATCCACTTTGGAGTTGGCCTAAGATCATTAGTCATCTTACATCCTTAATCTTGAGGTAAGAAAGTCTATTTGAAGTCTTAAGTTGATTCTTGATTGATGAACTAGTGGCTATGTTGGTAAAGGATCTTAGTTGTGCTTGATTATGGTACCTCTTATGTCTATCACTTGTTTTTATGAAGTATCATGGTTAATTTTTGTGAGTTATGTTGCTGGAATTTCGGTCAAGAAAGAGAGGAATTAGGGCTTTTGTTTTAATGCTTTCCTTACTTGTTTTAGTTGAGAAATGAACTTGTAGTGGTTGTGTTTGATAAATTGTCTCACTTGATTGGTTGGTTTCTAGCAAAAATTCTGATTTGGGT
Organism: Coffea canephora; assembly: GCA_036785865.1. NCBI lineage: Eukaryota > Viridiplantae > Streptophyta > Magnoliopsida > Gentianales > Rubiaceae > Coffea > Coffea canephora. The sequence goes on from CM071922.1 coordinate 31,675,366, forward strand.
TAAGAAACCCTAGACTCCATGAGGTTAGTTTAGTTGAGCTTATGGCTATTGAGTTAGGGTTTGGTTAGTTGGATGTTAGTGTAAGTTGATGGGTGCATATGAAGTTAAGTTAGGTGTTGTGGTTAGTATTTGGTAATTTGGTATTGACTTGGGAGGGGAATTTCGGATCATTTGTAGACCATTTAGATGTTAGTATATGTGTGTTTATTTGGTACAAAAGTGGTTGAAAAACCTGCATAAGAACCATGAGAACGAACCATGTGTTTGCGACATTTGAAACCGGCAAAATGGGTAAACAGGGCAACCCAGAACCTGAACTTGAGCTCCATTTTTCTTGATGTTCCGTGCTGATTCAGAAGTTTTGTAAAACATGAAAGTTGTAGCCTCTTAAGGCCTGGGTATGCCTGCAAAATTTCAGGTCAAACGGGGTAGTGTAGCCCGAATTATAGCCAAAACACTTGAACCTGCTTTGGGACACTGGATTTTGTGCGTTTTGCATTTCAGCTTCTGCCCGTGATTTTTCGGTTTTGATACCGTATGAACTAGGTGCTGATCCCTTCATAAGAAATTTAGATCTTGATCTCAGCTTCGAAACGGTATAAAGTACGTCGAAATCCGAGTTCCGTAGCCCCTGTTATGATCAAAACAATATCGCTCGTCAGAACTGCCTTGTATCTGGACAGTTCTGACGGGTACTTTGGCACTCGATTTTCGTTCTGTTCTGAATGGATTCAGGTCTTGGCCAAAACATTAAAGTTTTAGCCTTATGTCTCAGCTTTCTAACGCCTCTGGAATTTCTTGATTTCGATTTCGGAGCCGTAAGTTACGGCCTTGTAAACAGGGCCTGTTTGGTAAACCGCAATGACACAGCTGGAACTATTTCGTGTATTTTTGACCTATATCTATTGAGATCTGGGTTGAGATGTCTAAAGGGAAGTTGTAGCCCTTCCTCTTAGCTTCGCAACGGTACCTCATGTACCTTGATCCGACACTCCTAGCCTAACTTTTGACCAAAACGGTTTGAGATGGCCGATTTTGGCCGTTTCCGTTTGCCGTTCCGCGCGAGCGCGTGCACCGTTTTTGCCGTTTCCCGCAATTACGTGTGCCAATTTTGTCATTTTACTTGTTTTGGGACTGATAGTAGCCGTTTGTGATATAAAGTGATAAAATCTTCTATTTCAGACAGTGATGAGCTAGGCGGTGCCGGTGGGGCCCACTACTAGCCAACACACAAAGTGATTTCCGCTTTTGTACTACTTTTGGTATTTTGAGTAAGTATTCAGGCCGCTCTTATGTGTTAGTTATTTATGTGTTTCGTTATGCGTAAAAAGGGTACCTAGGCGAGAGTGTACTTTATCGCGCTCGACCTAAACCCTAATTTGCGCGCTTATTTGTACATGACATATGTATATGAGAAATTTTGGAACTAAAACCCTTGAGCTTGTGGCTCGGGGTGACTTTTGAATAATTTTGTGAATTTTGTGAGTTTACGGTTGAACTCAATACCTAGATGGACTATTCGAGCCGGTTAGGGCTTGGTCGAAGTCAGTCCGACTTGGTTTGAGGTCACCAAGTTTGTGAACCCGGTTCACTGAGTATGTGGGCCAAGTTTGTGACCCGAGCTTATGATTAAAGCTCAAGTTTGTGATTTCGTTCGCCTGGACAAGTTTGTGAGGTGACTGGCCAGTGAGGGTGATAAGGTGTCGGTGGGTGTACAAGTGAAGTTCTACGGACCTTATTTATAGTCAACGGAGTGTCGACAGGAGATCAAGCATGGCAAATGAATTGGCTTTGGAGCCACCCGTATCCTTATTATGTGATGTTACTTTTCTGCTTTTGCTTTACTCTTACTGTGTAAATGTTGCTACGTGAAATTTACGCTTTTGCCCCTGTTTACTTACTAAGCTTTTAGCTTACCCCATTCCGTTTGTTTTCCTTAGCAGGGGCCGACGCGGGTACGTTTGGGGCTCATACACTAGTTTAGTAGATTGGCTTGTAATAGTTGAACTTTTAGGATGTTTGTTTTTATTCTGGTGGTTTGTATTAGGACCCTTCTTAGGGTCTCCCTTTTGGTTTTGGTTGTAATTATACGGATGTAATAGTAAGAGCAGGTACTTTTGGAGAATGTAATTATAACTCTTTTGGGATTGTATATAGTATGTATAGTACTCTTTTGGATTTTCTGGCTTTTATTGCTTTAAGTTTTGAGTCCTGGCGCGAGCTAGGCAGGCGGCCCGCCGATACCCTTGGGTTCGCCCTTGGGAGAAGTGGGGTCGTCACAACTTGCTATTTGGAACCCCGCTGAATTTTAGCTCACTCTATTAGTTTTTGTTTTCCTTATAGGAGGTACGAGCGAGGGCGTGAGACTAGTACAGGCTAGCATAGTCTAGTTTTTTAAATTTTGTGATTGTACTCGACTAGGATTGAATTTATTTGGATTTTGAATATTTTGACATATTTGGGAATGTATGAGCCTTAGAGATGAATTTAAGAATCAATATATATTCTAAACTTGGAAATTGTTGTTTCACTTATTTTCAGTAGTTGTAAATTGTTTTCTTAAAGTACGTGAGCGAGTCCTGGTGAGAGTTGGGCAGGCGGTCCGCTAAACCCTGGGGTACGCCCCAGTGGGAGGTGAGGTCATCACAGATGGTATCAAAGCTACTTCGCATGATCTCTACCATGCTAAATGAGCTTGGGCCAAGTGGTAATATGGTCTTGATTATGTGAATAAGTGTAAAGAACTAAGTGCTCTTCTTGGACGTAAGCTATGAATCATGCTTGTTATAAGTGTAAATCCTTATCCTGGTATTTGGGGAAGATAGATATGTACATCAGGTAGAAATCTCTAATAGGGATGATTTACTCTTGGGACTGACCGGCTCGAGTTGTGAATTATCTTATTGTAGATTCTTGTACTTGAGTACCAAATAGTGGAGAGCACTAGAATAAGAGTCTGTATCTTGATCGCACTTGAGGTGAGTTTTTGATGGCAAAGGTCAAGGCATGGAAGATTCTAACATTTGACCTAGTAATTGGACTGATCAGGGGAATTGGATCTAGGAGTGTTATCAATGGATTAATCTAGTAATAGTCTGGTTAGGGTTTCTATAGACAGTGACCAGATTGTAGTGTAGGTCGAGAAATTTGCACCGAAGACCTGTTTCCTTCTTGTATGACTGTGAGGACTTAATAAGTGTTTACTTGATTTTGAGACAGTTTAACTGTAACTATATCGGTACTTCTACCCTCTCATGATATCTGATACTTGTACCTTGGTCCTCAATGAACTACCTTGCCTATACTTCTTTGATGTTTACCCACTAATGTCAAAGTATGGACCTGCCTTGATTACTATCGTGCCGAGATCGAGAGCTTGGAATTAGGTATGGAGATTTTGAGAAAAAAAGGATTTGGCTTCTATGCCTGTATTCAAAAACTTGAGATAGGGTGTGAAACTTTTGATATATGAAATATGCTTTAGGGTTTCGTTATGTACATAAGTGATAAGGATACTCCTTGTGTTAGTATATCGGAATAAGAAATAAGTGGGCATCGTATATCCTAAGATACTCCTTGTGTTAGTATATCCTAAGATATTGCCCTAACTATGTTCTACTTTCTCGTCTACCTCATTTGAAGAATATCTAACTTTAATTTTTTGTTGTTGGATTGGGAGTGAAGGAACAGTTATATGGTTAGAGTTCCAAGTGTACTTAGTTATTTATTTTGATCCATTGATTTGCCTAGCAGGCTATCACTTGAGTTTAAGCGAATCGGTAAGATGGCATGTTGACTGATCTGCATAAGAAAATAGAGATTATTCAAAAGGAAGTAGAGTTCCAAAAGAGTTGAGCTAAGCATTGGAAAGGACGATGAGAACAAGAATACTTGGAGAAAATTGAACTACTGCACCAGAACATAGAATTGAAAAAGAAAATACGAAAGGATTACAGAAGGGGTGTGGAGTAAGTTTGAATTAGTACAATTGCCTTGCAAATAGCATCTCAAGACATTCCTAGTCAAAGGTACCAAAGAACAGTGGATTTGGTACCTAACTGTTTTAATGAGTGATATTAAATAGTTGTGGTTGGGCAGTGTTGGATCCTTATCCATGAATCTTTTTACTATAATTTAGTCTTGAAATTAAGTGAAAATTTTTCGTTTGTGGTTCGAAAGGAAGAAATTTTGATTAGAGAGGGTGATTCGGATCTAGTGGTATAATTGTAAAAATGAGAGGTGCCTTACGTTATGGACGATTTGTCAACATACAGTGGATAAGGTTAAGAACTAGTAAGAGAAGTAACCAAATTTCAAATCAACTTTTTATCGAGACTGAAGTTGTGTCACTTTCACCTTTTGATACTTCATTGACCTTTCTTAGCATGTTAATTTTGTCGTTCCATTAGTAAGATGTTCTCTCTAGACAGATTGTGGTAGTGGGCATAAGTGAGGAGAAGCTTTTGAGAAGTAGAAGAAAACACTGCAAAATCAAGTTTTCTGAGCAAAGAAGAGAATTTCGAGAACGAAATTCTGTTAAGAGGAAGGGAGTGTGAGAACTCGAAAATTAGGTTGTATTTATTTATTTCTTGAGTGCATTTCTTTACTTTACTTTATTACCTTAATTTCCTAGATATTTTTATAAGTGAGTCAAGTTTTTAAATCATTTTCCTCGAATAAGTTGGTTCATGTTAAGTTTGAAGTGTATTATGGACATAGGACCCGCTAATGTGGTAAATACGGTAAAATTTTGACTATTAGGTGAAGTTTTGTCACGAAACTGTTGGATGTTGGACTTTGACCAACCTTTCTTAACTTTACTAAAAACCAAAATTTGACCAAGATGTCTTCATTTTCTCCTTCTCTTAAAACAAGAGAGAGCACTTTATCTTCCATCTCAATTCTTACTTGAATCTTGAGTTCCAACCATAGATTTTTGCAAAATACTCCATAAAAGTTGTTCACTAGGGAAGATTAAGGGTTTGAGTGGAGAGATTTTTGGAGAAAAAACACTAAGCTTCCATATTTCTTGAGATTCTAAGGTAACTTTGCCAAGAAAACCCTCTTTGCTTGTAATGCTACTATACTAGTGGTTTAGAGTTGCTAAAGTGATAGTTTTATGAGAAAGTTCATGATTTGAAACGGTGTTATGGAAAATTTCAGTTTTATTGGTAATTTTTTGCCCACATATGAAGCCTAGGTGCTGGCATGGTTTGATAGCTTTGCTATGTGAGATATTTAGCTTTTATATGCTAGTTGACTTGCCTAAAGAAAATGCCAGCTTGTGAGTAGGAATTTCAGTCTAGGGTTTCATTTTCTAACTTGAGTAGGTGATAGTTATATGCTATATATATGTGCTTGATTTAGTGAGTTGTTTGGCTTGATATGTATATGCTGAGTTGAGACAGTTTTGTGGTAAGAATGAAGCCTTGAATTGGCTGGAAAATTAGTAAACATAAAGGAGGTGCTGCTGAGAATTTGTCCGCAGGAACCCTTGGGTAACCTTAGGAAATCTATTATGTCTTATTGTAGAAGTAGAAAAGTCAGAATTTAGTTTTTTTTGTTGCGTTTGAAACTAGAGTCAGAGTACTATCAACCATGAAAATTTTAGCATTTTTCTCAATTCTCATGAATATCTGTGATTTTTCAAATTTGACTGAAATTGCATACCTGTTCAGTCTTTTACTAGATGAAGTAGCAACTTGAGGCTCGAAATTGACTGACTCGTGGACTGAATCTTACAAATGTGTCTTCTGAGAAATTGTAACCCTTTGAATCTATTTTCCGACTATATAAAGCTTATCAATTTTGGACTTAAGAAGCTTGACATATGATTTTTCAAATAGTGTTGTGCAAAGCTGAGAAATTCTGTTCTCGTAGAACTGTTTTTACTTTCATTTCCCATTTTAAGTTTGGAAGTGGTAAATCATGTTGGGTATGGTTTATGAGTGGAATTGTGGTTTAAGTGAAAAGAAATGAAGTGTTAGAATCCTTAATTTCTTCATGTATTTTGGCTCGGTATTGCAAGTCTTTTGATATGGTATATAACCACAGGATTCGAGAGAGTTCAAGAGGACGAACCAGGGTAAAAGTGAACTTGGATTGTCTTTGGTGTTCAAGTTTCCATTAGTAGAGGTATATAAGCTGAAATTTGGCCAAAACTCGTACCCATTAAAAGGCGAAAGTAGCAACCACTCGAAATATGTTTTCCTCATCTTTTAGACCACTTTGCAAGCTTAAAAGTTTTAATCGCTTCCTTACCAAAACTAAAAGAGCGAGCATGGGTTTTCTAGAGTGTGATAAACAAAATGAATACTATTTAAACGAGTTTCATTTACTTGATTTTCTTTAAGCAAAACTCCTATTTTTTGAACCCTAGTTGATTTCAAACTCTTAAATGATATTTTATCGCAGATTTGGATTCCAACCAAGGAGTTGTACTTGAACGTGAACTTGAAAAGCACTAATTCTTTGGTGAGTGCTTCCAAATACATGATTGAACTTGATACTTGATTTAAATTTTTTACCAACGTGATCGAATAATATTTGCTTGATTTGGTCGGGCAAGGGTTTACTTTTTCCCACATGCCCTAATGTGATATTTATTTGTTCATTTGTTGCAATTGACTTGATATATTTGTGTATGACATGAGCACTCTTTGAAATTCCAGAAACCCTATGTCTAGTTATTCAAGTCGAGCCAGCAAGGGTTTGGTCGATTAGGTAACGAACCCTGGGTCTCTTGTTTTGTCGAGTGAAGTGTTATCTACTCGACTAATTGGTATGCTCGAATATTACCACACATGTTTATCTTGGCGTTCAGGTCCAGTAAGGGGGTTGAATGGTGGACGGAGATTGGTGTTAAGTGGGGTACTATTGGACTGATTACTTTACTTGAAAGTTGACGGAGTATCTGTGAGGACTCGCAAATTCCTTGCATATTTCTCAAAAATTCCCTTTTATTTGAAAATTATTTGGAAATTATTATTTCATGTTATCCATGGTTCAATCACCCTAGAAAAGTGCCAATGACCATAGGAAATTAGGGTTTTCCTATTCGTTTTCAATTCAAGGTGAAAGCGGATTTTTCGTGTAACCGCAGTATAATTATCCGGTACCGAGTAAGGATCAAATTTGGTGCTTAAGAGTGACTTTTAAGTGAGAAATAATATGTGGTTAGAAGCAATGATAAAAAGTTAGTGAATTGGAAGTAAAAACCCTAGTACGTGCGATTTAAAAGAAAACGCGTCACACCGACGTGTACCGTGCACTACCGTTTGAACCACCACTTGACCACCACTTTCTTGCCATACAAGTTTATCATTAATGGAGCAAAATATCTTCCCCCTCTTAGCCCTCCTATTGGCCGAAAATTAGAGGTTAGAAATGCAACAAGAGAGAGAAAAATTTGTGGTCAAGATTAGTCCAAGTGTTAGCCAAACTTGTGGCTAGAATTAATCCTTAGCTTTCCAACCTTCTTATAACACAAGCTTAGCTTAATTTCCTTCATTAATTCTGCATCTTGGCCGAAATAAGAGAGAGAGAGAGAGACAAAGAGAGTTCATCTCATTCTCCTTCATTTCTTCTCCAAATCTTGAAAAGTTTCTTCTATTCGCGCAAATCTACTCCGATTAAGTTGTTATCTAGCACAAAGGCTACCTACCGGTGTAATTTTCTTGAGGAACAAAGGCCTTGAACACTTGTTTCTAGTCTCCTTGGAAAGGTATACATGCTGGAACCTTGACTCTCCGATTAAATTCACGATTAGTTGCTAAATATGTCACATATGGTTGAATTATTGAGGTATGTGGTGAAATAGAGGCTTGGGTCATGATTTTCCATTTTATTGGAATATTTTTCAGCTTTCCTATGATTTTTCTAGTGCTTAAAATTTGGGGCTTTGATGTTTAAAGTCTAATATGGGAAGTTAAGATGGTGAAGCAAGCCAAAAATAAAGAAATTAGCATTTGATTTCAAGAATTTCCAGATTTCTGGAATTTCATGTTTCACTTCTGTCCGGTTTTGTAGCCTTATCTTAGAGGCCGAATTGGCCTTAGGTCAAAGAATGAAAGTTGTAGAGAATAGTGTTTTATAGGTGCCTATAAAATTTCAGCTCAATCGGAGCAACGTAGGATGTGAAAAGTCCAACATACCCTCACTGTTTTAAAAATTTCCCAGCAGTCCGTTTCATCAGTTAAGTCCAGTTTATCACGTTTTTTGACTAGTATTCATTCTGATTTAGCTTTTTGCCAAAACATAAAAGTTGTAGTATTCTGAATTATCTTTCAAATGCCTCTAAGAAAACCTGATTCGGACTTGTGTACTCTGAGATATGTCCATTACAGTGTAATGTATTTAAACAGCCGACGAATTGATTTCTGGTTTAGTAATTTGAGAATTTGACCAAGTTACATTAGAAACTGGACTAAGTGACCTTCATGAACATTGTAGCCCTGTGTCTTAGCTTCGAAACGGCATAAGTTGCGTCTTAATTTGATAAGCGTAGCCTTGGATAAGTTATTTCCGCTTTCATAACGTCAAATCTGTCTTTTGCTAAATTGAATTTCTGCACTTGTTATTTCTGTATTTCTATTCTTATGATATTGTGAGCCTATGGAACGGCTCTTGACTTGAATTGCTTATGTGTGATGTTGGGTTGTGATTGAGGAAAAATAATGAAGCCAAAATGGCTGGAAAATTAGGTAAACACAAAGGGCATGCTGCCCAAATTTTCGCCCGAAAGCTAAGGTTTATTTGAAACTTGTAAAATACTATGACCGTTTTTCCATCTTAAAAATGATCCTTCTTCAATTGGAAACTCCAAATGTTTACTTACTCTTACCAAATAAAGAGGAGTAGTTTAGGATTTTCTTGAGTATTTTTGTCCTCTCTTTTTCATGAATTTCATTAAGACAATTAGTCTATAATATCTACTTGAATATAAGATAAGTTTCAACCACATAAACGATTCCGAAAATGGTATTTCCTAGTCTATCTAGTTGGATTTTGATTGTCTTTAGTTCAAGTGTTTCCATTAGAAAATTTTATAACCCTTTTGAGTTGGTTTATTTTATAACCCTTTTGAGTTGGTTTTATGTGTGGTCTATGAAACCCTAATTATTTTTATCCACGAGTCCAAATGTCCACGTTCTACTTTAAAGTCTTTTATACGTTCTACTCATCATGTGACGAGTCTCTTTGATTGCACCTAGTTGGTTGTGACAAATGAGTGGTAATATTCTTTTTCATTTAATCTTAGGTTTTCTCGGTGACTAAAGATAATATCCGAAAGGATATTTTGCACTTGTTGTGCGTAAATAGGTGAGTGTTCTATATACCCGTTGTTTCTGTGACTACCTGATTACTTGACTATCTGTTACTCGATTTCCAATTTATGTGATTACGTGATATCCTGTGAATTACATGCTCCCTGAAATCAATTTGTATTGCTTACGTGCTAAGTGTCCACTTGATTACTTAATTATCATGAATCACATGCTATATGAAGTTGTCCATCATTGTTAGGCGAGTGTGTACTTTACCTCATTCGACCTATTCAATTGATGAATTTACCATTTACCGTTTACCGATTTACTTGGTTAGTTGTGCATGTTGTAAGCTCTAAGCTGAACTTGGGCCCCGCCTCGGTTACCGACCTACTCGAGCCAGGACTGGCTCGGTCGGGTAGGTTGGAACCCTGGACAACCGTCGGTATACTCGAGTATTACCATTGGAGGATAAGGTGATGGCCAGTCAACCGTGGGGATTCGGAATTATAAGGTGCAGAGTACCGACAAAGTTCCACCGGAACACCGTATCCTTCAGCTATATGGTTACCGTGTATCACGATAATTGTTCCATGCTAAAATGCCAACATGAAATCATGTGTTATACCTGTGATATGCTCCATACCTGTAATAAGTCCCAACCACTCATGAACTATACATAAAGTTTTCTGGATTAATTGTTATTACATGACTAATGTTCCTTGTTTAATTACTTGTTTATGTTATATAGAACCTCACTGGGCTTTTTAGCTTCATACCACGTCAATTGTTTTCCTTAGCAGAGGAAGGCGAGGCAAGGACGAGGTTCTGTATAGTCTAGTTGATCTAGTTCTTGACCTTGTAATGGTTCTCGCCCTAGTGCTGGCACGGGCTGGTTGTATGAGGAATGAGAACCCTTGTATTATTCGATGGTTGTACATTGCAATGGTAAAAACTGGAAGACTTCTGGTGTGTAGAAGTTTCTTATCTTTTACTTGAGCATCTATTGTCTATGGATGTTATACATGATTCGAATTCCATAGTGAGTGATCCTGGCGAGAGCTGGGCAGGCGGACCCGCTGAACCCTTGGTACGCCCTAGGGGGAGGGGGGGCTTCACAGTATCAACTACTCCTTGATTTGACATGTTAAATAGCCATTGATTGGTTTACAAAGTGTTATTACTCATTTTCTTAACTTATTATGCTCGCTACTTTTGTACTTTCACTTTTGAATTAATTGGTCAACTTGCTATTATGAAACTTCACTGAGTTTTAACTCACTCTATTAGTTTTTGTATTCCTTACAGGGGTACGAGCGAGCGCGTGAGACTGGTACAGGCTAGCATAGTCTAGTTTTTTTTGAGTTTTTACGATTGTACTGACTAGGATTGAATTTATTTGGATTTTGAATATTTTGACATATTTGGAATGTATGAGCCTTGGAGATGAATTTAATTCATCAATGTATATTCTAAGATTGGAAATTGTTGTTTTATTTATATTTTTAGTAGTTGTAAATGTTTTCTTAAAGTTACGTGAGCGAGTCCTAACGAGAGTTGGGCAGGTGCGTCCGCTAAACCTGGGGTTTGCCCTAGTGGGGAGGTGGGTCGTCACAAAATTATATTTTTAATATCTTAAATGTGCTAAAATTTATTTCATTTCCAATATTTAATTGGATTTTCTCCAAAAAACTTGAGTATTCCTCTACTATTCTAGTTAATTCTTCTACATCCTTTTCTTGTGTCTATGTAATTGTTTATTATTTCTCCATTAATCTACTATTAATTTACAATCTAGTTTATATTTTCTAGACTTATATACTCTTCTATTTCATTTATTTGTAATTGACCTAAAAACTCATTATTAAGATCTTCTAAATTTATCTTCTTCTACTATACTTATACTAATTTTGGCAAACTAAAGTTTTCTAATCTAGGCTAAGATTATTAAACCCATTTTTATATCCTAAACTAAGGTTGTTAAATATTTGTGAAATTTTGTACTAGTTCCACATGCTATGCAAGCAACTCTAATACTAGAAGAAAAAAAAATCTGTGTGTGTGATGGCTACTCTTTAAAAAAAAATTGACAAAATGATTATAAATAAGCATTCCTCATGATCATGATCAAATAAAAATCAACCAATTATAATTTTATTATTGGTGAGAATGGTTTCTAATCCCAAGCTTGTGGAAACTGGATTTTTTTCTCCAAATTGTCCATCAAATGTGCCAGAGGAGATTTGAGCTTTCTAACATTATTATAGTTTATCGAGCAAAACATTTAAGGAAACAAAGAAACCCGACTAATTAAGAGTAAACGTGTAAAGATGACTTTTAAGTAAGAAGAGGGTTGTTTGATCCCCAGGATGAAAAATCATTTTTAAAATGAAAACCGGTCATGCTATGGCCAAACAAAATATACAAGTTCAAATAGAAACCATCCCTCGAGCGAAAATTTGGGCAGCACCCCTTTGTGTTTACCTAATTTTCCAGCCATTTGGCTTCATTATTTTTCCTCAATCACAACCCAACATCACACATAAGCAATTCAAAGTCAAGAGCCGTTCCATAGGCTCACAATATCAGAAGAATAAGAAATACAGTCATAACAAGTGCAGAAATTCAATTTAGCAAAAGACAGTTGACGATGAAAGCGGAAATAACTTTCGAGGCTACGCTTATTGATTAAGACGCAACCTATGCCGTTTCGAAGCTAAGACTCAGGGTACAATGTTCATGAAGGTTAACTTCGTCCAGTTTCTTAATGTAACTTGGTCAAATTCTCAAATTACTAAACCAAAAACCAATTCGTCGGCTGTTTAAGCGCATAACACTGTAATGGACATATCTCAGAGTACACAATCCGAATCAGGTGTTCTTAGAGGAATTTTAAAGCTACTTCAGAGCACTACAATCTTTCATGTTTTGGTCCGAAGCTAAATCAGAATAGATCCTGGTCAAAAATCGTGATAAACTGGACTCAACTGCTGAACGGACTGCTGAGAAAATACTTAGAACATGAGGTATTTTGGACTTTTCACGTCCTACTTACTCCGATTGAGCTTAAATTTTACAGCACCTACAAAATACCATTCTCTACAACTTTCCTTCTTTGACCCAAGCCAATTCGGCCTCTAACATATAGCAACAAAACCGGACAGAATGTTTGGGAAATTTTCCAGAAATCTGAATTTTTAACTCCAAGTGTAATTTCCTCAAATTTCTGGTTCTAATCACCAAACAACCTTAATAACCTTAATTGCAACATTTACACATCATACATCAAATAGGCAGAAAAATCAAACCCTAGTTCATCAATAAATTGGGAAAAACTTCCAAACATGCTACATCCATGATTCTACCGTAAAATCAAGTTACCAGCTTAATTGAACAAGATTGAACTAAAACTTGGAGAGATAAGCTCTCTTACCTTGGTTAGAGATCACTAAGGGCAGCCCCAGCTTTTCCCTTTCCAAACTTTCACCACCAAACACTAACTAACTACTCAAGAACAAAGATTAATCGGTTTAGTTTTGGATTTCTAACTTTGATTTAAGCAAATAAGAAGGAAAATTTGTTGTCTTGCTCTTCTTTCTCCCCTTGAGCTCGGCTCTTAGCAGAAAGAATGAGGAGAAAAGGCTCAAGTTGTCTTATAGGAAGGTAAGATGATTAAGGCTTAATTGTGTCCACCAATTTTCAACACATGGGCTAATTTTGTCCACAAGATTTTCTCTTTCTTCCCTTCCTTATGAGCCACAAATTTCGGTCAAAGCTGCTGCAATTTAAGAAGATATTTTGTGCAAAAGTCAATAAACTTGTTGGTAAGAAAAATATGGTCAAGTGGTGCGTTCAATCGGTTAGCGCGGGACCCGCCGGTTCGCGCCGTTTTTCTTAAAACTCACGTACTAGGTTTTCACTTCCCATTCACTAACCTTATCTCATGGCTACTACTCACATATTATTTTCTCACTTAAAGTCACTTATAATCATCAAATTGATCCTTGGCAGTACCGAAAATTCATCCGGCGGAAAAAACGAAAACCCTAATTTTGCTCAAACCTTGAAACCGAAGTATGAAACCCTATTTTCTAGGTTTATCTACTCTTAATGTGTAACATTTGGGTAGTGGCCTTTGATAAATACTAATTTTCAAATAAAAGGGTATTTTTGAGGAAAAATACAAGGAATTTGCGAGTCCTCACACGGTCCGCCAAAACCCTTTTGGTAACCTTAGAAGGGTATCACAAGGCTTCTACAAAGAACACAGATCGAGTGTCTCATCCACAGTGCCCTGTCTTGAGGGATTCTTTGGGCCAACGGGAGAGACCTAATTTTTCGTTCTACAAGAAATTGGGAATCAGATTTTCTCTTGTCGGACACTAGCGATTGTGGCAGAGTGCCTTTTCAAACAATGGAACTTCAAAATTGTGTCCGGAGTGGTCTCTAGTGTGTCTTAGCATTGGTTTTCGTCTATGTTTCCCTTTGCCCTTGTCAACTTTATTCGACAAATTAAAGCAGTGGTAACGGCCTTGGGAGCTTGCCCGATGTCTTTTGGAAAGCAATCCTATGGGGACGCCAATGGGCCTCTTAAATCTCTTCAGATGTGTTTTTCTGCTGAGCATTTACTTGCCTCATAGGGCCGTTCAAGCCCTTTCACTTAACAGCTCCAGTTCCTTATTTCGTTCCACCAAGTTCAGGTACAGTATTGTCCTCCAAGGTAAAGGCCTCCCGCTCATCCACTCACCATTGTTATCACCCTTTCATTTCTTCTATGAATAAAGAATTCTATAAAAAAAACTTTATAGGAAATAATAGAATTTATTTTTATTTTATTTTATATAATAATTTTTTGGTATTTATATATTATCTCTACTTCTCTTATATTATTATAATATATATCTATATATATATTATAAAAATATAAATATAATATCTATATATGCTATATATTATATATCTAAGATTATATATATATTATGTGTATCTAATTTTTATTATTGTAGCCAATTATATATTATAAAACGACTATATAAATTAGAAGAAGATCAACGAGCGTGAGTTAGTAATATTAGGGAAGTAAAGGATAATAAAGTAGTATCCGAATATAAAAATTTTAAATTAAATAAATGTTATGATTAGATTGGAAAATCGAAAAAGTTAGTAGGAATGTAAGTGATACTAGTCCTTAAAGGAAGAATAATTATATAAAAAATGCAGAATAATATTTAATAAAATTTTGAAGATCTACAATTATGGAAACAGAGAAGAGTAGTTTAATAAGACAAGGGAGAGTAAATGAGGGTGTTAGAAAAACGATAAACAATTATGATGAGTAGTGAAAAAAGAAGAATTCACATTTAATCATGAATAAAATATTAAGATATAATATGAATGACAATGATAGCAAGGGTACAAGTGTATAATACAAATAAGCAGTATAAAATTTTAAGTTAAAAAATTATCAATCTCTCTTTTCGGGGT